>VWZS01004311.1:218074-480478 GCA_013397075.1 Rhabdornis inornatus | reverse complement strand
TTACATATGTTGACATACACAGAATTTATATTTTGCAAAACATTATAAAAATAATAAAAATTATATATTACATATTTTATATACTATTTTTACAAATTATATTATTTTAAAATTATAAATTATATTATAATTTCCAAACTTTTCCATGACACATTCTTCCTCATCCTATTTCTGTGCTCCTGCTTCTGTATTTTTCCAATACAAAGTGAAAACACCTTCAGTTCTACCAGTATTTGCCAATCATATGATCCAAGCTTCTATAGTTCTGTGCCAGGGTTACCTCATGTCTAGCATCAGAGTTCACATTTCTGTCCTAAAACTCTTAATTTCTCATACTCTTCAAATATATCAGAGACAGAACAAAAAGATATTTGTGGGATCGAAGTGAAACTTAAACTTAAGCAAGGTTTAACTGATCTATGGCATGTTTCAAATGCGTTTGCTGAATATCAATACTTGCTGGCAGTGTGGTGATAATTTAGCACCTATCTGGCATTGCCTTTCTATTTAAAATGTTAGAAATTCTATTATATATTAAGTCATCATATGACCCATCCATCTTTGCTATATTTAACCTAAATGCATGTGAATGTAGCCCTCTAGTAAAGAGACTGTGATTGCCCTCAGTTGTGCAAAGCTTTGAGTCCTTTGCATGCAAGTGCAATCGTATTTCTCTAAAACAACTGAATATTGACATAGTCGTTAACATCTAATTCATAAAATTTATTTTAAGACTAGAGGATACGGAGAAAACTAGTCACTCCTTTGCTTATTCAGGTTCAGAAGTTAAAAGAAACATATTTGAAACAGAACTTGAACATGAATTGCACACAGACTTGCTAATGAGGTGCTTCAGGAGTGGGAAGCCTTGTTTGCTTGCATTTCTGTAGCTTCTCTGAGTTTTAACCTGTTATACACATTTGCTATAGCTGTTTGCCAACAGCTGTTTGGCTTTTTAAATTAGGTTGTGAGACAGTCACACTGAATAACACCTTATAGCATAGTTGGTCTCACTGACAAGTACCTAAATAAGTTGTGTAGAAAGACAACAGAACCTGGTCTTATATGAGCTGTCAGTTTTCATAATTATCTTTTCCCTTCAATAATTACAGGTAGTTGTGGTCAGTTCCTTAAATAAAAACAAATAAAAGTGGATAATCAGCAACTTTCTTAGATAACCATGTACTGCATTTTATTATTTCCTGTATGCATTTCTTTTCCTTTGCATATTTTCTACATATATGTATGTAAGGGGTAGACTTCTTGAAATAAATGTTTATACAATGAACAACATCAGATGAATATAGTAAATATCTACTCTTTTAGGTTCATAATTTTGCATATTATTTGAGTAATGACTATCCAATAATAATTTTAGATTCTCATTCACATAATTATAGCTGTAAGTATCTGAAAAAAATCTCATATAGATGCTGACAGTGCATGTAAATTATTTTTCATCTACCTTGCTCAGAGTTACAAAATCAGACTCTACAAGAAATTAATAAACAAATTATTTCCTTATTTTTCTTAAGTAGTTTCCTAAGCAGTTCCTTAATTATTTCCCTAGTTTCCTTATTTTCTGTAATTTTTATTGACGGGGAGGTGGGCTGCCATCCATTGTAACACTTATGCCACCCGTAATTACAACCTTTGTTTTTTCATCTATTGTGTTTTCATCAGTCTGCATCTGTTGTTTTGAGGACCTTGGAGATGGAGGGTGGTTTTTTTTTTTTGTCTTCACATGATGGAGGCAAACCCCAGTCATATTTCAGACTTGTCCATGTAACAGACCTGCTGCCCCTAATTTTTGCTCAACAGACCACTATAGTTCTGGCTGTAGCTGGAATAGAGTACTTCAGCATGATTTGACATTTTAACTCATAGAAAGACACTTGGCCTTATTGTCCAGACAGAATATGCACCATCTCTCCCTCTAAGCATGTCTTGTCTCTATATGTACAGAAAGCATTTTGAGACCAGTCTCTTGCTGAGCTAATAGCTACAAAGATGGTCATTAAGTGCATGGATCCTGAAGTAAAGCACTTTAAACCCACTACTAAGTCAACTCATCCTCTAGTAGCTTGATTGAGCCTTTGTGAACAATTTTCTGTCTGCTGAGTAGTCTCTTAATGCATGTTTGGCTTTCACAATGCTGTTGAATCTGTTTTACTACAATTTATCTTGCACTGTCTTGAATAGGCAAGAAAAGTTGTCAGACTTCCTATGTAGAAGAAAATTACTGCTTGAGGATATATCTCAAATTAGATCTCATCTCACAACCCACCTATTGCAACCAGAAAGCCTCTTCCCTTTGAGTATTTGCTGGCACAAGAATTTTGTCTTTCCAAATGGTCAGTCCGTGGTCACCAGTCTGAAAGTCTGTTATTTGTTTACTTGTATTTGTGCAAATGTGGAAAGAGATGCTGAACATATACACCTCGCTTGAATTCTGATGAAATATAATAAAATGTGAGCAACCTTTTTTTTTTTTATGAACAAATGAGTTACTGAAAAAATTGAGTTTTAAAAAATCCAAAAAGAGATTGTGATGCTTTAACACTTGAAGGAAATTTCAATCCCAGTTTGGAGTCCATTGTGTTAGATGCCTTATTGCACTCGCTTATAATCCTTATGTCCTAAAGTTTAAAAAAAGCCCTCAGAATCTTCAGAGGACAGACCAGGCAACACATATATTTATGTATATATACATATCTTTATACATCTCTTATGTATATATACATATCTCTGTATCATATAGTATTAAAGGATACAACATATACATTTTTTTTTTATTTTTCTTCTTCAGATGTCAAAAATTGTCGTGTCTGAATTTCATGAAGATCAAACTGGTAAAAGCTAATAAAGATTCAGCACCTCTGACTGAAGTCATGTTTTCTAAAGAATCAGCTCCCGTTTAGGACTCAAATTGATTGGTCAGATTGCCAAAAGAGATTGCATTAGAAAAGTGGATCATAAGTGTTATGATTGGAGATACTGAGTTTTGCTCTTTTTTTTTTTTTTTTTTGCCTTCAGAAGAAAAAATATTATTTTATAATAATTATTTCCAGTTTTAGAGGAAGAGTACTTAAAAATATGGCCTTAAGGTCTTCTCAAAATCTGGCTGTAATTGTGGAGCTGAAACAGCCTTCTCAAATCACAGCTACTCAAAATGTCAGGAATATCCTGAATATGACTGAGTTTTATAACTTTGTCTATCAAACCTATCACTAAATGAAATGTCAGATGTTGAGTTTGTCTATTTATTGCCAATGAAGTTTGAATTTTAACTTTGACAATGTGTCCTAGAAATTATAATTTTCCATCTTCCTGTTAACTCTTCCAAGCAGACTTGCAAAGTAAAGATACGGCTTGCACTTGGAATAAAACAATTTTCCCCATTTAAAATGAGGAGATTTTTCTGAAGATTACAGAAAAAGAGAAGAACAATGAACAACTTTCCTTGAGTACACAGTACTATGTATCATGGCAGGAAAAAAGGATGAAGCTAAAAACATTTTTTTAAAATAGACCCAAGCTAGCAATAATAATTGTAATTGTAATCTTTACCATTTGAAAGGTTATTTGTTTAAATTCTCAGGAGTTGAGTGAAAATATTTAAATATACCTTTATTTTTTAAAATCTCTTCAATATTTCAAATTAAATGTGAGCTCATACTGGAGTGAAAAGGTATTGTGGTCCAGGCTCTCACTTAACATATATGAAAGGCACATCTGTCTATTTCTTTGCTTCCCAGTACCATAAATGCCTGAAAATCTTACTCTTCAGCAAAGATGATCAGACCAATGGACATGATTGTTAATTATAACACATTAGTCCTATACACAATGGTGTGATTAGACTTTTCATATATAAAGATGATACATCTTCTAATAGGATACTAACTTATAGAGATATTCTTATAACAGAAAACATGAAGCTCATAATATTACATTACAGATAATTTTATTTTGTCACATCTCTGCTGTCTCAATATTACACATGATTCATTCTTCCTATAAGGTATTCTGACCCTTTTTTTTTGACTGTGTTCTCTCCAAATTCTTTAGTCTTTTGATATTATGGTGACTATTAACAATTTTTGTTACAAAACTTGGAGCTTTTGTTTAGTATATGAAATTACACTTCAATGGCAGAATAATACAGCTATGGAATATACAGTGGCTTGTCAGTACATCCAAACAATGCTTCTGTTTTTCAACAGTGCTGAGACTTTCATGCATATGACCCATAACTGCTTAAAAAAGTTAATATTACCTGGATAATAACATTGACATTATTTAGTATAATGTGAACCCTACTGTAAAATTTACTTCTTTTTCTATACGTCCCCTGCCAATAATATCTCCCCATAATGCCAATGGGTTTTTATCTTCCCTAAAGTATTCTTACCTTTGAATCCACTCTGTTTTTACTTCTGAGTAGGTGTAATTATCAAAGGGTGCCCGACTTAATTTTCATTCCTGGTGCTTTTCAAAAAGTGTAGGCTGTGTGAGGTACTAAATATACATACATATATATAATCTGAATGTGTTGCAGGCAATATTTCCCTGATTTGGCTATACTGTTTCCTGAGAACTATCATATGCTATACCTGTAGAAAGATTTAATTTATTTTACGTAATCTCTGAGTCTTCTATGCTATCCCCCAAACTTTGAGACTGGCATCCTCCATGGCCAGCTATGAACAGCAGTGTGATTGATGGCTTATATAAGTCCAGCCCTAGATGCTGACTGTGGGTGGGGGAAATATTAGGTAGAAGAGAGGAACAAATATGGATGAAGAAAATGAACCATTTCCACCTAACTCTGACATTTTCATGGTAAAAACTTCTACTTTTCTACATAGAAACTGCAGGTGTATGTCTGTATGCTGGGAAAGGGAGAAAAGAAACATCTGTGGGGTGATAAGTAATTATGAAATGGGAGAGAACGAACACAAAGAAGTGTAATCATGAAAAGGACAACACTCCATGGAGGATGTGCAAGAAGCTCCTCTGAAACCTCTGCTGGGCTAGGTGGGCTCTGCCCTATTCATGTGTGTAGCTGGTGGCTGATACCTTCCAGGAGAAGCATTTAATTTCAGAACACAGCCTTCTCATTGGGACTGTGATTTTAAACTTACTGGGTAATGGAGCGTGTTACCATCTACCATATGATGAGATGGCCTTGTCTGTCAGCCAGGAAGCTGCTTAATGTTATATATGGGTCAAATGAGCCAAAAAAAGAGAGAAAGGAAAAAAATTCAAGAACCTTGAGCCCTCTACCAAAAGCGGAAACTTCCCCTATGGCAAGCAGCCACATAGTTTTTTTCAAAGATCCATTTTCTCCTGAAAATTGATTAAGTAGTGCTAAATCACATAAGATAAAGGAATTCCAAGGTCAAGGGGGATTTCTGCAGAATCACCCGTCGCAGTGATCACAGTAGCAAATGTTGTCCTTTTGGCAGAAATAATTCTTTAATGTTTGCAAACACATTTAGTTCCACAAAAAAAAAAAAGCAATTCTCCAACCTATCAGAACACTAAAGCCTTTCCTTGTGAATACTTTCACACAATAAATGAAGAAGAGCCATAAAAACCAAATCAATCAGATGTTTGGAATCTGACTAGCTGTTCCCAAAGACAGTTTTACCAAATGTATCCCTTGGAAGGTGTAATACTATTTGCAAACCTTACATGATTACTGGCTATGTAAAAGTAGAGAAATATATAAGCTAAAAATAAAGAGATTTATTGAACTAATCTTATGTCTCAACTTGATTTAGTGAAGGTGTTTATTTTTCAGCAACTTTGACCAGAAAACCAAAATAGTAAGTTCAGGTTCAGTCTGTAAAAAAGCTCTACAATAACCATGAAATGTACTATATAGACAAAATAGCATTTTTTCTCACTGTTCATAACATTGGTCTTCAGAATTATAGTTATTAAAGTCCTAGAAACCTTTTATTGAGACAATGCAGAACAGATTTCATCTTTGAAGGGCTTGGATATCTGAAAAATTCCAGAGCATGATCAGTCATGTATTGCACTCCTTACATTTAAAAGGATTCTGAGTGGTGAATTTAAATGTAGACCATCTTTCTGTCACTTAAATTAGTTGACATTGATTTTACCCTAACTATATAAACCATTATTGTGGTAAACATATGGAAACAATGAAGTCTGATTACAAATAGGAATAAAAAAAGGTGAAGACCTTTTCAATCAGCCACATGATTAGCCCACTCAGTCAGTAGTCATAGCCTTGCAGGGTGAATTCTTTCCTCCATAGAAGCTATATACCCCTAGATGGTGCAGTATATGTGGAAATTGTCCCCTAGAATCTGCTTAGTAACCTCCTTTAAGTAAATCTGAGGACCACAGAGCTGAAATTCATGCTTAGTGTTTCTACAGCTAAACTGGCAGACCTACATTAAGATAAATTTGATCCTTATCTATAACATTACTTTGTATATACTGCTTTTAAAAGAAGATGCATGTTTATATGCAATATCTGCAGCAAGTATTTGACTACAGGGCTGTTTGTGTCTATTAAAAGGTATCTTTTTATATTATCACATCTTACTTTTATAATAGGGCCTGCATAATTTTATAGTTTTGTCCCATGTACCATTTTGTTGCAGGCACAAAGTAGCCTCTAAACACATCTCAAATATCTAAAAATAACTACAGACTGGAAAAAGGTCCTGGATAAATATAAAACAAAGATGAAATAGGAAAAAGTAAATGTATCTTGCTGTTTCCCCTGGATGGTCACAAAAAAAAAACAAAAACAACAACAAAACAACAAAAAAACCCCACCATTTGCCATTTTCATCACCCAGATCTTATTTAATCAGAACAATAATATAGAACTGTTCTGGAGTTCACAGTAATCATAATACTGTAAATTCTCCCATCTTAATTCTTAGCCTTAAGATTTTCTTATTAAAGCCAAATTATGCCTCAAGAGAGAAACTTCTGTAATGTGCCTATGGTTGATAGTGAATTTTCAATATCAAATATGAACCAGAAGTTTATGCCATCCAATCAACATCACTGCACCAAAATCCATATTTGTAAGTGCCCTGTGGTGATAAATTTTCTCTTGTAAGTCTCCAGTTTTCTTGACAGCCGCTGTGATTTGCTTTCAGTGGGAGTATGTTAGCATTTAACCAGTAATTTTGTGTCATCTGAGGATTTTGAGAGAAAAAAGATCTTTCCTTTTATACTGCACTAGCATAATGGAAAAAAGTGCCCAGGAAAATGCCAAGTTCTAATTCACAAGTGATGGCATTCTGTGTTTCTTCCATAGTGTCAGGTGGTTTTCTGTACCATCAAGTAAGTGTACAGGCTGACTTTTGATTTGTTTGTGTGTTCGTTTGTTTTTAAATGTTGGTTTGGTTTGTTGCATTTTT
Organism: Rhabdornis inornatus; assembly: GCA_013397075.1. Classification (NCBI taxonomy): domain Eukaryota; kingdom Metazoa; phylum Chordata; class Aves; order Passeriformes; family Rhabdornithidae; genus Rhabdornis; species Rhabdornis inornatus. The sequence continues at coordinate 473,057 of VWZS01004311.1, read as the reverse complement.
TCCCCTCGCTTTGTTACCTTCTATGTTTGAAAAATCAGGAATCTCACATCTTCATGTGGTCTTTTTGTTAGAGAAATGTGTTCAGAACAGATGACTAAAAACAGCTGCAGCACACAGATCTGTACCTTGTGCTCCCACAATTTCCTCTCTTCAGCAAAGTCAGGAGGCAGCTGGCGTTAAGTGCTCTCTCTCTCTCTTAAGTGTATGGTAACAAGAGATGGTAAGGACAGAGTTACATTCACGTAACATCACACTGGGGTCTCTGAAGAGTAGAGGTAACCACAAAGAGACTGCTATGATGGTTTCACACACCAGTGGCTCAGAGGGTGTTCAATTGGATGGCCTCATCTGACTTGGCTTCACAGAAGAACCCGTAACTTGGTGGCCATAATATGGAAAATAAACAATAATAGTGTTAATTAAAAACCACCCCACAAAGACAACTTGAGACATTCACAAAAAAAATAGAGCACTGTAAAACTTTTCTTCAAGCCTCTGGCTTATTGTTTGTTTTGAAATGTAAACTTATACAGCTGTGAAAGGGCTTATTGAAGACTCCACACAACCGTATTAAAAGCTATGATTTGTGCATGGCTCATGAATTATTTGGAGTTATTTGGAACCCTGGATTAGTGGCAGAAAAATAATTAGTTTTGGCCATAAATTAGAAAGGAAAGCATAAACATGAAATCTATTATTTTTAATTTAATAAATGTAGTTAAATTAAGAAAGTTGCCCAATATGACAAAATACAAATTCAAGGGATGTTATCATACACCTGAGATATACTACTCCTGTTTAATGTTTTACAAGACATCTTTATTATCCTCTCATACAACATCAGAACAAATGTGCATCTGTTAAGGTGAATTTTGTAATTCTTGAGTCTAACTAAACCTTTGTTCTTTTCTTATACTGAAAAGTAATGATTCATTACAGACCATATGGAAAATATTTATTAAGATTTATTTTGGTTTTTATTTTCCTGGAAATATTTCCTTTTTTCCCTCTGGCTATAACCCTCAAATCTTTAGTTTAGAACTTGAAATCTACCAATAAAAAGACAAAATGAAATACAGTCTACCAAGGAATAAGGTTTATGTCAGCTTGTATTTTCTGAAGAATCACACAACAAAAAAAAAATCAAGGCACCACCGAATTTACAGGCTGTATAATTCACCATTCAGTTAGGATCTGGACTTGATGATCTTTGTTAGTCCTGTCCAACCCAGAATATTCTGTGAAATCTGTGAGTAATTCAATTGTAATCAATCTGAAGTGAAAGACAGACTGATCTATATGCATGCTGGAAGATACACTCTCTTTTGAAGGAAAGAATGTACACAGAAATGAACATTCTGATTGAAGACAAACAAATGTATGTTAAGGTAGATTTGTGAACACCTCAAAACTTAAATACTTTTTGTTTTTGGGACTAATTGTTTCAACTGCAGTCTACAGTAGACATGGATGCTTTTTAATATGCCCCAGACAAGTACTGATATGATATGTATGCTGATATACTATTGTGTGGGTTATTTAAAATGTGCTTTTTAGGAAAAAAAAAAAAAAGAAAAAAGGAGCTCAGATATATAAATTCATTTTATAGTCAATATAGAGAGGTTGGCATCTCTAAATAGCCAGATAAAATAATTTGCTTCTAAAGAGATTTATCTGGATTGAAGATGCCAAAATTAGAAACAACAATGAAACCTCTATAACTGGCTTAATATTGTATTTTTTATCACAAGGTTCACAGAGATGTTTGTTTGGTGGGTTTTTTTTCCTGTATTTGGCATTTACCGTCACACCTAGGACTGCTGGAAGTAATCCATTGTGTGTTGACTGTAGTGTTGACTCCATTAGTGTTGCAAAGAGCAAGCCAGATAATAATGTACCTCACTAATTATGCCTGCAAATTATCATGAGCAGAAAATGGAAAACTGCTTCCCAAAATCAAGCTCAAAATAAAACATGGAGTATAGTATTTTAATAACTGCCGGTCAGTATTGTATGTGTTTATTATTTTTCTAGTTCACAATGGTCAGAAAGACATCTATGAGAATCAGAATATGCACAACAGAACTTAAACACCATCACAGTGTCTCAAACAATTAAATTACTCAAAACAAAGCACTGGATGAAAAAAAGAAAAATTATCATTCTACTAGACACTGCAGAACATTTCAAGTGTTAGAAACAGGAGGAATTAAAATTCTAATGCCTCATTCTCCTTTAAGTGGAGCATAATGAGAACAGAAAATAGTACAACATTAATCCATCCTTGTGACAAACCTTGCAAGGTGAAAGGCAGTGGGTACAAACTGATCTGTCCTTGTTACTGTCTTCTTGTAATGCCACAATCCTCTCTAGTTACCCAAGTACAAAGTCTTATAAAGTATTAGTTTTCAAATCAAACTGTACCGTTGGCAGTGTATCCAGTTAACCGAAACTGCCGTTTCCATTTCACCTAAAATAGGTAAATATTGAGATACAATGTGCTGAGAATTCAGTCAATACTAATGGATAGTTCATACTTAAGTAAAGGACTGACTTTAACTCTTGGGTTTTTTTGATTTTGGGGTTGATTTTTCCACAGAGGTTATGTGCTGTAACATATATCTGGAAGCTTTGGCTTAATTGGATGCTTTTGTATTTGAGTACAAAGAAACCCTGAATGACACTATTTATGCTAATTCAAAAGTGTGGGATGTAGTGAACATTTAAAAATAGGCTACATGACTATGTATCATAGAATTGGAGTTTCAAGGTTATTTCAATACACAAAAGGATTTTTTCTGCTCAAATACCACTGCAAGAGAAGCCACACTAATCAAGTGAAAGCACATCTCTGAAGTATCCCAGATGATTAGATCTACCGAAGGCTACTTCCTTCCTACAAGTTTCTAATGTCTTTGTGATATTCTAAAAAGGTTAAATATTTATCTTTAACTCTTTGACTTTTTTGAAACAATTGAAGTCCCATTTTTCAAATTTACCTTGTTTCTGAAGCCAAGATTACTAAGAAATATTAGTCAAGATTTTAATTTTCACCTTCTCAGTGGATGAAGAGGAAAAAAACTATACTTTGTAAAAAATTATTTTAAGAGATGTTTAGCACAGCATTCCAACAGTATCATTGTATTGACTGGCCTAGAAAAGAATACTAGTGAAAACAAAATCCCAGATATACTTAAAGAATTTTTTGATTCACCCATGTCTCAAATGTGGAAAATGTGTGGTTTTTTATTTGAAATGTGTAAAAAATATTTTTTTAAATAGGAAAAGATAGTGGTCATCTAATTTTTCCTCCCCACAAAATAGATCTCCAGCACAGAGATACACCATGCCAATGGTCAGATTTTTTTAATTAAAAACTCTTTATTTCACAAAGTGATTCAAATGTAGATGAGATTAAATATGATAAACTAGATAAAATGTGTGAAAGAGAAGAATGAAGAAGAAAACCAGAAAACAGTATGAGGTATTTCACACAGTTATAGAGTGTGCTACAATACAAATTACAAATGTATCAAGTAGAGATTGATTCTCAGAAACTAGTGAGATAGTTGACATAGGTTTTAGTCAATAAAGCATGAAAAGAAGTGTAAAAGAATTTAAACCACCCTCCACTGTGAAAAGATAGCAACTAGTTAGCTATATTTAGTGCTTAAGTAAGTACCTGAGTAATACTATTTGGAAAGATTATTAATCTGGTTGATGAAGGCAATTATGCTAATCTGAATTCTTTAACTCCATGAGACATTTAGATTGAAACAAAACATAAAACTTTACTAACTTAAGATTGAAAGGTTTATAGAAATTAGGAAGGCCAGTTCTTACTGGCTACATTTGTGTTACTGGATCTAAAAGCATTTTCCTGCTTTTGCTTCAGGTACATGACTTGGTTTTATCCAGGTACTTGAAGCTGTATCAGCCACCCCATTGCAGTCCCCTATCCCATGTGCCCATCAATGGAAATGACAATGTACAGGTGTTACCTCCGAAAATCAGATCCCTTGACTGACACTAGTTATATGTCTAATAAATAAAGCATTTTAATGATTCTGTTATTAAAGTTCAGAGACAGATCTTTTATCAAACATGCTATAACTTTCATCATGTTTGGGTAAGGTATCTCTTTGATTGCATCAAATATTCTTTTTAAGAAGACTTCCCTTGCCACATTCATGACTTTCCTATGATCCACACAACTGGAGTATTTGAGTTAACCTACATATTTTAATATCCACGTTTTTGAAATCCACCTATTTTCAATTCTTTTATGCTTTGCCTTCTTTCATAAAATGGTGGTTAATTAATTGGAAAGTATGTATAGCTGGCTATTTTTACTTACTTCCTTATAAATAATTTTACTTGTTTTTGCAAATTTTACTATCCTATTTCAAAAAAGACTGCATTTGACTAGGCCATTTTTCCTTCAGGTCTGGGTTTTGTCCCTGAAATTTATAATTCTCTTGCAGCTAAGCTTCAAATGCACTCTTGACCTGAAATATAAATAAAATTCTATTCACTTTTCCAGACACATTAATCCTACTATAGTAATTATGTGTATGTGAATTTTTAGGGAGGCACTCATAGTCTCATGGACAAAGTGTTTGTTAAGAGGCAAAACTAATTTATCGAGATCTTGGCAAATGATAATACTCATATGGGAAATCAAGCCTCTTGAACAGCATGATCAATTGTTGTCTAATGACACTGGGGGTCTCCACTGCAATAATCACTGCACTGGCATTTGCAGCAGGGTTGGGTAAAATTCCAGCTGCTCCATGAGCCTGTGTGACCACTCCAGCATATGAATAACCCACTGCTATCAATTACCCTAACACCACATAAAACACCTCCCAAATATCTCAACAATGTACAAAATGCTGTTCTGCATGATCCTTTTTGTATCTCTATGAGCAGTTCTCTATTGGCTCTTTACAAATATTTGTTCTATGTACAGTTTGATCAGTTCTGCAACAGGAACTGCCTTGAGGTCCTTGGGATAATTCAAATGGGATATAAAGCAGCAGATTTAAGGACAACTTGATTTTTGAGCAGGCTTGGGGATCCAGAGAGGTCCCAACTGACTGGAAGCTGACAAATGTCCCAATTTTCAAGAAGAGAAACTTCAGGCCTGTCAGTCTCACTTCAGTGCCTGGTAAAATCACGGAAAAGGTTATTCTGTAAAGTACTGAAAAACACCTGGAGAACAATATAGTCCTTGGTACCAGACAGCACAGCTTCACAAGGGGAAAATCCTGCTTGTTGAACCTGATTTCCTTCTATGACAGGGTAACCCACTTAGGTGATCTAGGAAAGCCAGTAGACTTTGGACTTCAGCAAAACTTTTGATACTGTCTCTCACAGTATCCTGGACAAAATGCCTGATGATGAAGGTGGCTAGTGGTGCAGTTAGTCAACTGGTTAAAAGTTCTTTACCTGAGATCAGTTGTCTCATGTATGCAGATGGCAGGCTGGGGAGTTCCTGAACAACCTGGGAATTAACATCACCACCCTGATGTCCATCCACATCACAGTTTTAACTAAAGGGCAGGCTGGAATTTCAGCTTGTAGCTTACTAATAACTAAGATTCTTAGCATTTGCCACAAAACAGTTCAGTGAAATGCTTTGGTATATATAAGGTTAAAAAGTAAATATACAAATCCAAGGAAAATATGATTGAAATAAGAATAGGCCATGATGATCTTGGGGTTTTTTATTTGGTAGAAGACTAGGATTTCCTTATCACTTGCAAGCAGGGTCGGTATATATATGTAAGTGCAGAAAATCTAAAAACATGCATGCAGATTTGAACATTGCTTCCAGTTCTATCTATCTTGTATTATAAAACCACACTCCCAGAAAATCTGTTGTGTAGGCTAACATTTTTCTTCACCCTTGTCATGATGGATTTTTTTGTTGTTGTTCATGCTGTTTGGCATCTGAGCACAAAACACAGCATACATGATGTGTTGCTAAAGACAGCATTTGGGAGGATGTAAATGGACAACTAAGCATTTCTTAGTACTAAAAGTAAGAAAATTTTTCCTTACTTTTTGGCTGTCTGTTCTACTGAGATTTATTTTTGCTGATATATTTTTACATTAATTTCCCCTGCAACAGATGAAAGAACAAGGCTACAGGAGGATTGTATTATTGCATTTATTTATAATATTCTTATGCATAACACTATAGTGAGCACTTAACAATAACTTCTTTGAGATCTAATAAAACTGAGGCCTCTTATATTAGTTCAGTCAAATTTGTTGATTTTCTCCCCCTTCCTATATTTGCTTTGTTTCTGGCTTCTATTTATTTCCTTGCCATAATCCTTGCTGTTTAGAGATTTGTCTGGATAAAATAAAAATCTTATTTGCTCTCATTGGTTTGTTCTTATTCTGTCTTGACAAGAACTGTAGAAAACCCAGCTAGAAGGCAAGGGTTTTTAAGCATACAGTGCATCTTTTCTTTACCTACCAGCAGATACGTAAATTAAAAATGAAAAAAAAAAACCTACAAAAAAACAACAAAACAATAATAAATTAAATAATTTCCTCCCTTCTCAGAGCATTGCTTCCTAGGACAATGGCACTTTCACTCCCTGTGGACTGCCCTTTTATACAACCTTCATGCTTAGTTGTATGCAATTTTTTTTTATTTTCCATGCAATATCTCTCCTTTCCTGTTTTCTTGGTTATAATTTTCATCACACAGAAAATCTTTTTGTTGTTGTCCTTAGACCATTTCAACTTTATGACTCCTTTCCAAATTTCCAGAACTTTATCAGGAATTTATTTTTTTCATTTACACGATAATTTTATAAACATTTTAGGGATGTATTTGCAGTTTATAGCTCTCTGCAGCTGAGTGTTTCCCCTGGGCCTGTTCACCTCATGGCATCTCTGTAATTTCATTCTCTTAAGTATATTTTAGCATGCAAAAACAATGGGAGATAAAGCCTCCTCAGATGTTAGACAAAACCTGCCACACATCTTACTAAAATTTCCTGCCATAAGGATTTTTCCGATAAGCCTCACAATTAGTAAGACAATAGCCTGTTTTGTAACGTGTAGAAAATTATAACAATCTGGTTAAGATACTCAGAGTGTTCAATGCTGCTTGCATTCATTATGGAGGCTGGACAAGCCACCTAAGTGACTGATGAGTAAATCCATTATCAGGAGACTTCATGCTTTTTTCAACGGCAAAATTCTATGTCGCTCAAAGATAATTCCTTTCAGGGTGGAATTCCATGCACTTTCATACCTATGAATCCCACACACCAGAGCAGCTCAGTTACAATATCCTTATTTGGGAAAATGCTTAATCTCATCACCAGAGAAGTTCTGTTTGTTGTTCATAGCCCAACTGATTCTTCTCCGTCCACCTCAGAGCACCCAAACAGTTGGGTTCAGCCTACTCATTTCTACATTAAGTACCAAATGTCTTCAAAAGTTTGCATTGCAGAAGGCAGAGGACTGCCAGAGTGGTTGTTTTTGTAATTAATCCTTACAGAAACAAAATGCTGTGATTTGAAATTTTGACCAATCTTCAAAAAAAAATGGACTTTAAAAGGACAATTTTTGTTAATAATAAATTTTAGATATACCACATGATGCAATTGGCATGAGTTAATTTATACTGAATACGAAGAGCTACTTCTTCAATAAGTGTAGTTCCAGGCTTTGATATATAACAGAAATAAGACTGGACCTGACTTGTTTAATCAAGAAGCTGCATAATCATAGAATCAAAGAACTGCTTGGGTAGGAAGGCACCTTAATGATCATCTATTCCAATACTCCCATTCCTTGCCATGGGCAGGGACACCTTCCACTAGATCAGGTTGCTTAGGGACCCATCCAGCTTGACTTTGAACACTGTCACAGATGGGGCATCCACAACTTCTCTGGGCAAACTGTTCTAGGGCCTCACTCCCCTCTGAATAAAGAATTTCTGCTTAAAACCTAATTTGAATCTCTACTCTTTCAGTTTAAACTGGTTACCTCTTGTTCTATCACTGTCTGCCCTTGTCACATTCCCTCTTTTTTTTAAACCTCCTTTAAGTGCTTGAAGGCTGCAATAAGGTTTCTCCAGTGCCTTCCCATCTCCAGGCTGAACAACTCAATCTCTCTCAGCCTGCCTTTGTAGGAGAGGTGCCCCAGCCCTCAAATAATCTTTGTGGCCCTTCTGTGGACCCACTCTAACACATCCATGTCTGTCCTGTGCTGAGGACTCTGACCTGAACACAGTACTTTAGCTGGAGTCTCACACTGTCTGTGATTAAGACAGCTCAGTTAAAATTTGATCAGTTAAAAACCTCCATCTGGAGAAGCATAAGGAATGATTCTGATCATTTTCATTAAAAAAAAAAATTCTTTCTGTCTGACAGTTTGTAATATGAAGAGAGTTTGCCAACTGAGGAAGGATATTCACTTGTATGACTCTCGTGTTACAGCACACCTGAGAATAAGTCTTAGTTTAACCCCACCCAACAAGCAAGTCCCATGCGGGAACTCCCTCACTCCTCCAGCAGAAGCACTGGGGAGACAACAGGAAGAGTAAAAGTTGGAAAAATTGTGAGTTTAGATAAAAACAGTTTACATAGGGAGAGCAGAACCCGCACACACAAGCAAAGCAAAACAGGGAATTAATTCACTGCGTCCCATGGGCAGGCAGGTGTTCAGCCAACCCCCAGGAGAGCTGGGACACATCATGCATAAATGGTTCTTTGGGAAGACAGATGCTATCACACCAAATGTTCCCCACTTCCTCTTTCTTTCCCTCACTTTAATGCTGAGAATGATCTCATATGGTCTGGAATATCCTTTGGTCACTTGGAGTCAGCTGCCCTTGCTGTGTCTCCTTCCAACTTCCCCATGCAGCCCCAACCTCCTCACCAATGTGTCAGTATGAAAAGCAGAAAAGGCCTTGGCTCTGTACAAGCCCTGCTCAGCAATATCAAAAACATTTCTATTACCATCACTGTGTTCAGCACAAATCCAAAACACAGCCATTGTAAAGAAAATTAACTCTATTTCAGCCAAAACCAACACAAGAATATCTGAATCTCCAGCTGAGGCATTGCACAGCCTAAAATATCTTGTATTAAGACTTCCTAGATAAATAAAGAGGAGAAATAGCTGTTTTCAAAGAGATTAAGGCAAGTCAACACCTTTAGAGCAACCAAGAGAGCAGGCTTTTCATTACTTCCCATCAAAGTTAGGAAGGGTGGTGAACCCATGAAAGAAGACCTTTTCCATATAGGAGAACAGCACCTTCTTGTAACAAACATAGGGGAGAGTGATATTGTTCTTTAATGATAACTACATCCTAAGTTACCCTTAATGGTAGTTAAAGGCCTAGATTTAGGTTTCTGAATCAAGCCCTTAGGTGACCAATAACCAGGGCTTGAGTCACCTGTGATTCAAAGCTCAGCTCTTTGCAGAATGGCTGCATGACATTCACCAAGTTTTATCACAAACACTGTTGCTGAGCTGTGACAGACTACAGAAGGCAAAGCCAGGCAAGATAAGTAGAGCAAAAACAGAGAAACAGAGGTGTTGAGATGGTAATACCAACACAAAGATCTAGAAGAGAAACGCCAACACGGTAGAATACATTAAAAAAAACCTAAGCAAAAGAAAGAGCAGAGAGATGAGAGATCTCAATTTGACAGTATCAGGGGTTATGCTGTTCCAAGAAGCAATGAAAGCCAACTCTTTCCCAGATGACTGAAGAGACCCAAGTTAGCTTGAGGTTAGATTAGGCAGAACATTAGTGATTAGCCCTGTATTTTGTAAGTCCTACTTCTCAGCTGGATCTATCTGACAGTAAATACTGTGTGGGTGCTCATGGGAATGTGCATCTTGCTCTCAAGGTCTCTTTGTGCAGAGCAAAATATTCCTGGAGAAACTGTGGTTCAGTAAAGGAAAGTTGGACCAGGATACTACTTCAGAAGGAGTGGAATCACTCTCCAGAGTTGAATTTTCAGGTAGGTAATATAGGAGTTAGGTACCTCTGATCCTTAGAGCAGCCTTAGCAGTGCTGTGAACAGATAAAACAATCAATGCAGCCAGCCAGTCAATGTGGGATCTTTCGTACTTTCATATCCACATCTTCTTGTCTGGTAAAAGTGCTTTGCTTTAACGTTCATATCCTTGTGAGAGAGATTTTTACTCTGCTTGCCTGCTGAGGGAAACATTGCTTTATTACTTGTTAGACCACATTGTAAATTTATTTTCGTTTCAGAGGTTGCAAGTAGATTTGTACTTTTTTTTTTTTGGGGGGGGGAGGAGTTTTCAAAAGAAAGACGAAATTCTTATTTTACTGTGTAGAACCAGAAAGACAGAACTAAACAGGAAACACTTTGCTTATATTCTTATGCAATCCTGCTAGTATCTTCCTAATTAACCTGACGTGGGTCTGAATGGTTTTAAGCCTCCATTTGCTTCAAACAACACAAAATCTGGGTTTATTCAATCTCACTTTAGTCTTCAAACAGATATTTGTGTCTATGTCTGTTGGAGAGAAGTAGGTGCTCCACAGGATGATTCAGAACTTATTTAAATTTTTCTCTTGAGGTGTCATTCTGTTATGTACAAAAATAGCTTATGCCATTTTTATGCCTAGGTTAGACTCCTCAGGAAGGTGCCAGAAGCTAAGTGGAATGAATCTAGTTTAAATTTTCTGACAAAGAGTTTAGGTTCAAAGATGTAAAAAAAAAAGTCCTTCCAATGATATACATTATATCTGAAAGCTCCTAAGAAGGAGAATAAATATTACACTTCCTTTCAACTTTACTCCCTAATTTCCAGGAGCATATGGCCTGTTAACCCACCTAGCTGCAATTGCATTCAAGAGTAACTTCTGTGCCTGTGTTGCCCTGTCAACCAACAGATTGCTACTTCATTGCTTGAGAGCTACTTGCAGTTGTGCTATCAGTGTTCAGAGGACATTGTCTGTAATTCTGCTCACTTCTGCTATGAGTTACAAAGTTATTCAGGGCCTCAGTTTTGATTCTCCTCCCCTAAGGTCTGAACAGCTGACACCCTCAGCTATCTAATTCCATGAGTGCAACCAGAACCCAAACTGCCCGAAATAATAGTGCATTTCATTTGACTTGTAAGATGTGTGCTTTTACAGGCATTATTGCAATACTTCCTCACAATTCTACAGTTAAAGCCAAAGTGTCAGAATACAACACACCTCCAGAGAGTAATAACCCGTAAAACAAAGCAAAAAATTAAAAAAAAAAAAAATTAAAGTCCTTCCAGCTACAGTTTCTATATATGCTTAAAGATCTATTGGTCAAGAAACTATATAATTCTTTGTGAAAATTGGGGCAGAAATTCTACTTTATTCAGATCTAGGACACAGAACTCACACAGTGTAGTAGCCAAAAGAACTAGATGAATTATTGATGACTAAAAACAGGATATTAATTCAGAGAGGAGTAAGATATTTTTGTTTTTAACTTCTCATGCTGGTGATAAAATATCCTATATCATTTGGATGAGCCTCACTAAATATATGCATTCTATGCTTTCATAAGTCTTTAATGTTTTCCAGCCTCTATTTCGGCTTTAAATACTAGCAGTGAAATCCAGACACATGAATTATTAAGAGCAAAGATTTTGCTAAAATGACAGAGCATTCAGTCCATCTGTCTCACATTTTTAAGTCCCTCTATTCACATGTTTTCCAAAATTACAAATCTAATTAACACAGAGATTTCAAATACATTTTTTTCTTCCTTTATATATTTGAATTTTTTAATTAAAAAGATCAAATATTTTTTTATTTTAAATGTAGGCTCTTGTCTACCCAGCAAAAAAAGGTGCCAGAAAACACAGGAAATAAGGTTTTTGCAGATTGTTTCTCTAAACCACAGGAGATCAAGGTCCTATATCTATGAGAGTTAATACCCATATTTCCCAGTTAGCTAGATAATTCCTTAGTTGTCAGACTACAGAAAACTGTCGTTTTTTTTCTCTTTTTTCTCTCCAGGCTTCCTCTTAGATTTGCATTAGAAAATGAAGAAAAGAAATGTAAGGCAAGAAAAAAAACAAATTACAAAAGTGTGATTTTTCAGCCTAGTAAGATATCTTTTTTCCTAAAATGGTAAAGTTCTGGATTTTGTTTCAGTGCTGCTTACTCACTACATTTTTTTTAACCTCTAATGAAAATTCAGAAACCATTATTAAGTATGTGCGTTCTAACCCATACTTTGTGGAACTGAAGTTTTCTCTAAAGTGAGACTTATTTAGTATCTAAAGATAATCTGCTGTCACCCTCAAGAGCTCTTAAAATAAATCAAGTCCAGGTAGGCTAGCTGGGGAAATGGACTTGGATTTCCTTGCCATTGAGAATATTTCAGTCAAAGTAATCAAACAACGACTATTTTCAGCAAGGAATAAAGCAATATAATGGAATCGCAGAATCAAAAAAGCCAGGAGGGACTTCTTCTAGTTTAGTCCAACATCCTGCTCAAAGCGGGACAAATTCAGTCAGGCTGTGCAGGACTTTGTCCACAAGGCTTGAATACCTCCAGGGTTCGGCTCACTGCACTCCTCTCTGGGTAACTTGCTCCAAGGCTTGGCCATCTGCACTGTTAAAAAAAAAATCCCAATATTCGATCAGAATTTCCCATGTTCTGATTACTGTCCTTTGCCAATCACCGAGTACTTTCATGAGGTTGTTCCACATCCTCTGTATCCTCAGATCAGGTAGTTGCAGACAGCAATATGATCTTTCTGAGCTTTCTTTCCTCCAGGCTGAGTCAACCCAGTTCTCTCAGCTTTCCCTCATCTATCATGTTCTCCAGCCCCATGGCAGACATAGTGGCCTGTGCTGGACAACCTCCAGGATGTCAATGTCATTTTGTAAGGGGTAGCCCAGATTCTGTGAAAAAACAAAACACTGCAGTCCTGTTCCTCAGTCTGCTGGCTGCAGTCCTGCTTGTGCAGCCCAGAAGGCAATTGGCCTCTGCTGCAAGGATGCACTGCAGGCTCATCATCTGCTTAGAGTCTACCAGCTTCTGCAAAGCTGTTTTCCAGCTGGCCAACCCCCAGTATGTAGTAATATTTGGGTTTACTGCTTTCCAGGTGCAGACTTTTGCATTTGCTTTTAGTGAACTTCCTGACGTTCCCGTTAGCCCATTTCTCTCACCTCTCCCTCTCAGTCCTGACCTCTAATGTTCTTTTCACACTCTGGGATTGTTCTCAAATTTGCTGACAATGCTCTGTCCCACCATCTAGGTTGCTATAAGGACATTGAGATGCATTTGTTCCAGGACTGATTCCTGAAAGATGCCACAACATCAGCACACACCTGTCCAGCATCTGCTCTTTCCAGCATTAGCCACTGGTCTTTGAGTCCAACAATTCAGTCAATTTTCTGTGCATCTTACTGCCTACCTGTCCACACCATATCTCAAAATTTCAGTAGTAAGGAGACTATGAGAGACTGTGTCAAGTACCTACCTAATGTCAAAGTGTGAAGCATCAGCAAAAATCACTTTGTTGCAGAAAGCAGTTAAGTTGCCCAGGTACAAGTTACCCTTGGTACACACATGCTAACTTCTTCCAGCTACTTAAATTGTCTATTGTGTCTTGAGAAATAGCTTCCAATAGGATTTGCCCCATAACAGATGAGGTGAGACCTTTACTTGGATCCTTCTCCTGGAAGATGGATGTGATGTTTGCCTTTTTCCAGTCATCAGAAACCTTTCACAATTTTCATTTGATTTTGCAAATTATAAGGTTGGCCCCTCAGAAACATCAGCCAGCTCCTCTGGTAGCCATGGACACATTGCATTTCATACAGGCTTGTCTATGTGGAATTGTCTAATATTTAAAAAACAGAAACAAGAAGTCTACATTGCTGATCTTCCCACAACCATCTTTTAGTCCTCCCAAGTAAAGAGGGAAGTTCTATATAAATGGGAATTTCCTATCTGTCAAAATTTTGACAATCACAGAAAATATATTTTTCAGGTCATCTTTAGACCATTCCCAAGCACTTAAAGAGCTCAGCTTTTATGTCATGCTACTATTCCATTTCTTTCTCTACATTTTTTTTCTTATGACATTCTCAAGTATATCAACTTCTCAGCATATTTTTCAGGCTTTGTAATGTATTGATTTGAAAACTGTTTTCAAATCTTTTTTCTTTCAGTCATTCATATAAATTATCACATGCTTACACTAGTTCTTAGATTAATCAAATATATTTTCTAAACTTTTATATGCAAACCAAATAAAAAATAAAATCTACAATAAACTCCTATATTAAGCAGTAACAAGATGTATTGGCATAATATTTATATTGCATCAACAGACATCAAATATTAGAGGGACGTCTTTTCATGTCATTGTCATCAAAAACATTCCAAGCAAGTGACTTAATTCTATTATTCCAGTTTTGTGACCAAATTTGGTTTATTCAGTCAGGGGAAAATAAAGCTGTTTGTATTGCCGATTTATTTTGCACAAACCACTTTCATTAAAGTGGCGTAATCAGTGGAAAGTAAAGAGCTATTAGACTGCATGCAATGGAAGGAAGAGTAAAGCATATTCTACTGCCTAATCAGCTATTAGGAAAGGACATAAATTTTGGCTTCCAGTAATCAAGTAAAAATTTGGAATTAAGTGTGAAGGAGGACAGAAAAAACAGTTTATTTACAGTTTACTTTATTGTTTGTTTTCTATGCGAACATAGCTGTGAATCTTTACCTAGCTCACAGAAAAACAACGATTAGCAGTATGGAGACTGTAAATTAAATTCCCATATGTTTCTTCTGTAGCCCTGTGCTGGGGGCAGTGGCTGCTGCCTCCCCTGCTCCAGCTCCAGCCCTGTGGTGGCCCCACTGGGGAAGGAGTGACACCCCCTGCCTGTCACTGCCTGACAATGCACAGCCCTTTGTGTGCATGGGGCTGGAAGAACTTCAGCTGGCAGACCAGGAGAAGGATGCCAAATGGATGAGAAAATTTATAGAGATAAACCTAAGAATAATCAGGGCCAGAGGCAAAGGTTCCACCCACCATCATGCCCCTCCCACTGAAGAAAGGATGCTGGCAGCTCCATGTGCCGCCCTCACCTCTTTTTCTGACATTGTCAACAGAAGCACATAGAATCACAGAATTAACTACTTTGGAAAAGACCTTTGAGATCATCGAGTCCAACAGCCTTAAACCCAAAAGGATCCCAGTCTCATAGTATTGCTGTAACTGAACTCCAAAAAGTCTGTATTTTCATTGGGTTGTTAAGATTATAATTAGGTTAATAAATTGTTTGTTCCACATATACACACTGTGTTCTGTTTTTGCATATAACAAGGTTTGGAGCATAAAATTTCAAACCTAGTCACACAGAAAGCAGTGCTTTTCAGCAGTGTCATTTGAAGCAGTATTTCATACAGTTCATGATCCCATGAGCAGTCTTTAAATTCCTATTTCACAATTCATTCCTTGTTCTTTTTTGAGACTAGGTGGGAATGGTCTGCCTGCAGAATAGAGGTAAGATCCTGAGACAGGTTTATATGAATATCTACATGAATACATCCTGAGTTAGTTCTGGGGTTTTTTTTCTGCACCAGAAATGAAGATTTCCACATATTAAATGAAATGAAAACAGGTTATTAGGTATGGTCAAACCATGTCTCTTTTCCCCTTCTTTTGGCCTGTTTACAATAAGACCTTGGGAAGAATTTACTGACATAATTAAAAGTGAAATTAAAGAATCTCAAAAACTCCTGATGCTTTCCTATTTCTATTAGAAGTAGTCTTTTGGTTTTCTTTTCAGGGATTCTACATAGAGTCATTGGGGAATATTTAGCTGTAAGACAAATGTTACACAGCTCACACAAAGGATTGAGATGTGGGTTTTATTAAATTTATCATTAGGCAATCAATACATCAAAACATCTAGGCTACTCTTTCCAATACATTTGGAAATATTCTATTTCCCCAATACAAGCAAGATATTGATATACTTAAGTGACTTTAGCAGAGGCCACCGGGGTGCTTGTGCATTGGAGCACTTGACCTGTAAGGGAATACTGAGGAAGATTAGCTTGTTCTGTCTGGGAAAGAAGAGGATTTGGGGGTACGTTAGAGAAGCACCTGATGTATATGGAACAAGGTAGATGGGCTCTTAATAGCATTACATAGCAGAAAGACAAGAGAAGAGTTTTAATATGAAACAGGAGCTAATCAAATGGGGTAAAAAGAAAACCTCATTTTTTTCCCATAAGCATGGTCCAACAGTGGAGAAAGTTGTCCAGAGGTACTGTGCAACATCCATCTCTGGATTGTTTCTACATTCAATTGAATAAAGCCCTGAGCTGCCTGTTTTGACCCCATAGCTGACCCTGTTTGGAGCAGGAGGTTGGGCTAGAGACCTCCTGAATTCCCTTCTCATTTGAACTATTCTGTGCTTCTACGGTCAGAATGCTTACCCAGACCTGGACCATTCTGTGAGTGCAGACACAGTCAGTATTCACAGCTATATCTCATTGTAGTCTTATAACACATCCTATGTATAGTATTCCTTTATTGACTCTAGGAAATTAAATACAATTAATTAAATATGAAGAAAAGTGACAAAAACCCCATTTAAATGGAGACTAATCCTTTTTCCTCCAGTATTAATAGGAGCATATGTACAATAATAAATAAAAGATGATTCATATATAAGTCCTTCTTTTAGATAGAGAGACAACAAACCACCAGATGATAGATTGGCAGCTGAAAATGAATCATTGGAACTATGGATTAATCAGGAAATATTATTAGTTAAATCTGAAAAGCAGTATCTTTTTATGTATTGCGAGGTACCCAAACTGTCATTAACGATAGTACATTATAGTTGAAGAATCAAGTTATTGACAACTGTAATATCATTATATTTGCTTTTTAAACAGCTAGTATGATATTGAATTATTGCATGTCTTTTAAAATCCTTTATGGTGATTGCTGTGTAGACATACACGTCAATTCTTCATTTCTTCCTTGTCAAAAGAATTTCTGTCATTGTATTATTTTACATTGTATTATTTAGTTTGGAAATCCGAGCTATACTTAGGTAAGCATCTGTGGAAAGAAAACTGATGACAGTAGAAAATGTGAATTAAATATACTTTGAAAATAAATATAAAATAGAATATTAAGTTTGATCTGAAGTTTTAGAGAATTCTGCTGAAGCTCAAACATTAATATTCAATACAACTGATGCAAAACAATGTACGGAAAGATCATTTCTCACTGACTGAAAAAAAGGAGTATTCTTTAAATGTTTTATTTGTATTCATTCTTAGACTCCTCTTAACTACATTACTATCCTCTCTCTTTTTTGCTTCTTTTCTTTTTCTTTTCTTTTCTTTTCTTTTCTTTTCTTTTCTTTTCTTTTCTTTTCTTTTCTTTTCTTTTCTTTTCTTTTCTTTTCTTTTCTTTTTCTTTTTCTTTTCTTTTTTCTTTTCTTTTCCAGCTACATGTGTGCATGTTGATAGGTATAAGGAAATTGTATAATTATAACAGAGTGTTATTTCAGCCTTATTTGGCGAAATGTCTGTATTTCTCTGCCATTTCTCTTCTTATCATGCTTTTTTCTCCCCTACAAAGTAATAAAATGTTACCATATGTGTTTTTCTTTTCAACAATTTTCTTTTCATTCCACAGTATTCCTAGTCTTTAATTGGTAAATCAACAGCAGTCATTTGGTAAGAAGGATGTTTTTGTGATATAAGATCTCATTGGAATTTATTTTTATCTTCCTAAACAGAATTTTAAATTACAAAATAAATTTATGCTTAAGGCATCTGAACATCATTCATATTCGCATTTTTCAAGTGCACTCAAAGTAGATGCACTTACTTAAAGGAAAGTTCTTTCTATGGGTCATGTTAGATTTGTCAAAATCTATGTGCTGCATCTATAGCCTGTAAAACAACTAGCAGAAAACTGATTAATACGGATGGATAACTAGGCTATCCACTAATAAAAGGCACCAGAGCTTGCTCAACAAGGGTCTTAAAAAGGCTTGAGATTCTTTTATGTACTGAACAAGATGTTCCTTGAGAGGTCAAAACAACAAAAACTTTATAGTCAAAATTCAGAAAATAAGGGAACTTTAGCAAAAGTTTAAAGCAACATTCAATCAAAATAAAAGCATTTCACAAAACATTCACTTAGCAAACTCCAATTAATCCAATTTTAAGTTACTCAAACTTTGAGAAGAAGAAGAGATACAGAAAAGAACAAATACAACTACCACCCATGGCTCTAGTAGTGTTTCAGCTGATTTAAAACCCAAGAGGAGGTAGCATCAAGACCTGTGTGTGCCTTGTGCTCTGGCTTAAGTACCCTTTGGCTTTCCTGGGCCCTTCCCTTAGGTGGCTCTTGTGGTCATTTGGCCACTCAGGATCTGGGTTAGGGGTTGGGGATTGGGGTGTGGAGCGTTGCCTCCCACATGCCAGGGTTTGGCCCCACTGCAGGGCTGGGATACAGCCCCTGGGGGTGCAGGGTGTGTGGAGCAGAGCATCACATCACCAGAGCAAGGCATGACTTGACCCTTTCACCACACATGAGCCTGAAATGTTTCGAGCCAGGATCCTCCTTGTCTCTCACAATATCCTGACTCTAAAGATCAATCCATGTGGTTTCAATATGAACAAGTAAATTATAAGTGGATACAATGCCAAAGAACTCATGGTACTAGTACTTGAAATGTATATAGTGGAAAATAATTTTTTTAGTTTGTGGCAATAATGTTTTCTTAAGAAGAATTGCCTACCTGGAATGTAATGATGTTACAGAACAGAAACCATGAATTCTATGGTGTAGTCAGCAACAGCTTGTGTTGTACGACATCTGCAAATGTTCTAAATTGTGCCAATAATTTTGTGGCTGAATAATTTCAGTTATGGAATGTCGGACAAGATTCTACTATTGCTGCAACATTGTTTTTAGATGTTAAATAACACCCAAATGAGACAAGAAAGAGGAGAAAATTAATTGTTAGCTAATGATTTCAAAGAGATAAACTGTTTCAGAGCAATACTTTTGTTATCAAAATAGAGCGAGAATTCTGCGGATTCAGGACATGAAGATGTTTAAAGTGTAGACTAGCAATTTAAGATCTTGCATCAAGCGTTGATACAACTTAACTCCCCTCAGTCTATACTAGGAATGCCATTAGAGATTTTTTGTCTACTACTTTTTTGTCAGACTGCTATAGGATTTTTCTTTAGATTTCAAAACAATAAATCCACCCTACACCCTGTTCACAGTGTCCTTCACATGAGGAAAGATATTCTAAAGTCTAGCCTATTTTTTTGCTTTTTTCCTGTTTCCTTCTGTCTTTGTGTGGAGTAGGTATGTCATCTAAAAGCACAAACTGTTTGTGCCCCAGGTAATTCAGGAATTGTGCATGAAACATCCAGTTTCCAAATTATCACTCTTCCAAGAGTATAGAAATGTTCTTATAGATCCTTGCATCTTTGCTTTCAGATTACTCCACTAAAATGTTTTCCTGATAACTGTTATATAGTTAACATTCATGTAATAGTTTTTTTTGTTTGTTTTTTTTTAGTTAAGCTATACCTGGTTACATAAGGATAATCTTCAGTATTTATAGGGGAAAATACCAAGATCTGATTTTAGTATATTCTTCAAATTACTTGAAAATTATTTGCAAAATTGAAAATTGTGTAGAAAGATGATACAGAATCAAATTATCAGAGGATTTTTCTGGTTAGAAGAAAAAAATTGCAGATTATTCAAAGCAGCACTATTTTGGTCTGGTTGTACAGGGCTGTGGCCAGTCAAGGCTTAAATTACCTCCAGGGTTTGACACTCACTCCACTCTGTCCAGTTCTTTTAGCTTCCCCTTGCCTGTCATGTGCACCAGCCCCATGACAGACACAGTGTCCTGTGCTGGATGACCTCCAGGATGTCCATGTCTTTTTGTCAGGGGCAGCCCAGGTTCTGTGGAAACACAGCACTACAGTCGTGTCTCACTGGTGTTGAATAGAGGACAAGGTTCACTTTCTTTGATCTGTTTGCAGAACTCTTCCTAGTGCAGCACGCAATACGCCAGTACACATCGGTGGTTTGTGGTCACCCTGGTGTCTGTCAGGACCTCTAGGTTCTGTTCTGCAAAGCTGCCTTCCAGATGATTTCCTGTACATGGGTTTAACCCTTCTCAGGTGCATTTTTTTTTGCATTTACTTTTATTAGACTTCCTGAAGTTTCTGTCAGTCAATTTCAGCAACTCTGGTCCCTCTCAGTCACTGTCCTGCCCTCCAATGCACCAACATCCTCCATGAACACATTCCATGTTGCCTGAATACTTGCTGAGTGCGCAACTTGTCCTGGTATCCAGGTCTTTGTTTATTTTTCCTATTTCTTCATCAGTAGTCCTTTTCCTCTGAATATTTGATGGCAGTTCCAGACATACTAAAAATTGTCCAAAGTGACCTGAAATTTTCCTTTAATAGAACTTTTGCAAGTCTGTTGTCATTGACATTTAAAGCTCTACCATTTCCCTCTGGTAAAAAAAAACAAATGGATATTTTAACATTGTTATTCTTTTTGATATTTATTAAATTCTGCTTTAGTTGTTTCACTGGCTCTGGCTGGGATGGAGTTATTTTTTTTCCTAACATGCCATATACTGCTGGGTTTGAATTTGTGACTTAAACAGTGTTGATAACACACCACTGTTTTGGATGTTCCTGAGCAGCATTTGCTCAGTGTCAAGGTTTCTCTGTGTCTCACACAGCCTCCCCAGCAAGTAGGCTGGAGTCATTAAGATAGGAGAGGTGATTTGAGTTGACCAGAGGGATATTCCATGACATATATCATGTCCAGCAATAAAAACTCAGTGGAGTTTTTTGGGGAACTTCAGCCATTTCTTGCAGACTGGCTAGGTGTCAGTTTTCTTGTGGAGGGTTTTTAGTGATTGCCCTTGCATGACTTGAGCCTCCTTTTGTTTTGTTTTTCTTTCTCTTTATTTATGAGACTATCCTTATGACCCATGAGTTTTCTCTCCTTTGCTCTTCCTATTGTCTCCCCCATCCTGCTGGGGTGAGGGAGTAAACCAGCAGCTGTGTAGAGCTGAACTGCTGGCCAACTTCCACTCACTGCTTGTGGTCTTCAACTATATTGCAGAAGTATTTTGGTTATGTTGGTTTCCCATGAGTGTTATAGACCTCGACTTTTTTGTTTACTTTTACTACTTGTTATCAATTTCCCTTTTTGGTATATTACATCAGTCTATTATAAATATATTTTTTTCATGTCAGTGTAGATACAATTATATCAATGCTTAATCATTCCAGGTATATTAATTTTAGTTTCAAATTTTAGTTCAGCTGAACTGATGTTTATAAAAAGTCTTTGTTTAATTGTTCTTGCTTAACACTTTAGGTCAACAAGTAATTAAATAATTTATTCTATAATGTGTCCTAATTAGTTTTGATATCTTGATTTTGTGTTAAATTCCTTTACTGTTGTTTTCACTTCTCTTTGGTCAAGTGAGCCCATCTATCATGACAATTTGTTCTGCTTTTATCAGAAGTCCACCTGAAGTGGGCTATTTTTCTGGAAAAGTTATAGTGCCCAGGGGGAAGGGCGAAAATCAACCCAACCAAATAAATATATATGAAAACAAAACACATACACTACCACTCTTTTTAATCTCTCTTATTCAACTCAAAAAATTAGTCATGATAATATGAAAAAAGAAAGCAACAACAAAGTAGGCACAGACTCTGTTGTAACCTAGAAACTTTCTAAAAATTTCAGTTACATTACTTCTGTGATTATGGGACTTTAAGACAGTTGTTGCATACATAAAACTCTAAAAACAACTTGCACTGACAGCACTGTAGATGTCTTAAACCTTAAAATTTACTAAATGCCAATAGCTACCTGAAAATATTAAGGCACTAGGAAATCCAATTATTTAAAAAAATGCAATGAAAACACAAATTGTGTGCAGGGTTTTTTTTTGCCAAACAGAAGAAATAATTTTTAAATATTTATCAAAGTCTATGTTTTTGTATCCATATTTTAAGCTCTTGTAAAATGCCCATTTGTCTTACATTGTGTCAATGATGGATATGTTTTGGATTGGTCTCGTGAACCTAAATTAATATGTCAGTGATCATAATCAAAGACTTGTTGAATTCTTTGGGAAACTGTGAATTGATTTAATGCTTCATAAAACATGCTTGTAATAGGCATGGAGAACAGTCCCTCATGTTTAAAAAAAACAAACCACCTAACTGATTAAAAAGTCAGTATTTCTTTATCTGTTGCTCATTAGTAGTTGACAATAAAAGCTGCGTCACTTTCAATAAGATTGTCTGTAGTACTCAGAATATGCTTTAAAAATCAATCATACACTTCTAACACGACCTTTTTTCTTGTGCTGGTCTAAGTTCTCAGTCTAAAAGAGACTCCAATCTTCGGTTTTAAACAATTTCAAGGGTCAGAATTTTATTGGCCCTTTTTAGTTTGTTCGCTTGTCTGTTCTCAAAAAAAGCTCCATCATAACTTCAATCTTTGTTTGATTTTTTTTTGTTTCTTTTTTTTGTTTCTTTTTTTTTAAAAAAAAAAAAAAAGGGGGGGGGGGATGAAATTTTTGAACTGTTTTACAGCACAGCTATTATTCAGAACAGCTTATTGTACTGCTTCCAACTGAGCCAGAATACCAGTCTTGTTCTACCTAGTGAAAATAAAACAATGCATAAAAGTTTCCCCAGTGTAATGACGAAGTGTGCCTAACCTGCATGGACAATAAGACATCTTCAGAAAACTTCCTAATGATTCCCTCCACAGCCAGACTGGAAACCTAAGCTTCTTTAATATTACAGTTTCATTATTCTTATTTTCTACAATTTAGCAGCTTTTCTTATTACACTTAATGGAAAAGTCATGCAATATTGAGCAGTAACTGCTGTTAATTTCCTGCTGTATATAATTTGCATTTTTTGTTGCTAGTGGAGAGTAATTAACATGCTCTAATTATCATACTGATTGTCTTCTTTAGCTTATGAGAATATAGTCATCTCAAACCTCGTTGATCTTACAAAAGTACATTTTATTGCCCTCAGTAATTGTATACAGGGCTCAGTTTTTACTGAAAAAATGGTGTGATCTAGCTGTAACAAGTTCCCTAAATGTTTCAATTTGGAAGAGAGTAATGTAAGATTTTAGAGTGCCTGTCAAGAAAATAGAGCCCTGCTTCCACAGTAGTGCAATGCCACCTTTTTAATAATGGAATTGTGTTTGTATTACCATTATCACACAAAAAAAAATTTTCTTGTGTTCCATTCAGATTGTGTTTTACTCTGTCTCTGAACAGTTAACACAGAAAACACATTCAACTTGAAATATGCTTACAAGCAATTCCTTGTGTTTTTTCTTCTTGCAAGGGTGCTTTTTAGGCAAATAGACATTTATCTGCAGAAAAATGTTTTTCTTAATCTAAAATTTCTGCCTAATTAAACTCCTTGTAAATTTTATATCTGTCTACAACTACCTTATAAAATAATACCACAGATAGGAATATGTAAGTCTAATCAAGTCTTCTGTTGAAATGCTGTATACAAGAACGCTGAGGCTTTTGGATTTTAAAAAGAGTAGAAACATCAAGCACAATAAATTACACCTGTACATGCAAATAGATTGCATTGTTTTCACAAGATCAAGTCAAACAAGTGGTGAAATTCAAATGGGAGGTTTTGTATAAGCCTATTCTGCATTTACTTTAGCATAACCATTTAGTCTAGGAGACACAGAATTCAGCAGTCTGCATTGTGTCTTACGACTTCCTGGGAATTAGAATTTCATTTGCAACAGATTCTTCCAGGGAATCAATAACTACTGTGAAGATTTATGACTACTTTATAAATGTTGTCCATTAATTCTGAAATTAATATTGTTTCTCTGAAAGTGAGTGCTATATTTGGATTTTTTTTCTTCTTCTCAAAATTTTCTACAGTATTCACAACTTTTAGAATGCTTGTATGCATCTGCAGGTGTATGTGAACAGGGAATGCTAGTGTAGGAATGAGACCAGCTGTGTGCTTTTTTTATTTATATGTGGTTAAGGCTGTTTTGTATTACAGATCACTTTTTCTGTGCAGTCTCAGGTTAGCTGTACTCAGAAGTAACTAAAATACTGTTTGTGAATGATATTAAAAACCAATAGCTATTAACAGAGAAACAAAGTAATGCAATCCCAAACTTCCAAAGCACAAAGTTTCTTTGAGCATCCTATACTCAAGGTATGAAATAATACAGATCAGAGAAAAGCCCTAGAGTGCTCTTATCAGCACAAGAAGCTGAAGTAATTTGGAGCAAAATCAGAGGAGACATATACCATATTGCATCAGTGACAGAAGTTGGATTGACAACACACACATCTAGAAAATATCTGATCATGAGCGTGTAAATAGCTGTCTTTTTTCCATTATTTTCATTTATTGTAGCATTACATATACGGGTCAAATATTACTCTACTATACATGGTACCTGCTAATTGATCAAATACACAATGAAGGACTAGACTAGCTTTTTTACTGAGAACCTAATCACTTCAATGAATGGAAAAGTCAGGATCAGAGAATGAGTAGAAATCAGTAGTGCTTATTAACACTTAGAATTCTAGAAGCAAGGCATAATCTTTGCTTGATTTATTGTCTTTCCATTTTAAATTTTTTTTTCTTTTTATTTCCTTCCTCATCTCCTTACAGTCCTGCTTTCTCCTGCAACATTATAATTGGGGTAAAGGAAGAAACAGTGATTCACTCAATTTAGCCATCTACTCCGGGACTCTGTTGAAGGGCTCAATATGGTCTTTTTAGATTTTATGGATCATAGAAGTATTTACTTTTTTATATTTTTCTTTCGGATTCTAAATACCCATTAGTAAAGCAAAGAGTAGGTACAATGTTCTTTGGATGAATAGGAAAGAGGTGACATCCAAAAATAACCCCAGATATTAATTCTGAGAAAGATACGATTTTTAAAATTCTAAGCTGAAACCAATACATTTGGGCTTTTATTCTGAATCTAAATATTTAGCTAATAGCTGGCATATCAAAGCAGGAAATCACTCACTCCAAATAGGTTTATTAGTCTGTGTACTACGTTATCACTCATTGCATTGGGGTTAACAATTTAAATGATATTACAAAATAAGAATACTTGTTAAAATAATAAAATATGTTATTCGTATATTTTGCAAAATATTATTCATTTTAGTAGAGGCAAAGTAGTTTCTAGTTGAGTTAAATTAGGATTGGTGGGTGTGTTGAAAAGAGTTTATTCTCAAGAGTTGTATGGTTTTGTTCTTTAATCTTGACTAAGTCAGTTAAAAAATGGCTGGATGGCCATGCCCAGAGGGTGGTGGTGAATGGAGCTAAATCTAGGGGAGGCCAGCAAAAGTGGTGTTCTCTAGGGCTCAGTATTTAAACCAGGCATGTTTAATATCTTTATTGAGAATGGGATTGAGCGCACTCAGTCAGTTTGCTGATGGCACTAAGCTGGGCAGGAATGTAGATCTGCTGGAAAGCAGGAAGGCTCTGTAGAAGCATCTGGATAGGCTGGATTGATGGGCCAAGGCCCATGAGGTTTGAGGTTTAACACCACCAAGTGCTGGGTCAAGCACTTGGGTCACAACAACCCCAGGCAGAGCTACAGGCTGGGGGCAGTGGCTGGAAAGGGGCCCGGCAGAAAAGGACCTGGAGGTGCTGGCAACAGCAGCTGAACATGAGTTGGGGTGTGTGCCCAGGTGGCCAAGAAAGCCAATGGCATCCTAGCCTGGATCAGCAATAGTGTGGCCAGCAGGATGAGGACAGGAACTGGGGCTCTGTACTCAGCACTGGTGAGGCCACAGCTCAAATCCTGTGTCCAGTTCTGGCCCCTCACCAAGAAGGACACTGAGGGGCTGGAGCGAGTCCAGAGAAGAGCAACGGAGCTGGGAAAGGGTCTGGAGCATAAGCCTATAAGGAGCAGCTGAGGGAGCTGGGGGTGTTTAGCCTGTAAAAAAGGAGGCTCAGGAGTAACATTATCATTCTCTAAAACTCCCTGAAAGGAGGGTGCAGCAAGGTGGGGATCAGCCTCTTCTACCAGGCAACCAGTGAGAGGTGAGAGGACATAGCCTCAAGCTGTGCTAGGGAAGGTTCAGGCTGGACATCAGGAGGAATTTCTTCATAGAAAGTGTTAAATGTTGGAATGGACTGCCCATGGAGGTTGTGGAGTGGAACACATCCCTGGAAATGTTCAAGAAATTACTGATGTGGCACTTAGTGCCATGGTCTAGTTGACAAGGTGGTGAGGGTGAGCAGACAAAGATTGGACTTGATGGTCCCAGAGGTCTTTTCCAACCCAAATGATTCTTTGACTCTGTTAAACAGCTTTAATTTTAGATCTTCTGGGCCCTCACTACAAAGAGGACATCTGGGACTCTACAGAACTATTTTTTCCCCCTTCATCTTAAACAAGCGAAAAACAAGCATCCTCCCCCCCAAACTTATAATTTACCTAAAAATTAAAGTTGAAGATGTTATGGCCATCTAGATTCTTCCTGAATGTCTTTAATATTTGTTGTAAGATTTACCTCCCTTGAATTTGCGTGTTTAAAATCTTATCATTTAAGGTGAATTAAGTTAAATTAACTGTACAGCTAATACAGACAGTTATCTCAGAAGTTTGGCCATTCTAGAAATTGACCTCATCTCTTATCTTGTAACTGGTTTGGAGTTTTTTTTTTTTAAAGGTAATTGATGAAATTTCTAGTTACTTCATAATTTATTTTTAAGTCATTGCTCATCATGCTTTATTCACTAAACTTAGTAACTTTGTGTCTCAGTGCTTCTACCTCTGGATTCCATCACCGTCCTAGCAAATTAATTACTGAATACTGAATAGCTAATAACCAGCATAGCCAACGCTAGCTATAGGAACTGAGGTAGAAGGCCTGAACTAACTTCCTGCATGCTCATCCTGTTTCCAGTAGAGGCTAGAACCTTTCCATAGGTCTCAAGAATTATAGCTGCATACAATTATTTCTCATGTGAATAGAGAAAGGCACCGATTTCTCTGTTATTATTTGTCAGGGTCCAGGGAAAGCAATATGGAGCAGAAATTCCTGTGTTAGGTCAGAGGCCCTGAATTAGCTGCATAGGTTGTCCTTCATCCTCTACTGCCTTATGACCTACTTAGTAACTTGTCAAGGACTAATTTAATTACATAAACTTAGGCAGCTATCAGTTGTGTCCAATGTCTCGAATTTCTATTGCCCTCCCAAAGCTTTGCCAATGGTACTATAATTGCTATTTCTAGCCCACAAAGAAAGTTGCAGCATACTTGATTTTGTATAAAAAATCTGTCTCAATAGCATAGGATGTTCTACAGTTAATATCTTTTAAGATTATGAAACAGGTCCCTGATATAGACTATGGGCCAAATTAATTTCCTAGAGGACTACAGATTAAACATAAATCATGGTTTTGAATGTGAAAGGTCATGTTATTTAACCACAAAGCTACAGTTCAAAATGTGACTTTATGACTTCTACCACTTCTTTCCACTCTGAATTATTCATCAAGTTAATATTTTACTATCATAAGTTTTCAAACCCTTTAAATTTAGAAAACAAAGTTTGTGGGTTTATGTTAATAAAAGCAATTTCAAAGAGTAATAGAATAAATCTAGCATACCTAGAGCACAAAAGAGAATAACATATTATTTTTTAAGTTGTGTATGAATTCTCTCAATCCAAATATTTTTGAAAGTTAATAAAACTTTGGAATTATTTGCACGGATTACACAGAATCACAGAATAAATTATGTTCTAGGAACCTAGGGAGATGTCCAACTACTTGCTGAAGTGAGGTCAGCTGGAGCAAGTTGCCCAGGGCTGAGTACAGTCAAGTTCAAAATTTCTTCAGGGATGCAAATTCCACGACCACTCTGGACAACACAAACTGTATCACTGTTTCAGCAACTTCACTGTTCAAAAAGAAACAACAACAACAACAACAACAACAACAACAACCTATTTTCCATACAGGAAATATGTGGATTTGGCACTGGGTGAAGTGGTTTAGTGCTTACGTGGTTAAAAGGGCAGTGCCAGGTGGACAGCTGGACCAGATGACTTTGATCTTAAGGGTCTTTTCCAACTTTGATGATTCTATGAAATTAATTTCCCATGGGAAATCCTACTTATAGCCTGGAGAAAAGGAGGTCCAAGGGGAACTTTATTGCTCTGTACAAATGAAAGGAGGCTGCAGCAAGGTGGGAGTCAATCTCTTTTCCCAGGCAACCAGTGACAAGAGGAAATGGCCAAAAGCTGTGCCAGGAAAAGTTCAGTTTGGACATTAGGAAAACTTTCTTCACTGAAAGAGTGGTTAAACATTGGAAAGGGCTGCCTAGGGAAGTGGTAGAGTTGCCATCCCTGAAAACGTTCAAGAAATGACTGAATGGGACACTTAGTGCCATTGTCTAGTTGACAAGGTGATGTTTGGTCAAAGGTTGGATTTGATGATCTTGGAGGTCTTTTCTAACTTTAATGAATATGTGATTCTGTATTTCAGACTTTGCCATTGCTTCTTGCCCTTTTACTGAACACTTCTATGAAGAGTCTGGCTTCATATTGTATACTTCTTACTTCATGTCAGGTATTTGTATATATTGATTTAAATCACACACACACAAACACACACATGTGTGTATACACACTAAGGCACACATTTTTATAATATTAACAAACAAAATTGTTTGGTGCCTATGTACTGTTTTAAAATTTTATTTCCTACAAGTTACTGGAGAAAGTTTTAGTATTTCTTACATTAATTAACTTTATAGAATAGCAAGACAGAAAATACAGTAGAGATGTACAGATTAAATGGAAGAGTTTTGTACTTTTTTATTGCTTGCTGGACTTGATCATCCTAGAGGTCTTTTCTATTCCAAATGATTCTATGATTCTATGATTATTCTTACTAAAGAATGCGTTTCCTTAAGAAGCTGAGGGGAAAAATAATTATGTTTTCAAAATTACTACTATAGATTAAACAGAACAAATATAAATGGTTGCTTTGAATATAAAACTATTTCTTCCAAGTAAGAATTAAATGAGGCAATCATTAATAATTTTAAACATCTATTAAGCTGAAGGAAGATAATTTTAATAGATATTACAACAGAACTTTACCAATGTAGGTCAGTAAAAAAGAAATTATTGGAAAAAATAAAAACATAGGTAAGTAAACTCAAGTCAGTATGTCCAACATCAGATATGCCCAGAGTTTTTGAAAGCATTAGGTAATTAACTCACTGTAAAAATGTCCATCATTTTAAAAAACAACATTTAACATATATATCCAGTGCTATTAATGCTGCTGTAGAAACTTCTAAGTGACCTTCCAACAATGATGAAACCAGTGTCCAATTACTACTGATGACCATAGGATAAAAATTTCACCTCTAACTCTTCTAACTATTAAATGAGTTATAAATAGTATTCCTATTAAGTGAGCAACCCAATATTCAATTAACAGTTAATGATGCATAGGGAAATAGTTTCAAACACTCTAAAATGGACTTGAGATGATTTTTAAATTTAACAGAAGACTTCTGGACAATGAATTGTGACTAATGCCTAGTGATAATACTTTTATACTTTTTCATCATGTACTTTATTATATACAACATGAACTGTGGAAAGAATCAGTTAAGTTACTCCTTGGATCAACCCAGAATCCCCTGATATATTGAAATAAATAAGTGGTCCAAGTGTTTTGATTTGTTATGGAGTTTTCTACTATTTTAGAATCACAAGTCTCATAACACTTTTTATTACAATTTTTCCTAATTAAATCCATTCCTGAAACCTACTCTGATTATTTAAAAAACAATTTTTGCAATGACTATTTGAATGTAACTTAATGAGTATAATGGAGTATTGTTTTTAGGTGGAAAAACAGAGACAAATCTTAAAATCAGAAGAAAGGAGGTTGAAAGATCATTTGTTCCCATCCTAATCTGTGTCTTAATCTAATAAATCTCATTCCTGAGAGATATTGTCTAGGATTTTGCAAAATAGTCAGCGACAGACACACCACAACTTCTTTCAACCATTTCAATGTTTCACGATTATGAGTGTAATATTTCAATGTTTCACAATTATAGAATCCAGAGAGTGTTTTTATAAAGCTTTTTTTTTCCTAATTTCTTACTGAGGTGAAATCTGATAAAAATTAAACCCATTATTATTCATCTTCCTTATTACAAACATAACTTTTTTTTATAGTACATTTTGCATATTTAAATGCTTTAGTGTGTCTCCACCCAGTTTTCTCTTTCATAAGCTAGGTTAATCTTTTCTTGTGGATCTCTTAAAATTCTTGATGTTCTTAGGCTGTTATCTGGCTAGTTGGATCTTCCATAATATTTATGCCCAGTTTTTCCACAAGAGGATTCAGTTAAGACATTGCTAGTACTAGCAAGAGTGGAAACGTGAATTCACCTAATATGGAAGATATATTCTTGTTCATTCATACTGATGTTGTGACTGTCTTTTTTTGGAATGTGACAATATTGTTCAAGTTCATCTTACAATCTGAAGCAATAACCCTAAGGATCTTCTTGACAGAACTTTTGTCTAGTTGTTTCCCTTTTCTTATAAATATTATAAAGAATTTTTGATTTTTTAATGATATTTTTTTCTCACCATCCTACAGTTTCTGGGAACTAATTTTAAGTTTTAATCCTACTACTTATTGGTATATTTAGCAATAATATTTTCTTTGTGATCATAAAAGTCCTATATAAATATTCCATAGTCTTACACACCTTAAAAGAAGGACATACCTTAAAAGAAGATTTCATGTGAGATACTATGAAAAGTCCACTTTCATCCCTCTATTTCTTCTTCTGCATGTATACTTCAGTATCATACATCTTGTTCATGACTTTTTACCTTACATTATGGCTATATCACTCAACAAGACTGCAAATAACACAAAGCTGACCAATGCAGTTGATGCAATGGAAGGAAGGGATACGATTCAGAGAGACATGGACAAGATTTAGAAGTGATCACAAGAGCATGTCATGAAGATTTTCTAAGGGCAAGGTGCTGCACCTGGGCCCAGTCAATCCCATACATGAGTGGGAGATGAGCTCATTGAGAACAACTTGCTGGTTCTGGTGGACGGAAAGCTCAACAGAAGCAACAGAGGTGCTTGAAGCACAAGAAAGATGTAGACATGTTAGAATGTTTCCAGAGGAGTCCACAAAGGTGGTCCAAGGGCTGGAGCACCTCCCTTATGAAGACAGGCTGAGACAGTTTAAATTATTCAGCATGAAGAGGACTCAACTCTTTGGAAACCTTATTGCATCTTTCCAGTATTTAAAGGGGGCTTATAAAAAAGAGAAACTTTTCACATGGGCAGATAGTGATAGGACAAGAGGGAATGGTTTTAAATTAAAAGAGGAGAGCTGGATGTTGGATCTTAGGAAACAATTCTTTACTGTGAGGATGGTGAGGCACTGGAACAGGTTACTCAGAGGAGTGGATGCCACATCCATGGAAGAGTTCAAGGCGAGACTAGAGGAGGAGGCTCTCAGCAACATGATCTAGGGGAAGTTGTCCCTGTCTGTGGCAGGGTGTTTGGAGCTAGATGATCCTATGATCTCAGCTCTGAAGCATGTTATCCTTTCACCTCCCATTCCTCCATCTGCTGTAATATGTGAATTTTATGTCTAATTTTAGACTGCAAATGCCTCAATGGTACATGTGTTTCTGTAGGTAGTAAAAATGAGAGAATAATTTCAGTCACAATACAAACAATCAGTACAAATTAATACAAACTAATATATGATTTTAACATGCATTAACACTTTATGAGTTGAATAAAAAATCATCTATATTAGAAAAGAGACCTATCCCTGAGCATAATTTACGATTATCCAATTAGGCTATAGATTAAGGATAATTGCTATAGAAAATCTTTAAGATTCTGAATCCATTAATCTAATGTTTCATATTTTATGAAATTGTCAGCAATTTTTTGTTAAAAATGTAAGATCGTTTAAGAGTATGTGAGTCATCACCTCCCTGCTACTGGACTGGTATATAAATATTCCTTCCCCTTCATCAGCAAGCCTCCAATCTTCTTTTTAAATTTTACCCACCATACTGTCATGAAATTCTTATCTAGAGAAAAAACAAACAAGTTAAAATCAGTGAAATAAGTATCAGCAGGAAAAAATGTACAGTATTTATTCCTAAAACTTCTGGGTTTATTATCAAAGGGTAAACTTTTTTGCAACCTTCTTATAATGATTAATTTGGCAGAACACTTTAAATGTTAAATCTAAGACTGGGAATTAATTTTAAAAAACTGTTTTGGGAATATCATTGTATGTAAAAAAAAATTATTTCCTGTAAAAAGCAAATTAATACATCTGTGTCCAATAACATGATGCACTTTACGTAATATACTCTAAAAAAGGGAAATAGGTAACCTTTGATATTGTATGGCAAAGAGTTACACAATTTGCCAATATACACCACTCCCCGTAGCCCTGATTCATGGCCCCTGCTCTGGAGTCAGCAATGAGTTTAGAAGAAGTTACTGGATTGCTTTCAGAAACACATTCAAACTATTTGTTTCATGCTAGCATACAATGAGGGCAGGATTCTTTGATTTCCTTTCTCATGTCCCTTGTGTTCTGACAATATAGTATACAATGTAATATGTCTATGGTTGTTAGACCTAAGGTGCCAATAACCTATATCATCAAATTTTCCTGTTTCTGTTCTTCAGATATTGCTTATTTTTTGCATATCACAAGTTTAATCAGAAAAGCTCTTTGGAGTACAGTTCACACTCAGCTACCAGTTATGGCCTTCTGTGCATGGCAATTGCTGCTGGGAAATATTTAATAAAAATGTGAACTTATTGTGGTGCTGCTTCCTCTCAAAACATTGCCCAGAGCCACATATTTTCCCACACTGCAGAGCAGAGCAGTGAAACTGTAAAATATCTGAAACTGGACATAAAAAAGCACCTTGATCTAAAAGGCAGAAGACAGTAGTCAGATCACATTAATTGGAAGTTCTTTGTCCAGAATATCAAAACACACAAATAATTGCCTAGCTAAACTATTCTGATATAAATACTATACCTCAGGTTTTCAATTAAAGTTGCAGAGTGCAGGGCAGTGACTACATAAAAATGAAACAAATCGGCCACTCTTTGTAGCGGCGACAGTGGAGGGGTAACAAAACTTCAGATGTAAGTGTCAGAGATGCTATATTCATGGCTGTACTCTCACCCTTGCACAATAGCAAAAGTTTCTCCAATCAGTCTTTGCAGAGAGACCCAGGACAAAATAATCTGTTCAGCTTCAGAAAGTGTATGCATGCCTCACTGCTTAATTTCATTGAACTCTAATTCTGAGTGCAAAGTGATCTCCCCTGGGCAGCTGGGAAGGAAGTGAAAGAACGGGAAGCAAGCCATGCTCTTGACATCTCCCTGTAGCTTTGCATGCCATGTGGCTATGTGTTGCATTTTACTCTAGCAAGTTGAAGAAAGGTGCCGGCAAGCTCCCACAGCTCATTTGCAGGGCTGGGGAGTTCACCTGGTCTCTGTTTACTGAGCTGTTAAGGGAGGGCAGCATGTGAGGAGAACAACATTTAGCCACCAAGGGATGAAGATAATATATATTAATTCAACAAATTTGTGTTTGTCTGTCTTATGACAGGCTTTGACTTAATCTTTTTTTCAACTTGATGGATGACTACAGTTGTTACTGAAAAGTCAGATTTTCAGAAAATAATTTCTTAGGTTTCCCCTAAAATGCCACTGACTTAAATAGGTAACTTATCTTTTACAAACCTGGGAACACTGAGAGATTTGGCTAGAATCAAATTATAAGCTTACTACACTCAACTGTTTTGAAAATCTTGGTTTAAAGTTCTGAACAATGCAGTCCTTATTCTTTATGTGAGTTAACAGAGGATCTGGTATCACGGCACTACAGATGCAGAAGTTTTAACCATGGATATTTGTGGAATGTGGCTCATTTTCTAGCAGCCAATGACAGACATTGAAATAGGTCAGATAGGTCTGTCTAATGATTGCCATCTACATAATCAGCAATCTATTAAGATTAATGGGGCTCTCATATGATATTCTGTACTTCATCTAGCCCACATTAAAATCATATTAATCAGAAAGGTCTATATATCTTCTTTCATATTTCAAAATATGAAGTTCAATCCATACCTATTTAATTAATAAGTTAAATAATTATAATTATATGCAGATCAGGGGAGTTTGTTTTGATCATAGATTACTATGGGCAGAAAAAGAATGATATTAAGAGAAATTCAATTCTGAAAAAATGATCCTAACTCATATTACATATGCCAAAATTCCCTGTGCAGTATTTCTGAATAGCACCTTAAACACTTTGCATTCCCTTTTACTATATAAAATGGTTATGTTATATGTCTGTGGATTGTATCCACTGAAAGAAATCCTTTTATTTTACATGAAACAGAATACCTTCTTACTCTATTAGTTTTATTTTTGTGTGATTTACAAAGAAAGCTTTGAACTGTAAATGTAAAGTACTCGTTTCCTTGCCATCATAGGAGTTTTTCTCCACTTTGCTTCTGACATTTTTCTGTCTTAGTAAGCCTTCAAGCAGGGGCTTTGTAAGACAGGAGCATCTCTTTCATGGTGTTGCTCACTCTTCTTTTCCTAGGATGCCTTCTGTGCATGACCTAAAGAAGTGCTCATCCTGTCCCAAATCCTCATCCTCCCCAAAACTTTCCTACTCTCCTGGCTCAAAAAGGCATTTTTCCAAATTAGAAGTTTGCCCCCTGAATCATAGAATAATATAATTATTTAGCTTGAAAAAGATTTTTAAGATCATGAAGTCCAAACATAAATGAATACTCCTGGACTCTGAACCAGTAAAATATTGGCAAGTCTTTGTAATTTTATTTCAATGGATGTCTTTAGTAACTGTAAACTTACATAATGAGTAATAATTTGTTAGGCCAAAGCTCTGCAGAAGTTCAGTATTATTTGAGATAAAAAATTGAGTAAAATTATTTACTTCCATTCTTTGGACTCCTTTACCCATTTTTTTTTTCACCTGTACTGATCTGTTACTATGAAACATATTTCAGGAAGCTACATCATAATTTTCTTTTTTATGCATTCAGGGTTTGTGATCTTGGAGGTTGAGTTTCTTTAAGATAAGATTCAGTACAGGAATTGCAGAGCTTGCACATTTTATATTTTACACTCATACCTGTCGTTGACACAAACCATAATTCAAATGCATAGCCAAGTCCATCCATAAACAATAAATAAAGGATATTAAAAAAAGCTACTACAGTGACCACGTGCCTTTTTGACTAATGAAAAGAAAAAAAAATCATTAAAAAGGCAGAAAACCTGATAAGGATATCTAGTGGGGTCATTCTGTACTTACAGAAAAGCAAGTGACACAGTTTGTTTAGCGATATTTTATATTCAATGAAGCTATCTTCAAAAGCTTAACCCAGGTCTCTAAAATACCCTCTCCTATTTTTAGCTTTTATTCATCATGCTGATAAGCTTTAAGCTTCTCTAGCATAAATTAAGCTTTTCTTTACTTTGTAGGTCATCTGACTCTGAATGGCACAATATGCTTCCAGTCCAACTACTTCAGTTATGCTGGATAAAGAAAATACCGAGTATTATAGTTTCAGGGAATTTGTGGGCCATATGTAAAGAATGAAATTCTATACTGACATATTTTTCAGGACAAGTTGTGTAACTGGAAGAGAGGCAGAAAATACTGAGCTCAAAGGTGATCTTTAATACACTTCTCTCTCCTTATCTCCAACACTGATTTAACTTATGCAACCTGGGAAATGGCTCTTAGTTACATTTTTCTAATATTTCTGTATATTCTATACATTCTTGAGTGTAAAAGCCAAACTATCTACAGCATTCTATATATGTCCTTGACATATTTCTTTTCCTGCTTAGTCACTGTCATTGTCTCTATGCCAAGTTTAGCAGAGCATTAATATAATACAACAGTCTGCATAGCCAATCCCAGAGTCATTATCTTATATTTTTCAGCCCATTTGTGCTAGCATATGTCATGGTGGTGATGGACCACTAACTACATTATTCTGATGTTGCTTTTCCAGTCAATATGAGTGTGCGAAACATAGTGAAACATCTGCTGGAACTGAAAATACCATTCAAAATGTTGTAATGGTACACCAGGATGTATAAGATGGCAATGAATAATGACACAAGAAAAACACGTAATAGATTTCTCTTTCTTTATATGCAATTGATCAGTGAATCCCAGTTTTGAATTTCTAAGAGAATTCTATATGCCAGATATCTTTAGTACCTGAATTTCCTTTGTGGTCAGATTAAAAATGAATGTAAGAGATCTTTAAAGTCATCCAGCAAGTGAGCAATATCAAACTTTAAGAATTGCACTACACTCCCTTTAACAATGAATCTACATGAGGTGAAATAAAAATAACATCTATTAAACAACTTAAAATTTATCTAAATTTATTTTTTCTCAGAGAATGTATTTTATTATTTTGGGGTTTTTTCCCCCTTCAGAGGGAGGTGGGGAGAACTGGATTCTTATTACTTCATATTTTAGAATACCAAAGGAGAGTTTAAACTTTGGTGAAGTTATTGTAGTTCAATGGTAGAAAATAAGCAAAAAGGTCTTAAGGTTTTAAACACCTTCCAAAAAAGCTCTTGCTCAAAAACTTAGCAGAGTTACTGCATGACTTTCCCTTCACCTGACTGGGGAGACTTGTTCTTGACCTCTGTTGAATACCTCTTTGGGGCTGCTTTTCAACAGAAAAAATACCAATAAACTGAAGGAAATCTGTTGAAGGGCAACCAGAATGTACAGGATCAGGAGCACTTGCCTTGTGGGGAGAGCCTGTGGAAGAGACACCCCCAGGGAGGACATAACAGGGGCTCCTGATGCTGATAGGCAGGGTGTTCAAGAGATGGACCAAGGTGTTCATGGCAGTGCATGCAAATTTCTAACATGCCATGAAACTGAGTGGTATATTTAGTACAATACAGCATGTCAGGCTGGCATACAAAGCAAAGTCAATATCTGTAGGGGGGCTTTTAATAATAATATCAGGGAAATAATAATAACTTCTGAAACATCTATTTGAAAACCTGTTATTAAATTTCTTAGCCAAGTCCAAGTTGCAGTTACTACTGCAAACACATGGTAATACCTATATATATATGTATAAATATGATTATATGATTCATGTTCCAAAATAATTCTACTATTTTTATGTCTGTTCATGCTGATCAAAGAGATATCATTTTTGCCCAAAGATTAGTTCCTATTTAGCTTCCTGAATGATTTTCTTCCTTGTTTTGCTTTTTTTTATTTTCTTTTTCCCCAATTTATTCTATTTTCGCTAGTGTCATAGATTTTAATACTCAGCTCTATTAAGTAAATTAATTGAAGTTTAATAGGTTTATGTTTCTTTTCTACTATAGATTTTTTTAGGCAGAACCAGCTACAAAAGAAAAACCAAGAAAAACTAAAATCAACACCACAACCTTATGCTTTTCCTTTTCCATTAAGAAAGAAATGAAGAAATATAATCTGAGAATTTCAGTCCTTTCAACTTTTTTGTTTACAATGGACTGCATCCTACAGATGCTTCTGAAGAGACATTTTATCACCACATTATTTTATGGGGAAAATTATAATTAGCTACTTAACATCTTTGGCAGATGTGTATGAGTGCGTTTTAAATGACTATACAAAATTGTCAACATTAAAGCCATATTCTGTCTCCAATATAATTTGTTTCATTTTTCTGTTTAATGAAGTGTAAAACACTGATAAACTGTGGAATTCTTTGTAAAGAGTGTTTATATTAGTTGTAAAATACAGTTGGTGAACCAACTGTATTTCTAAAAGCAAATGAGTTGCTGGGATGGAAATGCAATTTGCAGCTAAAAGATCAAAAAGCAAAGCAATAACATGACACCGTTAATAATTAAATTAGAGTGCATTTTACTTTAAGCAGCAGCTTCAGTGTTTCAGCACCAGTAACCCACCTAGCAAGCACAGTACAATGGATGTATACTGAGGCACTTAAAAAATGGAGATGGCAATCTCATTTCCACAGGGAGTTACGGGTGCACACACAGAGCTCCACTGCCATTAACAGAGTCTAGGACTCAAAAGGAGAAACACATACAAATGGCTAAGTCAGTTAAAGGATTGTGACTTTGCTGCTTCAAATTGATCACTATTTTAACAGAGTACATGTACAGTACATGAGGGGAAAAACACATCATCTGGACTTTTGGAGACAGATTGTGAGGGTGAAGTATGACTGGCATCATAGGAAATAAAAAGTGAACTGGTGAAACTGCATAAATTCTAGCTGATTTTAATGAACAGTTGTCTCCTCATGTACTTTCACATATTAGGAAACTTTAGACTGTCTCATGTAAGTGTACAGATTTCATTAGCAACATACAACAGCAACTTAGGATTTGTTACTGAAAGGGTTCCCACTCAGTGAAACAAAATAAATGTAATATAAAGGATGATATTCTTTTCTCCATGTGCTAGAGATAGGACTGGAGCTACAAAAAATCCCTAGCACAAAGGGCAAATAAGTTAGAAATTTGTATTAAAAATGGGAATTTCCCATTTATATCAAGCATCCTTGACAGCTGAAACAACAGAAAAATGCTTATTGTAGCCGTCAGGGAAGAGAAGAATGAGCCATGAATATGAAAACAGAAAGATAAAGTGGGTTCCTTGAAAGAAGTTAAGTCACATAGCATGTAGAAGAACAGAGAGTATATAACAAGTTAGTATTAATTTCTTACATGAATGAGAATTTTATTTTTTAACAACAGCAACAGAGTTCTTCCAGTTATGCTAGATATCTAATTTAATAAATAACCTATTTTGAACAAAAGAAATTATGTTGTTCTCATACATCATGGAAGGTGTATCAGTAAGAATTTTCTAAAACTGACTAATTCCAGCAAGGTGATAACAACCTTTTTTGTGAACAGACCTATAATTTTCTACATGAACATTTTTGCTGTAACTCCACTTCCATGATTTTTATCACCTTTTGTTAGGATTTTTTTGAAAAATAAAGCTCCTGATCCCACGTGTAGGCCTTCATGTTACAGTATTTTTACAAGTCTCCTAAAAGTTTACCTGTTTTGAGTGGTTATAATGCTAATTCTTTGTGGTAATGTTTCAGCCTGCCTGCTTTGGAGGATAACTTTAATGCATGGGATAACGTTTCCAGGGATGGCCTGCAGACTGTGGCTGTGATGCAATGTTCAAGATGCAGTTCACAAGCATTTGAGAGTGGCTGCTGAAAAGCATGCAGTCTCTCAAGCATGTAACTAAATATGAGGAGACCATTTCCTTTTAAAGCTGTTCCTTCCCCAGAAATTATTATGGCAACATACACTGTGTTAATACTACTTAGCCACCACATATCCACTATCTGCACTCCCAAGGGTGAATTAGAATCAAATGTATTTAAATTAAAGACAGAAACATTATCAATTTAAAAATGCATTTTCTCCCAGGCTTTATTAGAGAAAGATGCAAAAATACTCCTTATGCCTTTAAAAATGCTGTTAGTATTAACAACATGACTAGATAAAAGTGTCATAAAAATGTAATGACAGTCTCATTTCCAATATATAGAACAAACAAGCTTAGTTACTAAGGGCAAAATATATGGCCCAGAGGAAAGCTGTTTGGAAATGGTACAGTAATTTAATAATTGTAAAAATGCTGAACATTGATTCCTTGAGAGTTCATGCTTTGTGTGTTGCTGCACAGATGATAGCAACAGATTCCTTCATTCACAGCCAGTAAATGAAAAGGCCCATCTATCAGCTCATGTTCATTTAACTCTGAGCTTTATCCCAGTTTGTCCTTTTCTCTCTGTTGCTGTCAAGTTAAGACTGCTCCTTCATAACAGAGGAAGATGCTACTGTGGCTTCAGGGCAAATGATTATAGAATGTCTTTTTACCTCTGTACTTTGATCAAAATTTATAAACATGAATAAAATTGAAACTGCTCTAATGCAGCCTATCATTATTTTCTTCTGTGAGCCAAAGAATTCACTCGAAGGCTACTTTGGAGTCATAATGTCTGTTCCAAGAC
This sequence comes from Rhabdornis inornatus, assembly GCA_013397075.1. Taxonomy (NCBI): domain Eukaryota; kingdom Metazoa; phylum Chordata; class Aves; order Passeriformes; family Rhabdornithidae; genus Rhabdornis; species Rhabdornis inornatus. The sequence goes on along the minus strand of VWZS01004311.1, from coordinate 432,772 downwards.
ACTCCCTATGCTTACCGGAAATTATTCTCTGCTCTGTGCCACAGGAATGCCACACAAGTAAAGAGATAATGTGCCCATTTTTATTAGTACAAAATCTTTAATTTGATCAAGAAATATTTGAATTAATATTTTGTCATTTTTAAAATATTTTGCCTTCCATCTATTTTCAAACTTTATCTTGATATATTTTAATGACATGGAGAATATGTATTATATTTAATTTAGTCTTTAAGTCTCTATGGTGAAAACTGCTTGGTTTTGTGAGTGATAAAGCATATTATTTGTCACTGAATGTGCATAAACAAAATAGTAGCAATAATATTCAAATACCAGTCTGAATACTGTTGGTATTCAAATACCAAGTCTGACTACTTATACCAAATAAGACAAAAAATTCTATTTCTCATTTTTTTATTTGCTGAGGAAAAAGGAGACTGTCTGCTGAAAAAGTGATGGCAAAGTGACATGAGGAACTTCCTGAAGTATAGCAATGTTAGAACGTCAGTTTGCTTTATATTAATTTGCAGGACACATTTCACACAAGCTTACCTTAGTTTTGTCTTAAAGTGCATTCACTGTACACTCAGTTCCTGCTGTCTCTTAGCCACTCTTGTATCCTTCTTGTCCCTCTTAGAATTACAAGCACCCGTATTATCAGGGCTGGAAGGAGACAGATTAAATAGGAATAAGAAGTAAATGGACATCTGCAGTGTTTTAAGAAAGCAAGTCCTAACTTATAAAAGTAGTGTTATAATTATAGAATGATCTGAATAAACATAACACACCTAAGTGTCTATTATACCTAGCTTTATTCAGAGAATTTGCATTTTATTCTGAGTACCAGTCTCTGCAGTACATTTCCAATTTCTGTGAATGCTTTTGTTTAGCAAATAACATTCATAAGCTTTGAATTATATAAATGAGACCACTAATATGATGAAAATAATTTGCATACTAATAAATCTTTTTGATTAGGAGACTAAGTGAAGAATGAAAATTACTTATCTACATGAAAGATAATACCTATTTCTCCTTTTCCTTTAACAGATTAAAAATCTTCATTTGATTTCAAAAGCTCTATCTCTTCATAAGACTGCTTCCAGGAACTGCTAATGGTCTATAGAGCTTTTTTTGCAGAACATTAGCACTATCCATTGACCTGTTCATTAGCAGACATGAAGTTATTTGGAATTCCAGTTCCTGCTGGGAAATTGTCCACATTAAAATGTTCATGTCTGTGGCAGTCTTATCAGCCAGATCAGATACTAAATGGGCCATAAAATATACTAACATATATGAACTGAGTCTTTTGCAGAAAAAGAGAAATGAAAAGAAGTAGCCAATGTACTTTCAAGATTAGTAAATATGAAGATATGACGATTTTCTCATCCTGTATTGTTCCAAATCCTTTACTACACATAAACAATTTGGGAATAATTCTGCTATTAAAAACTTTTACCAACAATAAGGAATATAGGCTCTTGGTAACTAATTAAATAAAAGCTTTCTACTTAAAACTAAGAAAATGACCTGGCCTCAATCATCTAGATTTAAAAAATATTAATGAGTTTGTGTTTGTATTGTATTGCATGACCTGCTTTTTGGTAGCACTGGGCCACAGAGGTGGCTTCTGTGAGAAGCTGCTGGAAGCTTCTATCATATCCAGCAGAGTCAATCCCTGATGACTCCAAAGATGGATTTGGCTGCTGGCCAAGGCTGGGCCAATCAGAAATGATGATAAATATGGTGATACCATATTTAGGAAGAAATCAAAACAAAGGTTGTGGGGCAGTTTTAATTCCAGTCAGACAAGAGTGGAGTGAGAACACAAGAGAGGAACAGCTCTGCAGACACCAAGGTCAGTGCAGAAGGAGGAGGAGAGGCTCCAGGCACTGGAGCTGAGATTCCTCTGCAGGCTGTGGTAAGACCATGGTGAAGCAGCTGTGCCCTGCAGCCAATGGATATCCATGGGGATCCATGTGGGATGCAGAGATCCACCCACAGTCCATGAGGATCCATGAGGGATGCAGAGATCCACCCACAGCCTATGGGGATCCACAGGGATACAGAGATCCACCCACAGCCCATGGGGATCCATGGGGGATGCAGAGATCCACCCACAGCCCATGGGGAAGGTGCCCATGCCAGAGAGAATGGATGCCTGGGGGAGGCTGTGATTCTGTGGGAGACCCATGGAGAGACAGGCCCTGCTCCCAGTCTGGAGCAGCCTCTCCTTGGAGTACTTCCCCCGTGGAAGAGTGACCCACGCCACAGCCGTTTGAGAGATAATGTTACCCATAGGATGGACTCACTGCAGCATGAGGGGGGACTGTTGCCCATGAGATGGAGCCACATTGGAGAAGTTCATGGACAACTGTCTGCCATGGAAGGGACCCCACAGTGCAGCAGGGAAAGGACTCCTCTCCCTGGGCAGGAGAAGCCTTGGGTGATGAACTGACCAAAACTCCCATGCCCTGTCTCCTTGTGCCTCTGGGAAGGAGTGAGTGGTGGGCGGAAGGTGTTTTTAAGGACTTATTTCTCACTAACATGCTCTGATCTTGTGAGTAATGAATTCACACTATATCTCTAAGTTGAGCCTGTTTTGCCCTTGATAGTATTTAATGAGTTATCTCTCCCAGTCCTTCTCTCAACTCATGTACCCTTTGTTAAATTTTTTCTCCTCTGCCCAGCTGCAGAGGGAAGTGAGTGGCTTTCATGGGTGCCTGGCATCTGATGATCAGCATCACCCCACAACAGTGTTTTACAAAAGTATGATTTTGGACTGAAAGATCTTGCCATGCTGAAACTCTAGTCAAATGTTGTGATCAGTGTGCTTAAGAAATACTTTTATCCCTTAATTTTTACTTCATCTGTTACTTATATTCTTAGGGGTATTTTTCTGTGGGTTTGTTTTTTGTTGAGGTCAACATTACATATTTCTGGAGCTTTTTTTATTTTTTACAAAATCTTTATCAGATACCATTTTAGAAAAGAGTAATTATATTCACTCTTATAATGTATAAAAATGCATCAGAATTTCAAAACATGACAGAGATACAACCATTAAAACCAAAAAGGGAAAGTTAAGAATTTTTTATGAGTTTAGTTACCTTGTACAGGGCTAATTACTTGCAAATAAGGAAAATTTCACATAATACTTCATTATTAGTGAAGCACACAGAGTTGTAGTTATCATTAAAAGCACTCATCACACGTTGGAAGTAGAGAAACAATAGTAGTAGTGTTCAATTTTTGAAGTTCCACAAGAAAAATTTCCTTTAATTTATTCTCTGCATGACTACACGAGACCCAGCTGATGCTCAAAATAGCAAGAAAGAAGCCCTCTGGCCTAGAATGCTAGTAGTTAACTAAATATTTTTGACATAACCTCAGAGATAAATAGAGCTGTGAAGTAGTAAAATTCTTTAAATGAACACATCTGAATGGCAGCTTTCCTTATCATTTATTGCATGGTCTCCAATCTTGGTTTCAGAAAGATATATACACTGAAACAATCCCTGTCAGTATCTGAATATAGAAAGGAGCTTTAGGCTTCCAAGAAAACTTTTAAGGACATCAGTTTTCACTTCCTAGGGTGTAAAAGTTGTGATAAAGGCTATGAATGGCTCACACTTTTTGAAAAAAAATGCCTTTATTTCCTCAGAGTCTGAAATGACAGCTGTACAAATGGGGCTACAGCAGCCTTATATATATTTTACAAATGTCCGTCTTTCACTAGCACTTAACTCAGAAGAAGTGAGTTGTGATTCATTAACTACAATAGAAATTTTACTATTGAAGGTAGGCCAAAAGAATGGGTCATAATCAAGACATTAAAATAATGAAGAGGCAACAAGTTTGTCCCAAAAAATTAGCACTATTTGTCACAAGTTTTCATTAGATAGTCTTTATCTACAGGTAGGTAACATCATCTTATGCTTTATGAAAAACTTTAAAATCAGGTAAGAAAATAAACCTTTATTTAATCATTCAGATGTCTCTTAGACTGCCAGTTTTTCTAGAGTCTCTCCTTATATTCCTGTAGCACTTAGCAAAATATAGCCACGGCATTACTTGGTTCTCTTAGATACTGTTATGATAATGAAGACTTAGAAATTAAGTCTAAGCCTAAAATTTCTTTATTTTTATCTTTTTTCTTTAATGATTGTTTTGTAGTATATTTTATATTTTAATTGACTTATCAAAAGTGCATAGTCCTAATATTAAATCTGAGAATTAATTTGTTGGAGAAACAAAACTGCTGAAATGCATGAGAATATTCAGTGTAGATAAAGCTGCCAGAGCATTCATTCAAAAGGAATATAACAGTTAAGGGCAATTAAAATATACCTATTGGCTATCACTAGTATAAGGTGTTAAAAATACAGTTTCTATGGTAGTTGCTGCAAAAGTCATATAGTTTTCCCCACAGACAATGCTTCTAAAAGTGACAATAAAAAATTAAAAAAAGAAAAAAGAAACGGTGCACACTGGACTATATGATGGCAACTTTATCTTCACAGATGTAGAGATGCGTCAATGTGTTAAGGTTTTAATTTGTCAATTTAAATATACTTATTTTTTGTTGTGAGACAGAACCAGGAGCAAAAGAGCAAGGCAGGCTTAAAGCTTAAAAGGGTATAGAAAAACTTTATTAATTATTTAAAAAAAAAAAAAAAAAAAACAAATTCAGAACAAGATTTTTAGACTATTTTTTCTCTTTTAACTTTCATAACAAAAAGACAAACATACAAAGAATTACTTTAGTCAGTTTCTAACTTAAACAGTCTTTTTTTAAGTTCACTTCAGAGAGAGATTTCTCTTGTCAGGCCATAGGGACTTTTCCACAAGGAGTGGGGAGGGGGGAACAGTCTTTTCGTGGCTTTACTTTTATGATTTGCATCCGCCTGGGAAAAACTTGTAAAGTTGTTAAGTTCTTTCCATTTTCACAGCTTTCCCAAAGCTGTGCTTATGGGCTATGTTAAACTCATGGGGTATTACTTTTAAGAATGAACTGTTCTAAAGCAAAAGTTTATTTAATTTTTTTCTTTTCTTTTTGTTCATGCTTTATTTTTAGAAAACACAGGTCCTCTTCTTTCCTCGGAGCAAAAGATTCTCAACACAGGTGTTTTTTGGTTAAATGATTTATTAAATGGAACACTTCAACACCCATGTATTTTTTTTTTATGGTTTATAGGAATTTTTAGTGCGATATTAGTTTATTTTTATAATTTTACAAAAGGATTTTTCAGCTATCTTCACAGTACTTTTTAATTTTCTTTTTATTTAAAGAAACTTAGCTTTTTCATTTTCCCTTCTCACTCTGGGGAGGATTGAACAGCCTGCAAGTCTTCTATCTGAGCATTGAAAGTGTTAAGATTTTACAAGGAAAGCAAGGCTGCAATGCTGGCACAGTGCCAAGATTTTAAAAACTCCGCCGTGCTGGAAAAGGAAAAGGAGGGGCGACCACCTAGGATATCAATTACCCTCTCTGTTTCTCCCTGGGTCTCCCTGGCCACTGTGGATGGCCACCCCTCCTCCCTGCTGGGCCATGCCAGCTCCCCAGACAGGGGGCCCAGCCCTGCCCTCTGCCAGGTCCACAGGCCTGCAGTGGAGCCAGGCCAGGGCCCTGTTACCTGCACTGCTGCTGGAAGAAAAAAAGAGCTCAGTTCCGGTTACTTTTTCTGAAATGTGTGTTCACTGAGCAAACTAACTTTTTCTAATTGGTTGTTGAGGCTGTCAATAACTAAACCAGTCTTTAATTGGTGTGATCAACTCTCAGAGGGAGTTCTCATAGAACTCTCTGAGTTTCTTTCCAGGTGAAACTAGCACACAATGTCTCAAAGTAACCTGCCAAAGTCAGTTTCATTTGTGCTTGCTTAAGTTTGATTCAGACATCCTCAAGTGTCCTGGTTAAGCTGCACAGTGGACCATAGATAGCCTGTGTTGCTTCATTCACTTACCATACACATAAATTGATCTCCTACAGTTATATGCTGTTATGATCCAATTACTAGGAGGTGCCTCTGCCTGAATTAAGGTGCAAGCAAGACCATATGCCAAAGTCTACAGTACGGATTTTATGTAACAGTGAATGTCAGGTAGAGACAGATAGAAAGAAATAGAAAAGAGAGTGGGAGGGAGAGAAAGGAATGAGGAAGGACAGATTAAGTAGAATTCTATCACCACCCCATGGATCCAAAGGGTGTCCTAATGGTCCTTCTTCTGGTCTTGTCAGTGATGGGGATCCCCAAGTTCTTCTTCTTGGGTATCAGCTTTATACAGTCCAAGTTCCAAGAATGCACAGGGCACAGATGCTTTTCTCACAGCTTGGGATGTCATGTGCATAAGCTGTTTCTTTCTTTTCCACAGCCTGCTACAGTGGGAATTTTTGTCTGGATGCATTAACCAGGATGCTACCCAGATCTGCCTCGGCAGACCTGGAACTAATGTCTTATTGTTGCAAATTCCTCCCTTCGGTTCTTATCTCAAGTTCCCACTGTGGTGGTTCATCTTACAATTTCCTTCTGTGGTCTTGACAGTGTTTAAGGTAATTGTGATGTTTGAGTCTCCAACACATATGCAGTGGGGGATGGACAGTTCTGTTTGGTTTTGGATGCCAGTCTTAGCCAGAGCACAAGGAGAAGGTATTACAGCCTCTCCATCATTTACCATCATTCTTTAAAAATGAACAGATTGTTTTGAGAGAGGCAAATTAAAGACACTAGAGAAAAAAGTTGCAATTTGCTAAAAGCTCATATGCATTCTCCTCATTCTGAGCTCAGCTCTAATGCTGCCCTGGGTAAAGAATGTCCCTGTTGTGAGCAGGAGGTAAGCTTAAACATTACAGTCCCTCTAGTCTGAAAATTTAGGAGTGCAAGAATTACATTGATTTAGAGACTAATCAAATCTTAAATAGTGAATTGCAAATAATATACCAGTAACTGAATATTCTGCTAAAGTTCATAAAAAATCCCAAAGCTCAAATATATTTGCAGTAACTAGTGGAGCAGTCCTGAGAAACAAAAGTATACAAATTTCCATCTGTTCAGAGAGACAGAATAAAAGGCTACAGTCAGCAAATACAAGACTTGTGATGAATGCTTCAATCAGCTAAGAATAATAATGTAGCTTCAAATGTCTCATAATCTTTCCTGCAGGCTTGTCTCTCAACAAGCTGTGGGCTCTCGCATGATCTGAGATTCCTGAGATGAGGCTGGCTTTATTTGTGTACATGCATCTGAGTGTAACTTAGTAATTACTCAACTGTAAGCACAAAAGACAGTCCAAATTACTCAAAGAAGGGTTTTTTTAAATATATGGAGGTATTTAAGGAAGTGGAGTATAAAAATGGTAATCCATTGCAAATCAAATTTACCTAACTTCTATTTGACACCAGAGTTGCTATTATGAAGAATCTGTGTACAGGGTCTTTGAGGGAAGATTAAATAATTAAAAAATAAAGATATCCAGATACCTCTAGATATTTGGTGCTCTAAATATTTCCTTTGGAGATTGAACAAAACTGCAAAGCATGTTTAAATCCATCCAAAAATCTAAGGTATTATGAACAAAAAAAGAAGAGATATAGTTATACAAAGTAGTCCATTTAAAAAAGATTTTTCTAACTGACTCACAGGAGTAGATTGTTACATCTCATCACTTTTATCCCTTAGGCAAAATAGTAATAGTGTAATAATAATAATTAACATTCTTTTGAAGTAGTTTTGGTGAATCCTGTTTTCAGTCCCTTATATAACTTCCTGGTGGCTGTCAGTATGTGTGAAGCTATTATTACTTCATTACATTGCTGGCTTGACATGCGCTTTAAAAATGAACAGACACAAAGCAGAAAGGAAGGCACATATAAGGAGCGAGACTCACTTGTAATCATATTTCATGGAGAGAATTGCTATACCTCTGTATAATAACACTAAGCTGTTTGTAACTTTTCAAAATAATGGCTCTTGCTTTGTTTTGAGTAATTTTAAGCAAGTGTTGAAAATCTTGCTCTGAAAACCACAAGTATTCACTTTCAGATGCACATGCAGCTGTGTTAAAGAGAATGTAGATATTTATATATAGATAGATTTATTCAATCTTCCTTCAAAAGTTTCGGTGGACTTGACCCCAGAACTTTCTCTCTATGATGTTAATATTTTGGATTTATATTTCAAAAAATATTAGTAGGATTGGGGAGTCTGAGGCTTCTTTTTCAAATATATTTTTTTTCTCCTCAGTAGGTAGTGATAATTTAGGGTGAAAATAATCTTATTTTCTTTGGTTAAATTAGACATCTAATGTGATTTAGATCTCTGGGATTGTAGAACTGGTTAGTGCTCTGATAAGCCTTCAGAGTCTCTCCCTATGAAATGGTTGCAAAAAAGCACCTGCAGAGAGATTTATTCTCAATGTCCCAGACCCTGGTGCAGATAGAGTGAATCATCACTGCAGGCATCTGTTCCCTTCAGACTGGAGAGAAAATGAGAGACATAACTGTGGCGTGATATTTATCTGTTAGATGGCCAGAGAAACATGAAGTGAGTACCACCCTGCCGGGGATCCCTTTGATGATGTCACTGCTGAGTTGTTTTCCTCCGCATGACTGTGCATCCTGGTTGATTGGAGGCTTTTTTTTTTTTTTTTTAAGTCTGCACATGAAATGAAAATTCAGATGCAGCTGTGCTAAAGAAAAAGGATAACAGTGTTCTGGAAAGCTATTCTTTCCGCCTACATAAAAATCTACATTAAAGCCGATGGTAAAAGACAGGATATTTTAGGGAATTCTCTTATTTGAGTTTTTCCCCTTCATTACTACTTTGTTGAGGTGATGTTTTCCAGGAATGAAATAGGAAACACCTCTCTACATAGATACTGTAGGAGCAATTTTTTGTCACGTTGCTTTAAATAATAGCTATTCAAAGTGACAATTTTATTTGCTAGCGAAGAATTATGTGTGTGTTACAGACCTTATGCCTATTATAAAAATTCCATTTGACAACACCATGAAACATGACCACTTCCAGGAGAGGCTTCATATGATTTCTTCATACAATTTTCCTTCTCTAATTTATTATTAACCTGATACTACATTTTTTGAATGTAAAGGGTCATTTAGATACATGAGTTTAAATATAAGTAAATTTGTTTTCTTCCTTTAATGACATGTTATTGTTTGCTAGACTTAATGCATTTATTTCACTTACTATAAAATCAAATTCTAAGTAAAATACCTAGAAGATGTTAATAATACGTTGCTCCTAACTGAGACAATAATTTATGTCCACAGTGGGTATATAAAGTTGTAGGATGTTTATGTCAAATTAACTCAATGTCAGGAGTGTACTTTCATATATTCAGAATTTCTAGTACCTTTGTTTCAGTCTACATTCTAAATTAACTGAAAGTGGATAGCAAACAATCACAAACATGGAAATTATAATATTATTTGAAATGAAAATATGCAGAAAAGAATCCACGAGTAAATTAACAAAATATTAATCATGTGACTACAATTTTAATTTTGTTCATATTTTATAGTTCCAGTTTAAAACAAAATGAGGTGAACCTGCACTGCTTCCGGGGTTTAAGAAAGAAGGAAAGATATAAGAAATCAAATACATATAGCAGTTCAAATAAATTGCATAGATAAAATGCTTAGATCTGAATGATTCATTAGAGACAAAAAAATAATGAAATGACTACTGGAATTTATACCCATCAAGATAAGGACTTTACATCCTACATGCTGAAAAAGAAATATTATTTCAGAAAATGTGTATTTATATTTGAGAAACCTGTATGTAAGGACAATAGTGAGCCCCTAAAGATGCAACAACATTCAACAGAGGAAGTACCAGCTCATTTCAAGGTTGCAGCTGGATAAAGATATATATTAGGCTGTTTTTCACTTAACTGGAATCTGCAGCATGTGGTTGCAATAATTATTATATCCAGAAGATTTTTGTTAAATAATTGTCTTTTTTTTCCTAAGATATTTTTAATGCTTTAACCTGACTTTTTGCATGTTTTCAGAGAGATTAACATAGTCCTCAGGGCATCTCATTTACTGTATCCTCAAATTCTGTTTAAATCAAATATATAGACCCTCTCCATGGTAAAAAAAAATAAATCCAAAACAAAACCAACCAAACAAACAAAAAACCCCAAAACAAAACAGTAACAAAAAACCCCAAATTAAAACAAAACAGGAAACCAAACCAAATCAAAACAAAAACCCCCAAACAACCGAAGAAAAGAATCTTCATATATTCGAATAAGATTGTAGATAATATTTAGAAAATGTTCTAATATACTTTTACAAAATGAATGTTGAAGCCTACAGTCACTGTGGTAACTAAATGTCCTTAGCTTCCTTCACAACCAAAGGAAGAGAATAATAACTTCTGAGGAAGCTTTTGAATTATTTGAATAACTCTCTGAAGATAACATAGAGCCACCTGCTCTTACCTCCTTTAAGCTTGTCCTTTTCCAACTTCTCATAGTTATCACTACAGCACTGGAAAGTGAATTGCTCCCTTTATTTCAGAGATTTGAGATGATTTCTGATGAGACAAAACACTTACTTTAAGTAAGAATAAAGTATGATGAATCTGTCTCATACATTCCAATTAATCTGATAAATATATCTATAGTACCTGTCCTCTAATCCTTTCCATATTTTTATTTGCATCTCAGTGTCTGTAAATTGCGATTTAAGAAATTCAGAACCTCATATATGCATTTGTCCTGCACATATTCTGAAAATGAGATTTAAATATTTGTACTATTAAATAGGTAAGTTATCATTACAAAAGTGTGTGTTTATTAATGTACACTGAAAAATGAAATTACAAGTAATAGGATATTGAGTATGTATAATTCTATAGCCACTTTTACAGGTGAATTGTGGAATATTTATAATCTCACAAAATTAAATGGTCATCACCAGCTAGACTCAGAACACTCAAAATATAAAAAAAAGTTAATATACCCTGAAGCTGAACTCTGAAGAAGAAATACATACCAATATGCCATTATTTTTGTATAATTTTGCTATAACTTTGAAATAATTAGAATCTAATTCTTTGCAGCATTATTTTTCTGTTAAAGCAGCAGCAAGTAATTTTTGTTTTGCATAAGATCCCTCAGTAAGATGAAGACTCGTACTACAGCAGCTGGATTGCAGTCTCCAAAGGCCAATATCCACATTTCTTGTCACTGTGGATTTATTATCTGCAGAAGTGCTTGGAGGGCCCAAATTATTCCAATCCCCACTTGACATTTTAGACCCTTCTGCCACTATCACAAACCATCCTAAGTTTCAGCATCACACTGCATCATCAAAATACTGTTAGACAGCTATCAAGTAGCATCATGAGGATTAGAGATGTGCAATACCCAGCTGTAAATGACTATTACAGTTCTTACATCTTGTGCTTTGGACCATAGACCTGAAAGCAGATCTACTGAATCTGGGTGATAAAAACTCAAATTCAGAACTCACATTTTTCCTTCTTTTAAATTTTCTCTCTGTTCATAAACGGAGCTATAATTTTGCTGCTTATTAACAGATAAACATTCATTATACCAATTAATTTGTTTTATATATTTAGTGGAATGCTTCACTTAAGATTTCAACAAAACCAGCCCAACAGATGCCATTTAAACTCCATATGGAGAAAACAGTATTTTTGTATTTTGCAGGGACTAATTACTACTGTGTGTAATATATGAGCTACAATAAATATAAGCAAGTACCTATAGGAGTAAATTCTGATCATTATGTATGTACTTTATTGGTAGCAAGGTTGAGACAGACATGGTAAAAGTATTAAGCATGCTGAGTTCTGTAGATGTATATACACGTGAGTCATTTAACTAGAAGTCACTTGTGTGGATATATAAAATCCCAGACACTCAAAATTATTGCAAGTTTCAGGTTCCAGCAATAAAACCCGATGAGAATGGAATTATTATTATATTCTAATCCTGATACTGTCAGTTAAGAAAAGCTGGTTTTGTTAGACATGAACAACTGAGAAAGCTTAGCTTTCAAAGTTCCCCTTTTATTTCCCCATACAATGAAAACACAAATGCTGATCAGAAATATTTTTAGACTTTTTTTAGTGTAGAAAATATATTTTTAAAAAACTGAGCAGTATTTAAATTCAAACTCCTAAACCTTTTGCATAATTGGTTCTGGTAAATGAAATAATTTAATAATTCCTGCTATATATTTTTCACTAATAATTAGGGAAAACAATGCCCAACTGCTAAGAAAAATGGAAAATATTGACAACTTCAGTATTAAAAAAAAAATTGAAAAAAACCCTAATATATTTCTGCTGAATGCATTTCAATAAGCTGCAGTATGGTTGTTTTTTTTTTCCTGAACAGGATGGACCATATTCTCAAAGCTGTCCAGCTCAGAAGTAAATCAATAACAGTCTTCCCACCTTCAGTGGGAGATGGATGAGACCCAATGGGAAGAGCTATTTATACATTTCTAGGACTCTTACAATCCAGCAGAACACAAACTAATGCAGGAATATGACTCAACACGAGAAAGATGTAAGTTCAGCCATATCCTTTGTGTTTTCTCCCCTATGACCTACCAGTGGTTCTTCGTGCACCGTTAGCTTCACAGCATGTCTGTCAAATTAGGTAAAGACAAGGTCTCAGCTTTACAACCTTTTTTTTTTTTTTCACTTTTCCTGTCCATAAGTGGAGTGAAGGTGAAGTTTCTGGGACCTTTGGGATAATGTACTTGAAACAGCTTCATTTTTTTCTGCCTTTCCCTAACATAAATATCAAGTATCAGATACACTTTGTAATGAACATAAAGAAATGTTGGAAGGAAGAACCAGAAAACTTGTCTTTTATATGTTAGTTCAGCGTAGTTTTCCTGCTTTGTCACTGTCTTTAATTTCCCCTCTAGCTCTATAAAAACTTCTAGCTGTCTCTTAAATTCATTTATAGTATGTGCTTCAGTAGGCTTACCTGACAACTTATTCCTCACGTTTATTACTTTTAGAATGAAATAGTTGTGCTTGAATACTGCTGCTTTTTCTATTTAAAGGGATATTGTCCACTTATCAGGTTTTGTTTTGGTTTAAATTGACTAATTTTTAAAACAGACTTTTTTAGTGACATATCCCTCTTTAAACCTTATACCCAGATCTCGGTATCTGTAATTGTATCTCTGCTCCACCAGTGATGTATAGTACAGTCCTGTGGACAGGCTAGAGAGATTCAGCTGCCTCTGCTGAGTCGGTGCAGCAGGTGCTCTTGCAGGAGCGCAGTCTCGTGGGCCCTCCTGTATCTGTACCTTGTCTTCCAAAGAGAAAGTCAAAGAACAACTACTCTGAGTGTGACTATGTGTCATTGGAACAGCAGAGCTGTCCTGTCACCCAGCTGTCTTAAGATAAACTGACATACTGACCCCATAAGATTTTCAGCACTGGAAATATTTCTGGGTATTTGCAACATTCATTGAATCTTTTCCCTGTCTCCTTTTTATAAAGTAATAAAAGCAATAATGAATTTTTTATAAAAATAATCCACATGCAGTGCTTAAAATGTCAAAAACTTTAGCAAAACAGCCTTAGAAATTAAGTTCTGTAAAAGCTGCTAGTTACATTTTTTCTCTAAGCATCTTTGGGAAAACAGGAAGTTATTTGTTAGTTTATTTATTCATGCTGAAAACACCAATAAAAAAAGCCTTCTTGACTGAATGCCAGATGGGGACACTTATGCTGTCAAAAAAAAAGGGTTCTCCATTAGTCAGGTGCATTTTGAAATTATGAAATGCCATGTATATATTTTTACAATGCTGACAGGAAACTGGGATGCACATAGGAAAACTTTTTTTTAATATTTTAAATTATTTTTAACTTATTGAAAATAACTGGAAAATCTCCAGTGTATCTTCTTCATCTAAATTTATCATTTAGAATAGCCAATTCCATGACATACAACTAGCTGACATAAGAGAAAGGTGTAAAAATAGATCATTACTGGATAATAATTTCATCAATAAGTATTCCCTCTAGGTTCCTCCTTCATCCTCCTTCTAAGGATGGCTGATATGGCAAAATACAGTAATAATTTTAAAGTTTTTAAGAGGTCTAAAACATAAATGGACATCTGCTCTTAGTAGAGGGCATCATACTGGTTGTTTTTAATGTTATCTGGTTCTTGAGCAGCAGATGTGGTGATCAGCCTCTCACTTCCAGAGTTTGTTACTATTCCACGTTTTCATGTACTGCAGGTAAGGTAATAATATGGTAATAACCTTATTAAAATAAACTGGTTTCTCGTATAAGAACTGGTTTATATCTGGCATTCTAGTAGTGCATGAGATTAACTTTCTGGTACCTAATCCAAATTCGCCTTTTTTTTTTAAATAATACTTTACAGTCAAACTCAGGTTATCACATAACAGAGGAACTGGGCTGGTGGACAGACATACTGTTATACTGTTGCTGGTACATACAAGTACACTAAAAGACTCCAAAGAGTAGAAGGAGGCATTAAAGTCTTCTTAATATGCCCCTTCATTTTTACTTTTTCAAGCCAGAGCTGGTATGCATGGTTAATAATCTATTAATAATAAAAGATAAGGGAAGAGAACACATCTGTTGTATAACTGTTGAAAATATGTCAGATGTATTCTTTATAATCTACATAGTTCACAGAAAGAGAGAGCAGCTCTTCCAAAAATACTCTGTATATACATGTTCTGCATTTCCCTGAAGGAGCTATTTCTTTTCATTGACTTCATTTCCTCTCTTAGTCTGAAATAGCTGGGATAAACAGAGTGAATATGCCCACCAGAGCTCCTGCATGAAATTCTTTCTGGTTGCTACAGAGAACTAACAGCTTCCAACAGGAACTAGCTGTAAAGTTTATCCTGTGGTATTTAAATTCAAGAAGTAAACATTTTACCCAAAAAATGTAATTTTTATTAAACGTTATTATTAATTTTTCAAGACAATAGTTTTTGTCAATTCTCAACATACTATTGCAAAATACTAGAGCTCCTTTTTCTCACATATCATTATATTATTTCAATCTTTTTGAAATATGGGAAAACACTTTTTATGCTCAGACAGCTGTAAGGAGGACAGTGTTTCACCATTGGGAAATGCATCTTTTAAAACTCTACTTTCTGGGGAAAGTGTGAAGAAGTAAATTTCTCAAATTAATAAATGAGATTTATCCATTCATCCCAGCTAATGAGCTCTGGGCCAGATCCTAAATTTGGCTGACATTATACTGCACAAGGAACCATGTTTCCCTCTCCTGATGAGGGTTAAGTATGTTATAATCTTAAAATGGATGTCCTCAGGCACCATCTCTGCAGTGTGGGTTTCATCATCTTTTAGATATTGTTGCCATGGAAAACTTTTATATTCCTCTAAGGACTCCTTCAAATATTCTTATGCTGTGTGTCATTCTGTCCTCGAACATATGGAGGGAAAACAACACTCTCTTGGTTAATTATGAAATTTATCCAAATTTTAGTGTCTAGCATGAATCTCAAATGTGCATTTGTCACACAATAATGGGATATTTAGTTTTGGAATTAATGCTTTAGGTAAAGAAACAAGTATTACTGCTGGATCTTAGGGCGGAATGTTTTCAGTATGACTATTCCATATATGTTATTACCTGATAAAACATGTGATATTAGTTTGATTTATTTTACATATCAGTGTGTTAGCCATGAATATAGCATTTTTGTGTTTATAAGACATAATTATTTTGATTTCCTTTTGCAATCTAGCTGTGTCATACCTTTATGAGTCTTCTTTTGCTTTCTTTGAGGTTTTTGTTTTCTTTTCTTTTTATATCTCAAATAGCTCATGAATTGGCAATGCCATATAAATAAGGAGATTCAGTTAGGCTGTAACAAAAAATTAACCCTGATTTTTTTTTCCTCTTCTGCTACCTTTTTTTTCTGAAGCAAAAGAGAAGAATTAATGGTTTATTTAAGTCTGTTATGTTGGCTTTTTACTATTCACACAGTTTTATGAGGCAATTGTGATCTAAAAATAATTATATGAAGAACTGTGAATTCACTTTTTTGTTTAACTGTCAATACAAAAGAGCATTTTGTCCCAGAATTAACAGTATTAAATCCAGTAAGTACAATCTTTTCTCACTGAGTTTTCCTCAATGTTTGAAGGACCTATAAAAGAAAAATACAGCATCATTTTATTTCAGCTTATGAATCTACCAAGAGAACTTAGCTGTGATGAGCAACATACTTTTGATCATAAATACTCTGTGATTCTTGTTTTGAATCATCTTTATTCTCGATTGTTGCATCAGCCTCAGTGCTGACATTACTGATTTGCTGGGCTGTTAGGACTCAATTCAGCAAAGTGCTTGAGAAGTGCTCATTTTAAACGGGGGGATAGATAATCAAGTTACTTATATCTTTAGAATTTAAGTACAATAAAGCGCTTTTATGAATTCCCATTCAAAAGGAAGAGTTAGGATCAAAGGTCTCTTCATATACTTCATAATTCACCTGCATAGATGGTGTGTTTGTAACTGATTGTCAAACTATTATTTTTTCTCCCCACTGAAGAGACTGAAGATATAAAAGAAATACAGTTTGAAAAACAGGATTTATTTTTTAATGCTGTATAGTTTTAGAAGATGTCTATTTGGTAGCCAAACACGCAAGATTATATATCACCAAAACATCAATTCAGAAGAAAATTCAGAAGGCTTCCTTGAATGTTTAAATAAATATGACTTAATTGTATTCTCTATAATTTTACCTTCTAATAGTAATATACATAGTGAAGAAAGAACTGGTAAGCTGAGGCAACAGAAAAAAAAAAAAAGTCTTGCATTTTGTTTATTTGTTGTCTTTTGAGGTTGATTCCTTATCAACATTTGTGTAGTAATATGTTTTCCGTATAAATAAATGAGCATTCAAAAAAGGCTAAGAAGTTTTTACAAGATTAGTTTTGATCCTGACAATTTCTAACAATGCAGCCACATCTCATTCAGGAAATTGCAGCTACCAGAGGCATTGAGCATCCAATCATTCTGAGAATTATCTTTTGAGATAAATAGGGAAACATCCTGGTGGGGCAATACTATGACCCTTACAACCACAACCAAATTGTTCATATTTGATGAATAATGGAACAAAGTTAATCTCCAAACACAATGCAGGTAAAATTAAAAGATATAAAACCAAAATTAATTTTACCACTGCCATGGTTTCTAATGTTTCTAAAATTTCAAATCTGAACTTGCTGTAGCAAAATAGATCACTATGGTTCTGTCCCTCATTTAAAGGGAGGATGGCAGACACCTTGTACATTGATTGCATTTCCCAGTCCACTCATCAACCTACGTGTTGAAACAACATGAGGAAGGATATATTGCCATAAAGTTGTGAGCTTCTGATATCAGTCAGGTTTTGCCTTTTTTTGTTACTTAACCATACTGCAGTGAATCTCTGGAGAAAGTGTGAAACATTATTTTTAACCCTGCTGTTTGCAGCATGTCTTTTAAAAATCCAAACAAACAACCCCATGCTATTATATTGTTTATATGGAAGGCTTTGGAAATCGATCGATCATCTGAATCCTAAAGTCATTCCAAAATTATATATTACTGCTAGATCATTTATAATAATGAATTGTAAGCATTTAAAATAAAGTGCTTGTACCAGGTTGACTTATTAATCTGCTAGTCTGTAAATCAACAAAAAATACACAGTTCAATGGGGGGAAACACTTCACTTAAACTTCCACTAAAAGGGAAATCATTGAATCAATTATAACTGGAGGGACAATTTTTTATTTTTACAATTGTGACTTACGCTGTTCCAAAGAAGTGAGGAAATCCTTAATTTGGTTATATGGTTACAGATCATCTGACTTGAATTCATGTGAGGGAAATACAGTTTTACCTTGTACTGCTATTATTATTATTGTTATTTTATATATATATATTTTTTTTTTATTTTTTTTTTAATGAGGAGAGAGGGAGAGAGAGAGAGAGAAAGAGAGAGAAGGTTTAATTTGCTAGGATTTCCTAGAGAAATACTGAATCAAATATAAGTTTTTCCAAAAGAGCTAGTTATCTTTAGATAATTAAACTTGAAATTCAACACATGCAGAAACACAGTTGGACGAGATAATTGCTGTCATTAGCTTCCAACTGGATCTATTCTATTCTAGTGAGATAAAGTTCCCAAAAAGCCACTTGAAGAAAATATTTACGGTAACTTCACTGTTTCTAAAATAAGATTTTCAGGCTGATTTTTGTTATGAAGAAACTTTAAAATAGTTTCATTTCTTCTTGAAAGAGAACGAGAGCTTGGATTTGCAGTTTTCCTAATTTTCCATAAATTTTAATAAAGTATTTGCCAACTCTAGGTAAAGGAGTGGAATGAAGAACTGGGCCTCTTCATTGTGGGAATGTATCTAAATAGAAGAATTGCATGCTCGAAAAAATATTGAACAAGCTATCTTGATAGACAGTATGAAGGAGAATAAGGAGTACTTTGCCATGGATGTGGTTAAATAAAAAATTTCTGCAGCATGCAGCAAGACAGAGAGGAGCATGTCTGCCTCTGAGAGTCCTCAGAACATTTGTTATAGGGATAAGCCTAAATTAATAAAGAGAAAAAAAGATCAAGCTACACACATAGAAAAACTCAACCTCATGTGTATTTTTTCCCTTATTATAAACTATAGCTTTCAAATTGACTTAATGAAAAACTTTTATCATTTCGTCAGCCATACAATGCACAAGGACTTTGCTGCAAGATGAATGCCCATGTAACTAAATTTGCTCCTGTAGGTTGAATAACGTTTAAATGCCTGCAGGAAATAATATTTCAATTAATTATGCTTACACATAGCCTATGATGCTATAAAGTAAATGAATATATTAATATCTTTATAGCTAGTATATTCAATCCACTGTAGTTCCTACATTCATCTTTCCACACAACTATCATGCAATTTTTTTACCCTGACATGAGGAGACTGATCAAAAGACTCCAGTATGTTTGCTCTGAACTGAGCATTGATTTAATTCAGATACTGTCTCACCTGCTTGTTTTCTATTCTATATTGATAATTAACAGGTCATAATATTATATTTGCAGGGGGTTTTTTGCAGCAGAGAGCAAGAGAATTTGCATTTGTTTAGCTCTACTCAGGTGGTTTTATGAAAATTTTAAATGTCATCAAATTTATTTTCATCAGAGTTTAATTTAGAATGGTTTTATTTTATAGGTTACTAATATTTAGAATTTTCCTTATACCATTTATTTAATCAAAGAATCATAGAATGGACTGATTTGGAAGGGACTTAGAAAGATCATCTAGCTCTAAACACCCCTGCTGTAGACAAAGACACTTTTCACTAGACTGGATTGCTCCATCCAACCAGGTCTTAAGCACTTCCAGGGATGGAGCATCCACAGCTTCTCTGGACAACCTGCTCCAGTGCCTCACTACCTCCAGAGTAAAGATTTTTTTCCTAATATCTAATCTAAATCTATTCTTTTTCTGTTAGAATCTGTTGCTCCTTGTTCTGTCACTACATGTTCTTGTAAAAAGTCCCTCTCCATCTTCCTTGTGGGCTCCCTTCAGGTACTGGAAGGCTGGAATTGAGTGACCCCAAAAGCCTTCTCTTCTTCAGGCTCGATAAACTTGAATAAATAAGGAAGTGCAGGAAATTTCTCACAGGGGTAACTCCCTTCATGAATAAATGTCCTTGTGACGGATCTGAGATCTGATAGCCCTTTATCTTCTCTACTGAATTTCTTCTCTCTTCCCTTGTCTCTGTCTTCTGTCAACTGCCCCAAAGAAAATACCTTCTCCCTAATAGCCACATGGGAAGGAAGAGAGCGTGGCTGGAGTTTCTTCATTAACAAAACCAGTGCAGTACTTCTGAGCAGGCACTCTCCTCCAGATCAGGCAATACTCACTCATGCTTATGATCCAAGATACTTCTCTGCAGGTGTATGCAAGTTATTTCTGGTCCTAGAGAAAATGGCAGTACTGTACTTGGTTTTATGTGCTGAAGTTAATTCTGACATGCCTTTATGGGGCTGGATTACATTATACAAAAATATCCTTCATTTTACATCCAAAATGTTACAGAGCCTATTGGTTTATTGACACCTGAGCTTGGGAAAGAAAAGTTATGCAGCTCAAAGAACATTGACAAAAACCAGCCTTTTAATCAATGAACCACTTTTGCTTAGACAATGGCTTTGTTGGATTTTTCAGGCCAGATGAAGAAATACTAAAACATGATAAGAAGCCTATATTCCTGAGCTTTCCATTAAAACATAACCAAGGGGAAAAAAAATACAAAAAGAGGGGGAAAATAAGGTGACAATACCCTTTGAGATTAGAAATAGCCTATCTTCTACCTGTTCGTCATGAGCCTCTGCTTTCACGCTTTAGAATTTCAGTAGGAAAGGAAAAAATATATTCATGAAAATCACTTCTTTGATCTGTGTGTAAAAGAAAAGTTCTCATCCTGCTTAATGCTGAGGATGGCTGAGAATTTAACCCTTTACTTTCTAGGAGAAATGCTGGTGTACTTTAAAAAGTGAGAAACTAGTACTTGAGACTTAGTTGAGTCTCAGCATTTCACCTTTTAAGGTCAAAGGACAGTGAATAACATTTTTAATCATGCACAGCCACTAGCTGCTGCTCTGTAAGGTATCACAGTGATATTTAAAAAAACACAAAAAACCAAAAAAACCTTACTTACTCATATTTATGGAAGCATGACATGAATGTGATTTTAGGACTAATGATTTACAGATGTAAGTTGGGGAAAAAAAAGAAAGAAACCAAACCAGAAATAATAATTTTGAAACTCAATAAAATTAAATTGAAGTTCTGTACACAGCTGTCTATCCTTGTAAAGGTCTTGATGAAGATCCCTATATTTAAAAGTATTTCAGTAGGTTTTCAGTAGTATTTCAGTATTTCACTAAACAGAAAAGAATAAAATGTTATTAGATCTGTTCTCACTTGCCAGCATTAATGGAGCACCAATAAATCCTCTTTTTGAAATCTGAAGATCAGTGTATCTTTAAGTTATACCTGACTTTGAGATACTTCCACTTTTTATAGTCAACAACATCTTTCAGAACTGAGCTAAAATTAGAGAGCAGAGGAAGACAGGAGCAGGCACGATTTCTTGATCCAAGGTTTCCCTGATTCCAGTTACTGTTTATTTAGGGAAAATGAAGGTAGACAGTGTACAGAGTGAAGATGCTCTGGTGCTGACCTCAGCGGGGGCTGCGGGGAGTGTCTGTGAGGACATGCTGGGGCTGCCCCCATGCAGGACACAGATGGTTCCAGCTGGCTCCAATCCACCCATCACAGGGCACAGCTGGGGGAGGGCAGGCAGTAAATACCTCAGGGGAAATGTATTTAAGGGAAAAAAAAAAAACCAAACACCAAAAAACTGGAGTTATGACAGAGACAAGTGACAATCTGTGACAGCAACAGCTCTGCAGGCACAAAGGTCATTAAAGAAGGAGGGGGTTGAGGTGCTTTAGGAGCTGGAGTAGAACCGTGCCCTGCAGCCTCTGGAAAAGACCATGGTGGAGCAGTCTATCCCCCAGTAGCTCATGGAGGTCTCTCTGGAGCAGATATCCACCTTCAGTTATGGAGGACCTCTTGTTAAAGCAGGTGGATGTGCCCTGAAGGAAGCTGACGACCATGATGAGGAGCACACCTTGGAGGAGGGGAAAGGTGTGAGAGGAGAAGTGAAAGAGAGCAGCTGTTACGGACTGATCACAACACGCCCGTCCATCTCCCTGCACAGCTAAGGGCAGGGGAAGTAGGGGAGTCAAGTGTGAAGGAGTGAAGTCGAGGCTGGGATGTTTCTCACCATCCCACAGCACTTTTAATTGGTAACAAGTTAAAATAATCTTCCATAGTCAAGTCTGTTTTGCTCATGATGGCAACTGGCAACTGATTTTTCCTGTCATTATTTTGACCCATAAAGATTTTCCATCTTTTTTCTCCCCCGTTCAGCTGAGAAGGGGGAGTGAGAAAGTGTAGCCATCAGGTAACGATCTCAAGTCACCTTGAGAAATGGCTTAGCATATCTGAGTTTACAAAAATGTTCTTGGTATTATGTCAAAAGTCTTTCTTATGTAACTATATAATTTCACTGAAAATAGCCAACAACTTTCAGCAATACATTTATTTTTTTCTCTAGGAAAAAAAGTAATTTTTAAAACCCTTTGTTTATTTCATTTAAATAAAAATAGTTATTTCTGATATATTATCCTAGGTAGTAATTATTCTTGCACTCTCCTCTTTTATGTAATATTGAATGTAAATTTTGGCAGAGACTTCAACAAAGGCTTCTTTCATAATGTGAATGCTGGCAAGAGTTACTCCTTTTTTTTAGTCTCATCTTTTAGAGTCTTCTACCTTTAATTGTCTTATGAAATTTTAATCAGACCAATGGGATAATGCCATATGAACTGACTTTATAGTTTAGCAAGACAAAGGCATTACAGATAAGGGTCCAGTATCCTCTCCCCTTTATCTGTTATAACCTCATACAAAGGAGTGAAAAAATCCTAACTATAGTATCATGAGAGAAATGACGATGTCTTAACATATTTTGGCTGAAGTGCTGCTACTTGTGTGAATCAAGCAGTGAGGGGAATTGATTGTGATACTTTCACATGTTAAGCAAGTACTCACACAGTGTTGCTGGGCATACAGGTGGCTGTGGTTGCCATAACTCCATCTTTGTCCTGAATTTTGTGTGTGAAGGTGAAATTTTTGAGCAGTCAGCCTGATAAGCATTGAAAGAAAAATACAATGTCATGAAACACTGATGGGAAATACAAAGAAGAATGAACTTGATTTAAGAAAATAGTTAGCTATTTAAGGATGCAGACAAGCAGCCAGTGACATTTTTACTATGCCACTGGCCTTTCATCAGACTTATAGCCTTTCTTTCAAGAGCAGTGAGTTACTGAAAATCATACTTATGTGCCCATTTAGGCAACAAAGTATTTAAGTCTGGGTCAGATGCTGTAATTGTTAAAACAGCATGATCTCTGGTTGCACATCATTAGTAAACAGATTGCACAGTAGTAAATTAAATCGGAGTTGGGTGTCTAGACTTATCTGTGTGCAAATCACAAAAGCTACAATGTATATGGGAAGAGTAGTGCGTTTCTTAATCGGGCTTCTTGATGGTAAATAATATACCAAAAATACCCAAAACACTTCCTTCAAACCACACCTCTATCATCTCTACAATGCTTAGTAATTCTTGTGGGAGAACAAAAAGGAGGTGAAAAGAAGTGTCAAAAGCTACAATCTGTTCATTAATTAGTGAAAAATATTTTGATTTCCTGTTAAAACACATTTTTCAATGTGTTGGAATGTGTCCAGTTTCGAATCTAGGAATTCAGTATTGTGGTTTTAATCACTTAGTAATGGAGCAGATTATAAGACTTAGGAAAATGAGTAACTGGGTTAAAAGAAGAAAAAGCAAAAAGTGAAAGTGTTTTGAATGCAGCTCTATAATCCATTAAAGATACAAATTCATGTTTTAAGTTTTTGGAAATTCACTAATCACAGATTTCGTCTATGCTTATAGGAGAGATAAGAAAAAAGAGAGCAAGAGAAAGACAAAGAAAAGTACCAAAATTTTCAAATTATCCTGTGTGGAACTCTAGCTTAAATACCTGTAAGAGCTTATTTTTTTTCTTATTTCAAGTTATGTATTAGAGTTTCTTAGTTTATGACACTGGAAAGTTTATAAACTAAATCAATAGTTACTATCCGTAAAGATTTTTTTCTACAAACCAAAAGCTTCACTTTCAGCCAGAATATACAGTCATTCAATGAAAGGTTTTTAATGGGTATCTCATTATTTATATAACAAAGAAACTTCATAAGTATTAAATATATTTTGATTATTCAATATGTAGCAACTACTAGATAACTGTTGAAAGAGAAGCTATCAAAGAGGGAAAATCAGACCTGGTTCATGGCTACAATCACCTCTTACCTAATGCCCTGAAAGTTCAACAGATGCTTATCTCATTTTCCTCTTAGTTTATGACTTTTTGTAACAGGTAGTGCCCACAAGAATAAGAATCCAATGCCTTCCATAGAAACTGGTTCTCAGCAGAACTGAGAAAATTAAAACACTCTTACTACAATGCTTGATATTTGGAGATTTAAAACTATATTTATGAATTCAGTTCAACATAGTGTTTAGTTTCTGTGACTCCAGTGTAGAAAAAGATAGTCTAACTTCTCTATTAAAATTCAAAGTTGCCACAAATAGTGTTCTGTCCACAGTATGCCATCTTTTCTCAGGAGATATTTATAATTCTTGTTTTGTTTAAGGACTTTATTGAGATCAGTGTATATTCGCTACCACTGCACTGTTTGTATTTTGTGATTTTTTTTTTTCCTATCCAGTTCATGCTGCAAGGGAATGAAAACTATTAAAGTGGTTTCAATTTTTTTCCCCAGCAAGAAACCTTAGATTTTCAACGGCATTTTATTTGGTAGCAGAAGATTAAAAAAGTGATGAAAAGTAGGTTTTCCATGGCACTCAGTGTCATAGCTGAAATGACTTTGTCAGGCTAGCAGCCTGTATTGGTAGTATTCTTTTTCATGAGCCATGTTTTGACAGATAATATTCCACAATACAGTAAAAAACTGCAACCCTGTCAAATTTAGATTTACTTCTTACACTAAGAACTCATGGTTTTTATACAAGCAGAACACATAGGAATTTCTAGCATCAGCTTTTTTATGTGTTACTTTGTTTTTTTTCATTATGTTTGACATTGTGAGACAGATGATTGCTATTGATGGCCAGCCACATTCTTAGGAGAGTAAAACTTCAGTGAAATATAAAATATGCAACAAGTTCATAGAAACTTCAAATGAACTTGTCTATGTTGGTAAATTATCCCAGAGATAATTTACAATCTCCAACAAAGTACAGAACATACAAAATATATCTGCAATATGAATGAAATACAATGAAAATTCTTCTTCCCAATAACAGACCTCAACTGAAAAAACCCTCACATAATTTAAAACATTTGAGATTACTCGTTAGAGGTGATTCCATAACTCAAAAATTGCAGCGTAGTTTGTATAAAATTTTGCTTTATACCTACATACATATCTCTTTTTTCTCTGTGGTATACTAACATTTTAATGTAATTTAGAATTAGTATGTAAAATTAAGTATAGGTTTGTACTCACTATGTGTATGACCTTTAATTGTAAATATAATTTGTTTCCTATGAAGGCAGAAAAGTACTTTATTTAGTCAAAAAAAGCAAACAGTATTCTGAATGAAAGCTATTCAAAGAGTAGTCAGCAAATTAGAGAAGTGGATAGAAAGAAAAACCATGAAGTTCAGGAGCAGGAAATGGTCAGTCTTGCACTTGGGATAGAATAAGGCAGCAAAAGGAGAAAGTGGTAATTGAAAAGAGCTAAAAGAAGCTTTGCAGGAAGGGACTCAGTTTCCTGGTGGTCATCCTGTTATCATGAATCACCAGTGCAGCCATGCAGGGATGAAGATGAAACATGTGTGGCCTGCATAAATGAAAACTAAGCTGACAGATAGAATGATGGGGTTACTCAAATCTGTCCAGTATGTTTGTGACCTAATCAACAGTTCTGTGTCTAGTTTGGGGCTTTGAAGTGCCAGAAATGTATTGAAAGACTGGAGAAAGTTCCATGGATTGCTGCCAAGATGAGTGACAGGCTGGAGTTCAGAGGGATGCAGTGAGACTATGGAACAGTTTGTTCAGCCTGAAGAAGGTGATCAGGAAGGAAGAAATTTCCATGTTCAATTACCTAATCATAGAATCATTGAATAGTCTAAGCTGGAAGAGACCTTAAAGACCATTTAGTTCCAATTCCCCTGCTTTGGGTAGGCACATCTTTCATTAGACCAGGTTGCTCAGAACTCCATCCAGCCTGACTGTAAACACTTCCAGGGCTGGAGCATCCACAACTTCTCTGGGCAACCTATTCCATTGTCTCAATGTCTCCCCAGTAAAGGTTTTTTTTTTCAGTAGTCTCTAACCTAAACCTGCTCTTTCTGAGCTTGAATCCATTCTCCCTAGTCCTGTCATTACATGCTCTTTTAAAAAAAGTCCCTCTCCATCTTCCTTTTAGGCCTCCTTTAGGTACTGGAAAGCTGCAACTGGGTGACCCTAAAGCCTTCTCTTCTTCAAGCTGAAAAATCCCAATTCTTCCAGCCTTTCCTCATAGCAGAGATGCTCCATCCCTCTAATCATCTTTGTGGCCCTCCTCTGGACTCACTCCAACATGTCTGTGTCCTTCTTGTATTGGGATCCCCAGAGCTGGATGCAGTATTCAAGGTGGGGGCTCACCAGAGGATGGCTGAGTGTGGAGAAAGCAGACTTGCTTTTTTTAAGGTGAACAGTGTGAGTAATAGAGACAGTGGAGAGGAGTTTAAGTAAGAAAAAAATCTAATTAGAGTTGAAGAAAAACATTTTCAGCATGGATGTGAGCAAGCATGGAAGCAATTTTCAGAAAGAAGCAGTGAATTTTCTGTCTCTAGAGATGTATGAAACTAAACTGGCCTTGAACAAAATGGTATTACTTCAAATTGAATCTTGCTTTATACAAGACATTGCACTAGGTGAATTCCAACTTCTAACTTGCATCCTTCTATGAGTCTGCAATATCTAGACTGGGCTATCAAGGTTTGCATAAGGAAATGGTCTTTGCCAAAACAATTTATTCACTGGTATCTTACATAGGCTCTTCTAGCATCTTTAAAATGGACCTGGAGGTCTTTGTACATCTATATGAAGATGCAAATACAATTAAGTGATGTATTTTATGGACACTGAAATAACGTGAAATATGTACACTGAAATAACGTGAAACTAAAACTGGAATAAATATTGAAATCATAAGTTGGAAAATATGTTTATTTTACCTTTTGATCTGTGCTCAGTATTTTATTCAATCCAGACTCTATTCAAGCATCTGGCCTCCATCTGTCTTTAAACACTTACAGAAGAAAGGAAAATAATCAATTTACAGTAGAAGTTTTACCGGTTAAAGCATCAGGTGTGGTCACAGATTTCTGGAGTTCAGGGCTCCCTAATGCATAAGGCAGTAGGCACTGCTACAGTAACCAGGAATGTTTTGGATTTTTTTGTTTGTCACATACCTAATAACAACATGAAGAACTGCATGTAAAAAATAACACAATTTTTTAAATTATACTACTGAAAGTGATCCAGAAAAAGATCTTCAGTTTTGAAATGTTATTCTTGCTTGATTTAATTTAAATATTTATGATCTGGGGAAGATATGTAGTAGATGAAATTACTTGAAGGCATGTTCTTACACTTGAAGTCATGTTACAGGCCATAGTCTCATTAATAATGCAGTTAAATTGTGGGGATTGTTTTTTTTAAGTCTTCCTAGTATCTGTGTATTTTCTCTGATGTTATCATTGTCTTTGCAATGTCCCTCTGGGTCCTAAGGTTGGTGTTTCAGCCCTTCTCAAGAAGCATGGGAGACAGGGGGTCACAGTTACTTGTAAGCATGTGCAGGTGTCTGCCAAGAGAAGTGTGACATTGATGTTTTCTTTCTCCTCAGGCTTGGGCTCTGGCTGGTGCTATATTTATAGGTTTCCTTGTCACTTTCCACTTACTTCTCCTGTGCTGCCGGCTGCAGCCTGGCAGCAGCCCCTATCAACCCAAAGGGACCCCAGGCACACCGAGAGCTATGTTTTTTCAGACAGTGACTGCAGTGGAGAGGGGTGTCACCTCTGGTAACCTCAGAGCTGAAGATGGAACAGGGGTAGCAGAAGTAACTGGCTCTGGCGCAGGGCTTAAAACAATGACACCCAGCTCAGTCTGGGCAATTTTCAACTCATGTGCTTGCTGAGAGGATGTATGAATTTGATATGTGTTGGATACTATAAGAATCACATGCTTGGCTTTAATACCATGCAAAAATATGACCTGAAAGATGAGATAACAAATTTCTTATATCAGTGAGCTAGGCAAATTAGTAAGAAGTCTGGAATACAGGATTACAAATACACAGTGCTGTTGACAAGTTAAATAAATAGTTTGAAATAAAGTACCGAAGAGGGAAGTACAAAATATTTCGTCTGGGTAGGAATACTAATCAGTATATATATTAAAAATGATAAATAGTGGGCTAAATCAAATTTCACTGCAGAATGTGACTAAAGAATTGCAGTGGATCACAAATGATGTTATTCCAAAAAGTAAGGTGTGAAGAGCCTCAAGTGTCTGTTTGTTCTCTCTCTGATTCATTACAAAGAATATTCTGTTCATCCTTGACCAGTGGTTGTCTAGTTTGTCCTCAAGGACTTTGAGTAGTAAAGACTGCCTAAGGTCTCTGAAGAATCTACTCTTATGATTTATTCTCCTAGTTTTTATGGCAGCTTATCTAATGTTTGAACCTTTTTTTAACTGCAATATAATCTAATTTTTTCCTTTTCTATTGTGTGCATATAGAACATGGTTTTCTTTTTTATTTTGCAGCCTGTTAAGAACATATAGACAAAACATACCTTTCCTTCTTAGGTATGAGGACGATAGCCATGAGATATGTGGTGAAAGGATTACTGTGAAGGACTGCTAAGGGATGTTATAGGCTGCTGATAGGGATAATAGGTTATCAAGCAGAGGATGACCCTTACTGCTGCAATCAGGCCTGTGGTAAGGGGAGTGATACTGAGGTGCCAGGTGCGTGACCTACAGTCTCTGTGATCTCACCCTTTAGTTACAAAGAGAAATATTAACTCAAAAGTCCTCATTTGCATATAAAGTGTCTGCCTTTCCCTCATGTCCTCCCCCTCTTTATGAGGTCAGCAACATGTTATTTGGCTACAGTTCTGCCTCCACTTCTCCCAAAATATAATTTTGTCATTTGTAATACTCCATGGAAGAATGCAGGGTAATTACTCTTCAGTAATATTTGCACCTCTGGTTGCATCAAATGATACCCAGGTGAAATTAAGCTTGATTGATGGTAAAATTAGCCTGACTGAATTACTATATTTATGAATGGCAATTCTGAATTTGTATCTGTAATTTCAACAAACCATGAATCTGTGGTTGTAAAAGTTCTTGTTGAACTTGTGCAGTCTTACAATGCCAAAATGGTGACAGTCATTAAGTTAAGCCCGGCTACACCTGATATCTCAAGAGTCAGAGACAGTTAATAGTAAGCCCAGGGAGTTACAAGGAAAGTGAAGTGGATTCTGAAACAGGGTCTTGCCTTATCAGTAACGTGAAAAACAAGCCTCACAGTCTCAAAGATGGGGAATGATGTACTGTTTTGCTTAGTTTGTTTAGGCCTAAAGTTTTATAGCAGAGCTTGGGTAGGATGTGCTACTGGTAGTGGACAGACCTCAAAGACATTTGGCAGAGATGAGAAATTAACAAAGCCAGCTCAGCAATTGTGCTGAAATCAGTCCAAACTAGGTAAAAGGTAATTCCAGCAGGAGGAGATTGCAACGCACAACCCACCAACTCGAGAAATCATCCAGCTCAAAAGAAGAAAAAGACTGAGTATATGGACTGGTTAGCATGAGAAGCAAGAGAATAGTTTAACCAATAGAAGGTAGAAACCAGCTAAGATGAGAACTATGTAACATGTAGCAAAAGAACAATAATTATTTTGCATATTAAAATTCATAAATAGTGTAAATAGTGTAAATTTTTGAGAACCAGTATGCTGGCTTAGTGGATTTACTACCTAGCACCCATTTTCACACAATACGATATAAACAAAGACCTCTGCTCTGTGTGTGAGATTGGTTTATTGCACACTGAGTGACAAATCCCACCTTTAGGCACAACACACAGCCCCTCTAATCTCTGAAGTCCAGCTAGAAAGCAAAGGTGTTTATAACCCACCAAACTTCTCTACTCTATACTTGCAAGTCTTTTCTGCAAGATATCAAATAAGTTTTTTTGGTCTTTCTGGGCTACTAAAGATGCTCTATGATGCTGTATAACAGTTTGAGCTGCTTCAGATAATCATTACCAAAGCTGTCTTGGTCTTGAGATCATTAGTTTTCTGTGAGGAAGCTAGGGGCTAATAAAATTAGCATTATTCAGGTTATGCTACAACTTAACTATTGGAACATCCAAGGCTGGTTTTGCAATGTACTCCTGTAGCGACTTTTCCAACACCCATCTGCAAGCTCTTATGTTGGAATCCTATCCATGGCTTTGCAAGATAAATGGTACATACCTTTACTGTAGAAAGGCATGATATATACCTTACTGGAGGTAAACTGGTGTGACAATCAAGTGTTGTATAATTCTGGATATAGCCAAAATTAATCTGTCAAGTGATCACATCACAGATATGATCACTGTAACTCAGTAACCTCTAATGTTAAATTAATACCACCATCTCTAGCTTTCTTTGAGATGGTTCAACTTGTCTGCATCTAGGAAATTTCCAGCCACAATTTTATGGCTAGTGTCGGTCAGGTACTGTTCCCAATAGGCAATCTGGATATAACATCCTTGGTATGAAACTTTAGGAATTAAATAATGTGGATATTTAGACTGTTTACTTCAGGGTCATAAAATAAGCTCTGGTTCTTATTTGACTCTTCTTAATGCAGTTCTGCCTTTTTACCCTGCCCACATCTGGGCACCACGCTTCAAAACATGTGTTGGATTAGTTAGAGCAGAAAATGTGTTCCAGAAAATGTGTCCTAAAAAAAATCTTGAAAGATCTGGTATTATATGACAGTAAGTAGGAGAGATTTCAGAAGTATACAACAATAGTGTTCTATGAAAGATTGTTGCAAAGAAGCACATAAATAATTACACTATGAACAAGAGAAGAAATAACAGGCCTATTTTACAGGAGAGATTAAGCCTGAGCATAAATAAAGGCTTCCTGATGGGGAGAGAACTAAGCACCCAAGTGAGTCACTTACGCAGTCTATGGAAATAGGATAGCTAAAGATTTTTAGATATACATTAGAAAAAAAGAAAAGTTCAATTTAAGTAGAATTAAAATAGAATATCCTGGGTTGGAGGAGACTCATTAAAGATCATCAAGTCCAATTGCTGACTGCACATAAGGCAACATTAAAGTTTAACTATATGTATAAGAACATTGTCTTAACACTTGTTGAACATGGAGAGGTCATAACCACTTCCCTAGAGAACTTGTTCCAGTGCTTGATCACTGTCTCAGTAAAGAACTTTTCCCTAATATCCAATCTGAACTTCCCCAGGGGCAGCTTTACACCATTTCTATGTGTTCTGTGATAAGAAACTAGAGAGAAGTGAAAGACACAAAATCACAGAATATTCTGAGTAGGAAGGAACTCACAAGGATCACTGAGTTCAGCTCTTAAGTGAATGGCCCATAGAGGGCTCAAACTCACAAATTTGGCATTATTAACACCCCTTTCTCTGTCCCGTCGTACAAGAAAGTTGTAGACAGCAATGAGGCCGCTCCTCAAAAACTGAACAAAGAGTATTCTTAGATACTTCTCGTAAGTCATACCTCTAGTACTTTCACCATCTGTGTTTTCCTCCTTTGGATACATCCTAATATTTTTATGTTCTTCTTATATTGTGAAGCTCAAAACTCTTCACATTACTTAAAGTGAGACTGTACTGACACCAAGCCTAGTGCTGCAATCACTTCCTTTGACTGGTTATCTATGCTGTGCTTAAAAGGATACTGACAGTACTTTTAGCAGCCAAGGCACACCATTGTATCATTTTGAGCTTAACTGAACCTTATTTGACATAGCAGATGGAGAAGGTTCCCCTTTATGGCCTCTTCCAACCCTGTTTTCTATGCTACTACTACCACCTGTGAGTGGTGCCAGGGATGATGCTGTCATGACCCACTGATAAGGGACGTGATATTCATTATAAATTCTCCTCAGGCTGAAAATGACACCAGATCATGCATCAGGGAATGTTTGTGCTTTTATTGTATAGTTGCGTTAACTTTGGCAACCAGCCCACTATTTAGACTAAAAAAGTGTTGGCTAATGCACTCATATCTCGCTTCTCAAAAGTGGTGGCTGACAAGCACTTATTTTTTTACAACTCTTAAATTCTTAGAGTACACTTCAATAAACTCTCAGCTCCCACAACAAACTTCTCAAAGGTACTGGGTAAAAAGGTGCTGGCTTAAAAATCACAACATACCTCCTCAAGCTCACCACTCCCACAGAGTATGGGGTAGAATATGACAGACATGATTTGCCCAGACAAAGCAGGACAGAAATAAAGGTGGAAAAAAGAGAAAGAGGACAAGGACCACCAGTCTTTAGATCCCACATTTGTCCTGCCATGTGGATGGTCCAGATCTGGATTAGTAAAACAAAGAAAGTGAAAGAGAGACAAAAGAGACAGAGGGGGACTGATCTGCTTCATTTATTAAAGTTAACCTGGTCCATGCCTCTTATGTAAACAAGATTCTTTGGGCCATTTCAGTGACGCATGAGCAGCCTTTTAAGCTCTCCTCCAGGAAGTGAATCTGAGGTGGGCTACATCTGAACATAAGTCTCCAGGTGAAACAGTAAGTTGGCTCAAAATTCCTGCTCCAACTTTGTGGGACCATCTCTTCTATGTTTGAGACAAAATATTCTTATACCTGGTTCTCTACAGACACCAACCTCTGAGCTGAGCCTATGCATTGCATGAGAGATTAATGGTTGGTTGGAGAGAAAATGGTGCTGGAGATCATGCTAACCATTCAGTGCTATGCAGTTTCAGTACTCCAGCTTGTGCTCTGGATCTGGCAGTATCCCTAGTGCAGATTTAAGCGTGCATGGGATGATCAGGTTATATCTGTGTGATAAATCAGTCTTACAGTAGAATTTAAAACACAAAAAACAAAGGGATTTGTGAGATAATAGCTCGGAAAATATTTAACAAATGTTTAGAGCCAGGAGAGTAGGTATGGAGGACTAACAAACCTGTAATTAATGTTGCTGAAACTGGAACAGGGAGAGACATGGTAATCCAGCATGGTATGCAAGGTTCAAGTCAGGAGAGAACTTGAAAACCCAGAACAGAACTTTAAAGTGAATGTAAATCAAAGATTAATTTGGGGAAATTTGCAAGTATTTTTGAGAGAAAAATATTTCTTATATTGCTATGTAGGTGGCAGTCTAGGCTAGTGCTTCTTAAAATTGCAAGGAGTAGCTTGTTTTTATGTGGGTCTACATTAAAAAAATGCTTTAAATAATTCCTCCATACCTTTTTTTTTTTTCCCCCAAATGGAGAAGAGCCTGTCACATTCTGGCACACTAAACTAAAAAAAAAAATGGGAAAGTGGATTTTTCCCAGCTTCCTGAAAAACTAAATATACACCCCCAATTTAAGGCAATGACTAATCCTGAGGGAACCAAGGCAGTCTTAACCTATTTAAGGTTTTAATCTGAAAACCAGGGATTTTAATGAAAATTCTTCAATTAAAAATAAAGTGGAGTTTTAACATTCAGAACAAATATATAAATCTGATTTTCTTTGTCTAAAAGGTTTTTACTGACTTGGTGAAGTCACTGAAGCTACTTATAAATGATGTATGAAATGAAAACTCACTGTCCAAAGCACAGAGAGAATACAGACACCACTTTTCAATCACTGCTTCCATAAGCTTTATAATTTACTATACTGTAGGGGGTTTAGGTTTTGTTTGTTTATTTTTTTCTCTATTCTGAAAAGGAGCCACAAAAAGCACTGAGAAAAGTCAGGAAAAATATACAAGGAAAGCTAATTTTTAAAGACTGCTTGAATTTGGGTTCTTACATAATTTTTCCATTATTTTTCTGAGGAGCTAGATCTATTTAAAACAATTTCTTATGTTTCTTTTACTAAGAGAAGTTACACTAAATCATACAAGTACTTCTTCCATAGTGTCTAAGAATTATGCCTATCAGATAATCCCATAAAAATGTTAGGAAATGGAAGCTCTACAAGGCAGTAAGAAATAGCATTTTAAATTAACCTAAGCAACAAAATACATGATTTTAAATACAGAGGTTTTGCCTTGGGGATAACAAAAGTGCACCCTTTTTGATCAAGAGTAATGTGAAACTCCCATTTTTCATAATATAAAGAACATGGTTAAATTAATTTCTAAAAAAGCTCATATTGCACAGGTCTTTACACAGGTTGCTGAAGTATGTCCATAATCTGTATTCAGAGAACATTATCCACATCACTAAAATATGTACAGCAATATTTGAAGGTGACAATACTTGACACAGTTTTTTATGTTTTCTTGTTACTGATTGCATATGTAATGGTTTAACCTCAGCCCAAACCCCACAGAGCTGCTCCCTCCCACACCAGCAGGATTGGGGAGAGAATTGCAAGGGTAACAAACTTGTGGATTGAGGAAAAGACAGATTACTAGGGAAAGAAAAACCTGGGCACACAAGCAAAGCAAAACCAGGAATTAATTAATTAATTCATTAATTCCCAAGGGCAGACAGGTGTTTACTCATCCCCAGGATAGCAGGGCCCCATCACAGGTAACAGGGACTTGGGAAGACAATCTCTATCACTCCAAACATTTCCCCTTCCTCCTTCTAACCCTCACTGTGCATACTGAGCATGATGACATATCATCTGCAATATCCCTTAGGTCAGTTTGGGTCACCTGTCCAGGCTGTGTCTCCTCCCAAACTCCCATGCACCCCCAACTTGGTCATCAGCATGGCCACACAAAAAGCAGAAAAGGCTTTGGCTCTGTGTAAGCCCTGCCCAGCAGTAACAAAAACCACCTCTTTATTATCAACCCCATGTTCAGCACAAATCCAAAACAGCCCCATGCCAGCCATTGGCAAGAAAATTAACTCTACCCAGCCTAAGCCCAGCACACTATACCACTTTGAGTAATTGTACATACTGATGAAAAGACTGTGTTCAGATAACATAGTACTGCACTGCTGTTACTAAAAATAGCAACGTGCCCTTTGCAAGGCACAAGGCAATTCTTCCACGAAAGTCAGTCAGAGGTCTGTTAAGACCTCTATTTTCTTTCTCATATGAAGATTAATTCCAGTATATTCATCAATAGGAAATATTAAAATATTATGTATTTATGAAGTTGATACCTTGGAAATATATTATTATATGAAAATATTTAAGATAAAATTATAATACTTGTGGTATTTATTTTGTGTAGAAGACAAATCTTGTTATACTGTATTGTTGAATTTTCTCAGCTAAACAAGAACAAATCCAAAGTAAATTCACTCAACCTGAGTTTATAGCAGGTATTTGCCTATTGTATGGCATTTATTGCCGCTGAGTCAAATCTGAGCAAGAGTTAAGGTAAGTATCTATCCCGTATATCTTAAACTACAACTGGATTGGATTCTCTTTCCTTTATTTATGATTCTTTCATTAAAAAAGAGTTGGGAATATTCAGAAAGCAGAAAGAAGTGTTTCCTTCCAGATCTCTTTTGAATGCATTGCTTAACAACCATATTCTGATTGCTTTGTCACATGTAAGAGATTAATTCTTATTTATAGTGTCAATTAGTTTCTCATCTCAGGATAATTACTCTAAATAAAAATATATATATTATATCAAATGCTCACATTATCTTTAGAGGTTTAGACATTGTGTTAAAAAACCAAACAGGAACTTGAAGAAGAGAATAAAATACATATAAAACTCTTGAATCTGTATCTTGTAGCACACCACCATAGTCAATACTTAATTCCTAAATGTGAAGTGGTGTTTTGAAAAACAAAACCAAAAAAAAATCGAGCTGTAGAAAGCTTTCTAGAAATGTGTATTTCTCTCCACTACGCAAGGAAAGCTACACATGAATTTCAGAATCTCAGTAAGGTGTCTAACTACAGGCAACATGGATATAGATATATCTTGAATTTTTGGTTGATAAGTGATTTTAAGTGCTGTGGTGTCTTTTACAATATATTAAGGTAGGTTCTTTGTGGAAACAAGGCTTTTTGCAGATTTCTTTGTTCTGTGACAAATCTGTATCTTTTTCCTTGTAAATACTATATTTAGCAGACAGCTCTTTTAAGTAATACAAGTCTTGCCCATCTCATTTAGTGTTTATAATGCATCCAGAATAATAAGAAAACTTATATTAAGCAATGATATGTGTGAAAAAATGGAAAGCTACAGTGAACAGAAATCCAAGTTGCCTGTATTTCTCCATCATCAAACTGAAAAAGAATGTATCTTGCTGCTGAAATGGTGAAAAGATAATAAAACTTTTGTTGTCCGTTATTTAAATACCAAATGAAAAATATGAACTTGGATTTAAAAAACAATAGCATTTATCACACACATAGAATTAGGAATGTTGGGCCTCTTATTAGCAAGAAAAGAGAGAAATTGCAAAAACAAAAGCTGCAAGAGTGGCCTGTTTCACCAATTTGGATTTGACATTTAGTAAAGCTATAGTTTTGAATGGAAATCACTAAAGGATAACAAACAGGCGTGTAAGGCAAACTAACAAGAGGATTTTTTTTTCTTTTAAGCCTGGATTTTAACAGGCTTAGTGTTTATCACTGGTGCTCATCATGCATGAGTGGAGAGAAAAAGACAATGAACTACCAGGAAAGGGAGGGACTAACAAAAGGTTTTAAATAAATACGAAAGCCAGAAGGCAACAACCAGCCTACACAGCTGCCTACCTGCCAAAAAAGTGCAAATAATTGGGATGCTCCTATCTAAATTGAGTGTGTGGTTCAGTTGTTGAATGTTCCTTTATTAGCTGTTAGGAAATTATATCACTAAACAACCAAAGAATTTGCTACACAACAGCTGAGCATTCTGTAAAAAATGCAAATGTAATTGAGTGTTTTACATAACAAAAACACTTCTGAAAGGGATAAAATGTACTCAGTAATTAATTTTTTGTTTATGATACTTGTGCTGCATTCCAGTGCTTGATTAACACATGCAAAATAAAACACTTCCAGAACAGCCCTTATGGAGCTAAGAGAAGATACCAAAAGAAGAAAAGAAAAAATAAACAAGGGGTAAAGTGTCATATTGGTTATTGTATTTTTATTTTAAAATATGAGCCTTCTAAAAAAGACAGAAAGATTTCATTGTTAAACATCAGGAGGGCAATACAAAGTCAAAATACATCCAGGTTCTTCAAGGTTCAATGTCAAAGCTCTTCATTTATTCCAGGAATTAAATTTATCAGAGCAGTGAATGATAGCCATTGTCTGGCACATCTCCCTCTTTTATTCCTTCAAACCATTAAAGGTAAATCTGACATGAATCAAATCAAGGATCTTCAACATGGAAAAAATCAAACCAAGGGATTCATTTGGCTTTCAGGCTGATTAATTTCAGAAGCTCTGTGGATTTGGGTTTGAAGAACTGAGCACTACACTGTTTAATACTGGCAGAGAACGCATTTCTATAAATTCCCAAGACATGCAATCATAGCTTTACCTAACTTTGATTATGTTTTAGTTCAGATAGACTGTTTGAATGAACAACTTCATGTTATTTGTAGAATGTGCAAGGGCACAGGAGGGAAGAGCATGTGGTGAGCCATCCTTTGTGTTATTTAGCCATTATACACTCATGGCTATTAAGCTCTTTGAAGAGTGTTGCTTCTTGTTAGCTGCTCAATCATACTGTGTTTAATTATTTTAAGAAATAGCAGACTCAGAAATAAACTGTCAACTCAAAAATAGGCATTATTATGTACTACTGCCAATGTTCACATGCATGTATATATTTTTAAAATTTGTTTACATATGCTTGAATATAGGCATACATTCCATAAAAACTTAAAAATTCGAATATTTATTGCAATTTACCTAGGAAGTATGATACTGATTTTTGTCACTTTAAACTACTTTAGTGATGGGAGAGTCAAAGTGGAATGATTAACTTATTTTCTTCTAAACTTACCTGACTTCTAATGGTAAGATATAACTGAGTACCAAAACATTTACTGTTTTGAATGGACCACTACTAAGCATAATGTATCCTCTGTTTACTATAATTAATGACATTCCCACTGATCACAATAGATACATTATTTTTCAGATGACTGATCTCCATATATCAGCATTCTGTACTAATAATACATTGTCAGTAAGTCAGTATCAACTTGGAACAGAAGAGCAGTTGAATTGCAGCTCCTTTATCAGAAACTTACAAATTAATAATTCTTTCTGCTTATGGCCTCTTCTAGTTTCCATCACTCCACAATAAATTATCTAGTAACTCTTTTACAACTCACAAAGTTTAATAGCAAAATATAAATGGGCTGTATTTGCAGCATTTTTTTCTTCAGATCAATTTCTATGGCTAGAGTCAATATTTTATTAGTGATCTGTACAAAATTAGGAGAAAGAAATTTGAGAGAAAAAGATAGGAAACCATGTTAGATTAGTATTTTCTGAAGCGTTTCTTTATAAATCAAGCTGAGGAGTTGGGGACTAAATTATTTCTAATGAATAAAGCTCCATTAACTAGACAAGGTTGGAAGACAGTCCATGCAAAAATAAAGAACAGAATTTATGAAAAGGGAAAAAAATAGTGCAAAATTCAACTACATCATATATGTAGGGCTTATTCCAATAATCTTAATATTAGAAGGATCTCTGATATTTCTAATGTTCAAATTCTTTAGATGAGCTATTTTTGTGTACCTTGCCTGCCATTTTCTGACAGATATTGATTTGATGCCAAGTGGAACTGTAAAATGAGTCTGCTTAAAATTGTCATCCCTACTCCTAGCTAATTTCACTTAACTATTTTATTTTACTTTCCCCCTCCCCATATATGTTTAGTAACTATATCATCTAATTCACTTCCTATTAAATTAATACAAAACTTTGACAGTTATTATGCTCCACATTTTTGGGGGGAAAAAATTATCTAAATCAGATTTAAACAGTAAATATTCCTATTTGGAAGCTGGGAATTACATCTACAGTTTTACACTGCAAATACTTCTTCCGTTCAACTTCTTTTAAAATCTGTGGTTGTCTATACACACAGTTTAAACAGAGGTGTATCAAGTTCAGAATCAGTGACAAATGCTTGTGCATCAGACTAAAAGAGAACATAGAATAGATTTTTCTTCTCTAATCTTTAAGCAGTGAAGGACAATAAAAATAACAAAATGACAAGTGCATTTCAATATGTACAGTTTTCAAGTATGAAACTTGTTATGCTTCTTTTTTCACCTAGAAAGTTCAGTAACAAAACCTCTTGGAAGAAAATTGTCAAGTATGTGATGATATATAAAGTTTAAGATCAATAGCTGTTCATTATGCATTGTATGGGAGAGGAGTGAGTATATAACAATAAAAAAGTATATTTCATGTGATGATTATCGTGTTCTTTAATTTGGCTCCAATCACATAAGAGATTGAGAATCTTTAAGTCCAGGTAACATTTTTGACAAGAATCTATCAGCCAAATTAGTGTTTGATACATTTGAAGATAGGAAGAATATCTGCACTATTTTACTTTAATTTCCTTATATACTCTCAAATACAGTTTCATACCCATCACACAATATTTGCACTAGAATATATTACAGTGGTAAAACTACATATGTTTGTCTTGAAATGGTGCACATTCAGTGTATTCAGATATGAAAGTATCCGGTCAATTCCTATTTTCACTGTACTATCCACAAAAAGATTGCAGAAATGCAAGGAACTAGTATGAACAGGACCAACACAAATTCCTTATTGTGCAAAAAAATCATAAAAAGTCAATTTGAAATGAAAATGTATGAATTCAAATATATATTGCAGATATTTTATAGTCACTTATGAAGTTTTAGAAGAAACAAGCTAAGCAAAACATGCAAAGAATACATCTCTCCTTAATTTTCTTCTGTATAAAGGCAATCTGTCAGTCTGCTAGAAGGCTTACTTTTCACATCTATGTGAGTGATTTTGAATTTGTGAAACCAGTATTTCTTCCATCTGTGAGTGACAGTTTGTGACTAAAGATGTATGCTTCTTCCATTAAAAGAATATATTTTGTTTCCAGAACTAGAAATTTTTTCTCTCATAAACAGTACTTAAATTGATGTGAAAGTGGTCTGCTTCTTTTTCTAAGTGGCAAAAATGAGAAGTTAAAACAAAAAAAAAATGTAATCAGCTAGAGAAAATACAGAAACTTATATTTTCAAGTTTTAATTACACATGGTTCAATGGGAAAAAGTCTAAGGTCATGAGCTCTGGAAACTGTTGTTTTGAGTTTTTTTTTCCTGGAGCATGATACAGATATATGAAACATTCTTCAATTCACTTTTCATTCTAAAATCTGATGTGGCCACCTAGAGCTAATCAATGATTTGTGCATGAAAGTTATCAGTCATAATCCCAAGCAGTATGAACTATGGTGTGTAGAGATTTATTTGTAAAGACCTGTGCTTTACAACATGTAATAGTCTCAGGCTTTGTGAGAGACTGGAGGATATTGCTGGCTTGAAACCTGTCAGGCACATAGTGGGGCCAAACCCTGGCATGTGGGAGGCAATGCTCCACACCCTGACCCTGGAGCCTCTAACCCAGATCCTGAGTGGCCAAATGACCACAAGTCTCATCTGGGGGAAGGGGCCAGGAAAGCCAGAGTGCGCTTAACCCAAAGCATCATATGAGCATATCTTTACCCTACCTTCCCTTGGATTTTATGTCAGCTAAAACACCATTGGAACCAGGAATAGTAACTATATTTGTTCTTTTCTATATCTCTTATCTCTTTTCTTTTTCTTATAATTCCTTCTTCTTGAAGTTTGACTTTAACTTAAATCATATGGGTTGGAGTTTGCTAAGCTGAATGGGCTTAGAGTTTGCTAAGGTAATGCTTTGTGAAATGCTTTATATTGATTGAATGTTGTCGTAAACTTTTGCCAAAGCTCCCTGATTTTCTGAAGTTTGCCAGTAAAGTTTTTGTTGCTTTGACCTTTTGAGAATATCTTTTCAGTGTTTCTGTCTTGCATGTAACTCAAGGTACATAAAAAAACAACTGTAAAACTGTAAGCCCCTTTGAGGGACTTTGGCAAGTGCCTTCTAGGGCCTTAAATGCTTCCACTCTACAAACTGCAACTATGGGCTCCTGCTGCCATTTGTTTGCAGTCTTATTTTAGACTGAACCTAAAATTATGTCCTAAAATTACCTATATATAATCTGTTAATCTGTTTCAGTTGATATTGTAAAATCATTGCAATGCTTTTTTTTTTTTTGTCCCCCTTAGTTGAAGAAGCGTAAA
The DNA here is from genome assembly GCA_013397075.1 of Rhabdornis inornatus. Lineage (NCBI taxonomy): Eukaryota > Metazoa > Chordata > Aves > Passeriformes > Rhabdornithidae > Rhabdornis > Rhabdornis inornatus. The sequence continues at coordinate 391,465 of VWZS01004311.1, read as the reverse complement.
CTTTCTTGGATCTGTAGATCTATAGTAGCTTGCTTCCTCATTTTGGGTATCTGAATTTATCATCCAAAATTCAGTCAGATGGGTTTTGCCTTTCTTTTTACCAGTAGGTGAAAATCTAATTCTTTATACACTATTAATATGTGTTCTTTTAGAAACAATGACAAAAAATGTCAAGCAACACACTTTGCCAGTGGTTTATTATACAAATGTAATTTTCCATATTTACCGAACAGTCAAGTTTCTGTACAGTCTTTTTATTATGTGTGGCTCAGGTAGTGGGCAGTTATTATATCATGATGCTTTGCTCGGTGTATAATTTAAAACCAAGCTTCCTAAGTTATCTGAAGGTTGCAATGAATCTTAACAGTTTTTACAAGAATGGTCTTGCAGCACACTTATTTTTTAGTCTCTCCTGATGTCCTATGCACATACCACAAGTAACTAAAGCAAGTTAGTATGCAGAATAGTTTATAGTTTCATCGCTGTGGGCTTAAATTTCATTTTGCTTATGCATGAATTAGAAATATTATTATTTGAAACTTTCAGTAATAAGAATTAATACATAACTAGAATACATGCTTAATATAGTGCTTTATAGAATAATATTACTAATTTTGTAGGCAAAACATTAGAATTATATTTCAAGTTGACTGAAATATAGGCATAAATGGGGTAAAGCACATTTTATTTCAGATTCTAGCCTTTGGATTCACTGTTAGAAAATTAAATACAAAGATATACATAGAAATACATCTATAAGATACATGTAGAAATATATATATAATTTTGGTTGTTTTTTAGGAAAATGTTTTCTATTGTACTGTGGTATGCAGAAAAAAAAAGACTTTTTGTCTTTTTTTCTCTTTTCTCTTTTAAAAAAGAGACTCTTTTTTAAGACTCTTTATAAGAAGTTATCAGTCACCCTCTCTATATCTTAATGCTTTTGCTTTGAAAATCTTATTTTCTTCTTGTACATTTAAAATACACAGATAGCACAGTCTCAAAGCCATTACAGTCATTCCCTGAAGTGGAGCAAGCAACAGGCAGCTGGGACAGGGATGACAGATGAGATAGACATCTCTGAAACATTTGCCTGAATACCTACATCATTATCGTTATTCAGGAGATCTTGCATCACACATAGAAAAAATACGTGAGTATAATTGACTCAGAGTCAGGCTCTGCAAGGTCATGTTGACTTGTTGCTGATGCATTTAAATTCTAATTGAGGGAAGAAAAATACAGGTTGGTGTACCATCTGGAAAAGGCAAGTGACCCCTACTCTGAGGTGTAGAGACATAAAAAGAAGGAAGGCTGCAGCCTGATATGGTCACATTTTATACCTGTCTCAGAGAACCAGAAGGTATCTGCAGGAAACTGTCGTTTTGATACATTTCATATGTCTTTTTCAGGTAGGAAAGTCAGTTTGTATGATGACAGCTGCTTTCCCAGCTGATATAGTTTCATTCACCCTCCTTAAATGCTCAGTAAGGAGTTGGAGGTTTGTCAGTTAAATATATGACATTGTTATGACTCTCGATGACATGTGCAATGACACAACTTACCTAGAGTGCTAAAAGTCATCTCTCTGCCAACAATGTGAAGTGACACAGTGATCATTCCACTGCCAGTTTTGCCTCTTCTGTAATTGATATATTTGCCACAGTTGTACCAGTGATACAATTTTGCACCTTTTATACAGTTTTCATCCAGGTCATGTGACAGCTCTAAGGGGCTCCATATTTATCCTGTGGGGAAAAAAGAGACAGAGGAATTACTCCAAATCCACCTTAAAAATGCCAGTCTCATCTGGCCTGTACTAGTTAACCAGTATTCTCAAATGCAACAAGGGCAGACTTCTACCTTCAATGCCAATGTTTTAATATTTAAGTCCTAGAAGAAAAGTCTCAGCTGAGGTCTGAAAATGTCTGCAAATACTGAGTTTATTGTGGCTTTTCCCTTCCCAGAGATAGTTCTGAGAATGTAAAAAAATGTTCTGTTTTGAAAATGGGACCTTAAAAGTTAAGAGAAAACCTTAAACCAAAGGATGAACATATTAGCACTAAAAAAAAAAAAAAAACAAAACCAACAAAACTGATATGCTTACAGCCATGAGAAATGAAAAGATCTTTTTTTTTTGTTTAATGCTATCTGATACATACAGCCTTCTTCACTGCCACTAAAGTAATTGGAAAAGCTTCAGCTGATTCCCATAGGAGGTGAAGGTAACTTTTGTGCAATAATGGAAAAATGGATATAGGAATTAGCTTCTTAGAAAAAGGAAAGTTGTTCCTGGAATAAATCTGTATGTTTACTGCTTTAGAAGTACATTATTTTCTCTTTCTAACAGTCCTTTGATGCAAAGTGTAATGGTAAATGTCCAAAAATATGCATGAACATTGTGATGCTCAGCACTGAGTTATGCTTTTCTTTACAACTATATAATTTGTAATCTTTATTCTCAACTGAAAAGACAGAGATGTCTAAGCATGTGACTCACTTTAGGCGAAATATTAAGTATAAAGTGCTCCCACTAATCTGACTTCCTCAAGAATTTCCCAGAGTCACAGAATATGCTGAGCTGGAAGGGACCCACAAGGATCATTTTAGTCTGATTCCTGGCCCTGCACAGGATCTTTAGCTTCTAATTAGGCATTAAACAAAAAAGTTGCAGAATCTGCTTCTGTAGAAGAGGTAGATGGGAAATGAATTCCCAATGAAAGGTGCACACCTGAGGTTCAGTAATTCTTAAAATTTAGGGGTGATGAAAGAACCTCTTTTCTTTTAGAGGAAAATCATCACATCTTTTTGCTGTCTCAGCTGAGCCATTATGCAAATGCAAGATTCATAGGAACTGAAACAAGAACCACAGCTCAAATACACTGGGCAATGCCTTCAGCTGCAAATCAAATGTGACTTTTTCTGCCTGAGTTTTTTTCGTTTTCTGTGTTAAATATGAAATAATATGAAACACCTAAATTTCTTACAGATGTTTTGAACTTGCACTGGGTAGTATTCATTATTACATGCAGTGGTTTATTTTTTGCCTATAATTTATTAATAAAAAATCACTCTTAAAATTACTATTCACATTTTGTTAACCTAATTACTACACTTTTTATTGTTTTTTTTTAAATTTTTTTTCCCGCTCTTTCAAAACTGTCAGGTTCTTTCAAATTGCTAAAAACAGAAAAAAAAAATTGTCTTTAATGCAATACCTTCTGTATTAAATTTGAGCTATAGTTTGAGAAGAAAAGTACATATTATAAAGGTGACAAAGGGCAAAACATGGCAATTACAGATGAAATATTGTAATGAATGCCATTAGATTATATGACCAGCAGAATTAAGAAGCCCTTCAAGAAGTTGGTGCTTTCTGCTCATTCTGCTTCAACTTCCTTTGCTCAGGTTCTGGGGAAGATGAAGATTGTCGAAGACATTAGTAACCCTGTTGCTTTCACAGACTGATATTGACTCATGTTTTGCTATTGCGTTTTAATTTCAATCTGCTTTAAAATCACAATAAGAGAAACATTAGAGACAATTTTAGTAGGTACACTGAAAAAAAAAAATTGAACGAAATAATTTGAATTTTGATGTTGGAAATGTTTTGAAACATTTGCAAATATTGTAACTTTTTTTCTGATACAATTATTCATCAAATGTTAAAGACCACAATGTGCCATGCGTCTGACACACATTTGCATTTTTTAGACTAAATGGAAAAATAGATATAAAACACAATGTCTGGTGTAATTTAATTTCTATGGTACCCTTCAGCAACACTTGGCAACAGTTACACGGAAGACAGAAAAAATATGGAAACTTGTTTCTGAGTGATAAAATAGCTTTCCTTTATGAAAGTACAACACTGTATTCTGAGCATGGATCAATCTACTCAAATGTAAAGTGGCTTCTTGAAATGTGAAAGGAAATAGAATCCTATTTTATTATTGTACTGTTTGTATTTATGCAAGACAAAGCAAATGCAAAAGATAAAATGCAAGGGAGTAAATTTGACAATTAAATAATTTCTGATGATAATAAGTAACAAGAATACTGAAATTATTATTCGGATACAACAGCTGTTAGTTTGAAGAAAAGATATGCCTCAGTTATACCAGAAAGAGGTGCACAAGGTACTAGAGTGCAGGGAACTTGTACAATTTGAGAAAGACAGTCAATTTGGAAGTAGGTCAAAAGTGAAAGTAGGTTTTTTTTTCAGAATTATTTTCTGGTAGATACATTTTGTCTCTCAAGATCTACTTAACCAAAAGTTAATTAAACCCTGGTTTGCTTTTCTTTATATTTTCCCTCAAATTAGACATATAAGACCAATGTTTCACCTATTGCTTATGTTATTTATCAAGTGAAAAAATATGCCACGATTTTTCAGGGTTTTTTTAATCTGTGGACTGTGTCCCTGAATTTGCAAGTTAACCCGTGCAAATTGTTCCTAAGCTTATTTACTTTTAAAATTGCAAGGTAATTGAACAATATATAGTACTTAACGTTAGTTTCTACTGTACTTCAAATACACTTCTGGTTAGATGGATATATCTTCATTTGCAGGTCTTTGGAAACAACATCAAAAACTTTGATAAATTATGAAAGTGTCTTTCATTTTCAACTTTAATAGTACTTGTATATTATATTTGCAAAGCAAAGCACTCCAAAGTTAGAATGGTTAGAATGAAGTAATCTGTGGAATCTTGTGTTCTTGTGACTAAGCATTACAATGCAGTTTTTAATTTGATGCTCATGTACTGTTCTGTCCATGAGACCCTTATATCATTCAGCACACATGATTAATAGCATTCAGTAAATAGGTAGCTATTCAATATTTTGTTTTCTTGTTATTATTCACTGTGCAGCCTTAGGCCACTTTCAAGTGCCACTAGGGAGACAGAATTATTAATCTCCTCATGTTTTATTTGATGGCAATGATCATTATAGCATCTAATGCTTCACAAATAGTAATTAATTTGCTTTAACAGAACTCCTGTGAAGTGAGAAGGTATTATTCCTGTTTAAAAAGTGGGGAGCTGAGGCAAAGAAATATGAATGACTGAAGCTTGTAAACATTTTGAGATTTCTGAGATCTGCTTCCTTAAAAGAAATTCAAATTTTATAATTTCATTTATTCTAAACATAAATCTTATTTATTTCAGATGTAATGTGTGGTCTGCATTTCTGCAAAAGTGGGATCTTAAGGCTAGGGATCAGCTCATGAAATACAAATGCTGACATTGGAGAAAACGATAGTTGATTTAGATACCTTCGATTCCCTTTGTAGTCAGTGGAGATACTTTTCAGGTTTAGCTCATCTTTAAATCGATGAGTCAAATGCTACAAATGCCTATTTTTCTCTATTGTAGTCTCTGCTAGTTCAAGAGTCTGTGTAGACTAATCATAACCTAGCTCCTCATCTTAACGCTCATTCTTTCTAACACTCTTAGTCTGAGACCTTGTATTATGGTTGTATATTATCACCCTGTACAGTTTCTTCCTTTTGTACAGAGAGAAGGAAAGCTGACAGACCACGCACCTTCCATACTCTCAGATTCTCACTTTATACAGCAGTTGTCAATATTCAATACTCATAAGCAGGAAAGTAATTCACGATAATAACAGGGAGCAAAACTTCTGTGGGTACAATAAGTGATGTAGTTCCCTAAAAGGATTTAGTGCATTTTGCTGCTGGTAAAAAATAAAGAATATATCTGGGCTAACAAATTCTTTCTCATAAGAAACACCTCCTTGATTGCACGGTTAAAGCTAGGTCTGTATAGAAGATGCAAAAAATGATTCAAAGTAATTTAAAACCAATTCTTTAAATTAAACTTAGATTTTATTTCAACAAAATCTATAGCTCTGTAAGATTGCAGATTTTTAGTTGGGCCTATTTCTAGGAATTAGATATCTAATTTTGTGTGGTTTGTATTCGATTAAGCAGGTTGGAAGTTTTAGTTCCCTAAGCCTCTTTTTTCAAATATCAGACATTTTCAACTGAAAATGTAGACTTAAATGTTATAGAACCTAGTTACAAAATCTAATCACTGTTTGAGATTCACTATTACATTTACCTCATGGTTTGTTTTGTTCCTGTCTACCATGACTTGCCAATTGACAGAGTTAATGGAACAATCAAGAATTACCTTTTCTTATATTGAAAAAGAGGGCAACCATGAATGATAGATGTGATTTATTCCAGACCAATGCATTCCATTCTTTCTTTTTTGCTTTACAGTTGTGAGAAAACACCTTTCATATAACAAAAATTGGAACACATCTGCTGAAGGCTGAGTGATAGAAGTCCCTTCATGTTTAAACACGCAAAGCATATCATCACTAATGCAGAGAACTGAGAATGTGGGGCCTTACTATTAAGCAAATAGTGTGAACAGTGAATAGGGATACAGCAAATGGAAATGTTTTCCTTTGTTCTGATTTTTTTATCCTTAAAACTTTCACAAGACACATGTATCTCTGTTATTGGGTTCCAATTTTTTATTCTAACAAAAAAACTAGACAATGAAAACTTAAAAAAACATAGAACCTTCAGAAATATTGTGGCTTGTATAGATACAGATAAATAACAGATAAATTCAGTCCAACTATTCTTTCAAATGCTTTATTGAAATAAATATTTAATTTTTCAAAGCAGGCAGAGATTCCAAGTTCAAACAGTACCACTAGAAAATAGATTAATGAAATGATAAATAATATAGGTGCATTCACTTTTTAAAAAGGCAAAAAACAAAAGCAAAAACAAACAAAACCCCAACAAAACCCTCCAAAATATCATATGAAAGTGTAAAAAAATTCATGTTAAAGAAATTAAAAAAAAAATCACCAAGCTCATTGAAGTGTTTAGATTTATCCTCTAAGCTGGTGGTAAATATAACTAAGACTGCCCTCTACAGAAATATTTTGTTTGAATTAATTCCCTTATGCTTCAGTATTTTATTGACCCATTCTGCCCCCAGTTAAGTAGAAGACCAAAAAAATGTACACTTAAGAATGCAAAGAACACAGAGAAGCAACTCACCTTGCTGTAGCAGAAATTGGTATGTAGGTGCTGATAAAAAGCTGTTCAAAGATCACCACAAATTCAAAGGATATCTCCAACATGAAACAGAATGCTTTTCCTCCTAGAGCTGAAGAACACACAGACTTCAGAGAATGTCAAGCTTGTTTTGCTTTGATGGCTTAGATCCTTATATTCATACATGAATTATAAAATTAATTTGGGAGACTAAGTGGATTTATTGTCCATTTATCCTTGAGCTAGAAGGGGATGATTAACTGATAACAACTTATTTATATTTAGAATTCCTACGTTGGTTGAAACACAATTTGATATTAGTAAAATATCTTAATACCAATGCCAATTCTCAAACATAAACTTATGTCTACTATGTTTTTATATTATAAAAAACAATAAAGCCAAAAATTATCCTAGTTTTATTTGATGAAAGGAATCTATAATTTTCTTAAATGATAATTTCAATTCTGTTAACATGTGGTAAAATATTTGATTGTTCAAAGACAAAACCTAACAACTGTCAAATTAATAACACCTACAGATTAATACATTGGTGGATATCCGAAGTAGTGTTCCAATGTGTCTAATCAGTTACTGAAGGGCAAAACAGGAAAGGAGTAAATACAGGCTGCAAGTGTTCTATCAGAATTTAGAGCACATAGTTGTTGGACTACAGTTCTATACAGGTGTGAATAATCAGAAAAACAGTAATGATCATGAGGAGAGTGAAAATTTTAAAGACTCATTGGAAGTGCTTTCACATGAATATGACATATTGCATGGCAAAGTCTTACAAACTAACCCCAAAGCATTGAGAGGCATGAAAGGAATTCCTGCTCTATCTGCATTAGAAAATCAAATTCCCAACTGCAGTAGAGCATGTGTCAGTCATCTCTTCCTGTTGCATCAAAAAATATTTGAATGTATTAAGATATGCTTATTGAGAGATGACTCTGCCTGAATTAAGGTGAAAAAGGTACCATGTGCTGAAGTCAATAAAAGGGATTTTTTTTTAAAAATAAAATGTGAGGTAGAGAGATAGAAAGAAATAGGAAGGGGCAGGGTAAAGAGAAATCGACATATCCGGCAGAAGATAATCACCAGTCATGGATCTAGCAGCATCCGTTTGGTCTTTCTTCACTCTGGACTTCTTGTTGTTGGAGGTTCTGAGGGCATTCAAAACTTTTCAGTGTTCATACTTTTTAACAAACTGATTAAGCAATGCTCATCGGCAACACAGTTCTCTTATACTATTGCTCAAATGATTCCCTCACTTCTAAGGCTCTTTAGTTCATATGCTTAGTCTTTCTCTTGGGCTGGTGAGACGTGGGTTGGTGGTCATAATCTCCCCCGCCAGAATTACCTTTCACCTAGTCAGAGCTGATTTCAACACAGCTGCCGAGTTGGCTTTCTTTGTGGCCCTTAAATTCTGCATTCTTTTTGTCCATTATCAGTGATAAATTCTTCTCCCTCAGTTTTGTTAAGCTCACACAAAGACTGAGATAAGATGATAGTACCACCTTTGTCTTACTTCAAGTTCCTGATGTGGTAGCTTAACCACAGTTCTCGGTATCCATGGAGGGATCCTCAAGGGGCCTTCAGTGGCTGCCTGTGGTCTGTCACAGAACTTGAGGGGATCTTTGTTTGACTGGTGATAGGTGTATAAGCAGTTGCTTTTATACAGAGTTTGACACAGTGGGAATTTTTGTCTCGATGTATTAGCCAGTACGTACTAACTAGATTTTTTCTCACCAGGCCTGGAGTTCATGCCATCCTGTCTCTCCATTCTGTGCTTATCTCATGGCAAAGTCTTTTTGTGTCCTTAGTGTTTGAGGCAGGCAACTCTACTCTTTAAGTCCTTAGAGAACCATACCCTTTTCAGGTGACTATGTTGAAATATCTTTGGAAAATGTAATTTATAGTACATACAATGGCATCTGCTGATCATCAGAGATTATGTTTAAGATAACAGCAACAGCAGAAGTTTCTCAATGTAGTGAGAATATTTAACAACAATTTACATTAGAGCTGTTTAGCTAAATCCCTTAAATAGTTTTAAATAGATCAATCTTACAAATTCAGGCTATATACTTTCCATGTTTTAATATTAATTTGGATACCTCCAGTAGTCATGGTTGGATGGTTTACACACTAGGTGACTTAAATAGGAACCCATGACAGGAACCAGGAATAAAAGGCAAGATAGACATCATCTCACTACTACTTCTATCTTGAAGACAGGATGGTAAAATGAACAGGCAGAAAATACGGTAGTGCCTTAAATCTCAACCCTTTCCTTTGAACAATTCAGAAGTTTAAGGTAGTGACTTAATGGCTCATTTTTTGTAAGCATGAAAAGAAAGGCTCTATTAAAGTTCATGACAGACACTTCTGAGTATAGCATAGATTTTGGTGTTGCAATTTTGGTACAATATATACTGAATATAATGAATGTGTACTGAATCAGAGCACTTAACTTGTCCAGGACTTGCTTGTTCTGAATCTTAACTGAGAATTCAATATAGCTTACACAGTGTTGATTTGTAACTTAGATTTTCAACGCTGCTGTGAAACTCTGACTTAACAGAAAAAAATTACCCTTTAATCTGTCACATTACAATTAAAACAACATAACCTTCTCATTGTGATAATAATTATATAGCTTGGTCTCATGTGGGAGATAATATTATGTACTTTTACCTGTTTATTAGTATATTCACACCAGATTTTGTATTGATTGTGGCTCATTTGACTCCATAGTATTTTTTGTCTATGCATACATCTCATACATTATAATTTAAAATATCCACTAAAGTCCTTGTCTTCATTTGTCTACAATTGGGCTGTCATGAACATGACAAAGACTTTGGATCCTGGCTGTGGACAACAAAAAGAAAAAGCTTCTTTCAAACTGTTAGGTAGGGTTAGGTACAAAGGATGCATTTCTTCAAGGTGTTCATTAATTCCTAACTCAAAGAACAACTGAATTCAAATAAACAGTGTGGTTCAACAGTAGGAAAAAAAAAAACCCTATTAATATTTCTCATTCAAAAAAGAAGTTTCAGGCTGTTATTTAGACTTATTAATTACCTTTGATTAATTGGCAATCCAAAGCTGAACTTCAATGACTTCAGTGCTAATTTACTTCCTCTGTACATCTGGTTTGTAACACAGCCATTTACACAACATTGCATATATGAAGAGCCTGTGTCCTGAAGATTTTATGCTGGAAAGCTACAGCAAAGTAATAGGCATCACAGGAAAAACAAACTAACCAGCCAGACAAAACCACACCAAACAATAACATCAACATAACAAAGCAAACTGTGTTTTTTCACTTGTTCAGGAGTTTGCTCCTGGGTGAGGTGAAAATCAATAATTTAGCTCTCAATAAATAGTGTATTTAAATAATTCTCAATTAAAATAGTATTATAAATACTATTTTAGTATTTTAAACAATTATTGTTTGTTAGAGATTTACTGGACCTCTTACCATCAAAATTATATTCATAAGGCAGGTTTAGCCATGACATGTTGTCATATGAAAGGGGCATATTTTTTGAACCCTTTATATTTGATCAAACTATCAGTGCCCCAGGATAAACAAGATCCTTGGGCTCTGCCGATCTGTCAGTGCCCTTTTATAAGGACCCACTTGTTGCCTAAAATCAAAAGAGCAAAAACCCTTGCAACAGTGTTAAAATAGTAAAGTAAAAAGCAGACCTTTATTTGGAAGCTTCCTGGTGTCCCAGTGGTGATGGACACACGGTCACCAGATTTCTGCAATTTTATAAGGTTAATTAATTAGGATATCTAACAGGTACATCCAACAGGAGATTCAGTTGTCCCAATATCCCACCGCAGGGTCAGCCCCTTGGAGCTGGTCCAAGGGCTTCTTTGGTCCACTTCTCTTTATGTCTTCTTTCCCCTACTTGGAAATAATACTAAACAGTATTTCAGTAATATGTTAGAAGGTTTGCTTATTACTCTAAAATCTAACAGATAGGGTAGGAAAAATACCAGGAGCTGCACAATTAGTATACAGAGCTATGAATAGATGAAAAATATATACAAAGCAAAAATCTTTAGGCATCACACTGAACAGCCCAGAGTATCAGAGGGTGCTCTGACTAACCTATTCAGGGTCACACAGTGACAGCATGCACATTCTTGGGATATTTTCCACTGCTGGCTGCCACTGGTGTCCTTGAAGGACTCACACTAGCAATTTATGGAAAAACACACTTTCTTAACAAACACACAGATAATAGAAAACATTAGTGACAAAGTTCAGAGATTGTCGTTGATAGTAACTGACTGCAGAGATGAATCTGAAACACTATACAGACAAACTAATCACCAATTAAAGTTAGCTCGAGGTCATCATTTAGCACACATAAAGTATGGTTCTTACCCAGTAAGTATCCATATGGAAAAAAAGACAGGTTTAGCCCACTGACCAATCCCAGAAGTTACAATGAAGTCTTCTTTGGCCCACTTAAGCTACACTTATGTTATTTTCTTTGAGGAAGGGAAAATGATGAAGTTACAGTTGATGTTATTTCATGTCTGGATGGAGCTGAAGTGACTTTAGTCATTAGCATACGTAGGAGCATAAAAAGTAATATGTATTTTCAAGTTAATGAAGCAAAGTTTGGCTTTCTGTTATCATCTGATCATTCTTTTGATCTAGTTCCTATTGGCTATATGGTTCTTGACGGAGCATAACCACAACATGGTGTGTGCTGTGTTGCTCCATCTTTGTTTCACATCTGCATTGATTTCAACAGAGCACCACTGTAAGCACCTTTGTGCCTCAATCCTTTGTTTCATGTCTCTGTTAGAGCAGTACACCAAGCTCCCTCAGTGTTCCTGCTCCTATAGTGTGCAGTTTGTCATTAATGTGCTATAACCACTGTGCACAATCCTTCTTGCTGAACTTTGTTTTTAGGTCCCACATATGCACTAAATACTTGCCATGACCTTGGTATATTTAAACATTTCTGCTTTTCATTTATATGAAGTTCTTCATATTGCTAAATTTTATTATTAGTTTTCTCACTCAAGGTAGGGACTTTGACCAAAGAGCTATTGGGCAAGACTGCAGACAAATGTAGTAAATTAGACATTACTTTAAAGCTTCACACCAAGAAGGCGTAGTATTGGTCCTTTCCCTCTTCAAATTCTATTCCTCCACAGGGAGCACTCTAATTATTATTCACTGCCTTTCCTCTCTATTTTTTCCAACCCAATTGAGTTGAAAACCATTATGTAACACTAACATGGTTAGAATTCTCTGCATGAAGAAATGACCCTTGATATTTATTCAGAATTTGGTGGGTTTTTCTTGATTTATTTCTTTGTCCTACAATCTGTAAATCTCAAGCACATAATTCTTTTTCTAGAAAAGATCCTTTTTTGTTCAATAAAGCAAAAAGTCTTTCATATGTCTCATTATAAAGCATTTTCCGTGTTTAAAAAGGCTGGCTACACCAAGGAAATCAACACATTTTCCTACTTTTTGTGCAAAATCTTCAAAAAGCTGATAAAACTGATAGAGGTAGCATGCAAAAATTGTAAGTTGGAAAATATTAATCTGTAGAAATTTTTGTTGTTTTAATATGCAAGTAAGTATTAATTACTGCTGCAGGGGAATCTTTGCCCTGGCACTTGGAACAGCTTCTTCCTCTCTTTCACTGATCTTGAAGTCAGCATAGTTTTTGTTCTCACATATTCTCACTCCTTTGTCTCACAACTTCAGCAATTTTTCCCCTTCTTACCAATGAGATGCCACCAGCATCACTGATGGTTTAAGATCAGCCAGTGACAGGTCCTTGGAGATGCTTGGAACTGTCTGTATCTAGCACTGGGGCAGCTCTTGGTGTCTCTTCACAAGCCCTGCCTCTGCTACCAAAACCCTGCTGTAAATCAAATACATTATATCTAAACCAAAACATAACCACAAAAAACCAAAAACAAAGCCACAAAACTTAAACAAAACACAAAAACACCTCTTACAAAACAAGCCAGTAGAAGCTGGAAAAAATGAAATTAAAGGAAATTTTGAATCAGATTTGTAGGTAGAAAATACTTTGTTCCCTTCTTGCTGAAAAGAGCACTGAACTGTTTTTAATGTGAGTCAGTATTGCTTTCTGACTCACAATCTTCTGAATCACTAGCAAAGGTTCAGAACCATCAATCAAAAAAAACCAAAAAGGTATAGGCCCTTGAGATGTTTTGTTGGTCTAAATAAGTTTGCTTACAGATTCAAAGTGGAACCAAATTATCCATGGATGACTTGCAACAGATAAGGATCTGACAAATAGGTTCTGAAGAACTGTCTAAAGTCAAGTGTTTCACAAGTTCTGCAAATAAAACAAAACAAAACATAAAACCTTAAGGTTAAATCTGTGGTAAATTGTGCAATTCAAATTTATTTGCTTTGTATGCCTCCGTCTGCTTGAGATTCATAGTCATTGGTCCCTTTTTGAAGGTAATTCCAAACATTTCTCAAGACTGAGTCAATTAAACTTTTACCTGACAGTGGCAAACTGCCACTTCTTATAAAGATTCCTTGTGAATCCTTAGACTAGTGTAAAACCTTATCCAATATGAACGAAGGAGAACAAAAGAATACAGCTACTGGTCAGTGTCCTCAGATGACACAAGAGTGCTCTGGACTTAAGTAATTTCTTGTGACTAAGTCATCCTTCTGCTAAAGCATGCTTTGCTGCATATTCCGTGAGAAAGTTACCTTTAGGACTTAGAAGTCTAGACAAAGACACCAATTAATTCAGATTTCCTAAATCTAAACATGTCCATTAATTCTTTTATAACAAAAGATCTTTGCAACCTCTTGATTACATTCTTCAACTTAAAAATAAAATGCTGTAAAAAAGCTAGCAACTCTTTCTTCTCAGGGAGGCTTGTCCTGGTCTGTATGTACTAGGATAGTGCTAAGAGCAGCTGCCAAGCTGTGCCTTTCTGAGGAGCTGGGCTTCCCTGCTATCTGTCTATCTCTTAGCATTTTTATGGTTCTAGTCAAGGTCTAACAAAAACACATGCAGAACATTCATGTTCTGGGTCTGTATCTGTTCCAGAAGAGGGTCTGCACACAATGTCTGGCGAAGATACAGACACTTACTTTAGGGTGGCTGAGCAACTGCTGAGGAAGGAAGTCTGTCGCTGCAGCACTGTTGCTTTCTTCTGACCATGTCAAATTTAGGCAACAACTTTTCAAGAAAGTGTCTTTCTCTCAGTTACCTGAGTCATGCAAAATTCATGGAATTGCAGTGCCTACATATGCAGTGCATTAATATAGTGGAATCATGAACAACAAGCAGCATACATGGCTGAAGGTCTCTCTATTCTATGATAAACCCATTTTATCTTTTACAGAACTGTAGAAAGAATTAAAGAGAGCAAACTATCTGGGCTGGGGAGATATTTTCTTTTATTTTTTTTTTTAATTTTAATATTTGATATAACGTCCAAAGAAATTTTAGACATTTAGTTCAGATCTAAATTAGCATGAAATCCCATGGATGAAGATTGACTGAGGCAATGCAGAGAATAATCAGGAACAACATTTCAAGATGAAATGAAGTGTCATATACTGCCCCAGGGGTCAGAATCATCTCTTGTCCTATTAGACATCTTCATTAACAACCTGAAAGTGAGAGTAAAGAGCATATCAATGAAACTTGCAATTGAAAGTGCAGTGAGCATTCGTGACAAAGAATACAAATGCAACTAGAAAGCACAGAAGTATTTGAAGAAAAAAACTTGGAAAAGAGTTTAATTTGAAAAAAAAATGAAGTAAGTATTATGTAGGAAGATAACACATGGATGATAATTTTAAAATAGCAATAATTGAAAACAAATAGTCACTATGATTAAAAATAGTCAGAACATTTTTACTGAGTTTATTTTTTTTTTAGATGTGTAAAATTGTTTATGCTATGAGTATCCATGGAAAAAGTGATTTTCTTCATCTCATTGCATACTAGATAATTCAGAATTCTTAAAAATGTCCTATTTGGACCTTCAACATTATTAAATTATTAGCTTTTTATGCAAAAATGTTAGTTAATTATAGGTGGTGTCATTTAGAAGGATAAAATTGCAACATTTGGAAAATGTCAAAATTAAATATTCTGACTTTAATATAGGGGATTATTTTGGGATTATTTAATATTTTAAACTATCTACTTCAGTTCATTAAAAAAAAAAAGAGAACATTAAATTTTGTAAAAATTTCTGGCAGTATTGACATTTCTCTTTCAGCTCTAAATGTGATATTTCAGGGGAAAAAATAATCCAAGGTCAATGAAGATTTTGGTATCATATGCCAAAACATTAAATAATCAATCATGGAAGTATTAGTCACTGTCTATCAGGTCTGTTAAGACTGTGTCTGGAATACTTTATCTATTTCTCCACATCTTGGTACTTGATTGGAAAGGGAAAAGTGAACAAGCTGAATGAAGATCAGAGAAGAGCAGGTAACATGATTAGATTGCTTGAGAAATTCATTTAAGAAGAAAGGTCACAAACACCTAAATATTCACTACTTCACTAACAACATGCATAGCTACACAGCAAATTAAAAAAATGATAAATAGAAATATTTATACAATGCCTAATCAGCCTATTGGGACATATTGCAATGAGGTGAAATTGATGGTAGATGCCTGAAATGAAAAAGAAAAAGGACAAGAAAAAAAGTCTAATCTTTCTTGAACAATGTTTGCAACAGCAACCACAGGAAGTATATTAAAAACAAAATATAAGAAAAACTACAGAACTTCTGTACATCTTCTCAAAAACACCCAAACATTTTCTGTAGGTGTAGAAACCACCAATTTTTGTAGTTTATCTCATAAAGCCTCACTCCACAGTAGAGAATTTCTCTATTTGGTCAAATGTGTTGGACTAGATGAATCCTTGATAGGAAGTGTTTATTTTTCTTGTACAAAGAGGAAAGACACTACAATAGACTATTAGTAGACCCTGCAATGAATGTAGTGATTGGGTAAGATGTTTCCTGTAAATGCCTAACAGAAAAATACAGGCTGAATGTCAGTCAACAGGAATTCCTTAGGCTCAGTTTTACAGGGTCTTAGTGAGGTTTATATGGTGTAACAGTGTGGAGGGTTGTAAAAGAGTCTACACTTGTCTCTGTTTACTTCATCACTTTCTTTTAGTTATACAGAGCCACTTTATTCCTCATAGCATTAATAGCCAAAAGGCTTCTTTTGAAGGTAAGTCCAAAATCCTGATCAGTCACTTCCCCAAAACATAGCTAACTTTCAAAGATGAAATCTTACTTACTAAGTAGTAAGTACATGGCTGTGCTGACCTAGAATTAACCTTGTGAACTGGAAAACCTCACTTCCCATTTCTTTTTTACCTACTAGTTACTGATAGCTGAATGTGTTTGTTTCTATGTGGGTTTTTCGGTTATGTTGTTTGGTTTTGGGTTTGGGATTTCTGTGTGCTTGGTTGGGTTTGGGGTTTTCTTTCGGTTTTGTTTTGTTTCTTTTCTTGCTCTCCCCTTCCCCCCAGTCACCGTCTTGGATTTTGGAAAGTTAATTTCCATCCAAGTCCATTCCGTTATTTCAGATCATTTAAAGATTTGTCTCCTTGCTCACAGAAAATGTGATAGTTGCTCTATGTGTAGTTGTACTGATTCTTAACTATTTAGAAAACAGTAGAAATGAAAGAAATGTTAGACATACAGTGCTAAAATTAAGTTTAGGTTTACAGTTGGTTTTGGGTTTTTTTTCCCTCAGAAAATTGTTCCTTTCTTTAACTTCCTCCTTCTCATACTTCTGTCTGGCATTTTCTAAACAGAAATGTTTCCAGGCATACAGCTATATATCCAGTGTGAAATGAATGCAAATCTGAGACATGCACCCAGCACAGATGCTTTTCATTTGCAAAATTAATTGGTCACATGGGAAACACACTGGATTCATGCTGAGAGGCGTTGGTGGGATTTTGGCCTGAAGGAACTGAAAAATATCAGATCTATTTATTGGTGCTTGAATGTTAATAAATACAAACACAAGGACTGTGTTTAGAATTGCTGGTTCACAAATGTTAAACAATTGTTTACCTTTTCCTGCTACTAGTCATAGAGTATATGTAGCACCTATGGAGAAAGGAACCCTCTTTGATAAACAGTTCTAGTGAAAAGGGAGCGAAGACAAAATCTATTTAGTAGTATAAGAGGCTTCCTGGAAGATAAGCTAACATACATGCCTTCTTGAAAAAAATTGTAAAGGAATATTTGCTGTCTTTACAGCTATTTTTGGCCTAGTTTTCTGGTGCTGTAATGAGTACTTCACCTACTTGATTACCTGACTGGTAGTACTCATCTTACTGCAACCTAATTATTTCTTCTCTCCTTCCACCTACAGATTACTCTACTCACAACTTCAAATTCCTTTTTTTACTGACTGTCCTGGTTTCAGCTGGGATAGAGTTAGTTGTCTGCTAAGTAGCTGGTACAGTGCTGTTTTGGATTTAGTATGAGAATAATATTGATAAAACACTGATGTTTTAATTCTAAATCAAGGACTTTCTAGTCTGTCATGCTCTGCCAGTGAGCAGGTGCACAAGTAGTTGGGAGGAAGCACAGCTGGACCAGCTGACCCAAAGTAGCCAAAGGGCTATTTCACACCCCATAACACCATATAAAGTGTAAAGCTCAGTATATAAACAGGACAGAGTTAGATGGGAGGAGCCAATCGTTATCTGGGGATGAGCTGTGCATCAGTCCTTGGATGGTGAGCAGTTGCATAGTGCATCATTTGCAGTGCATTCATATTACACTGATAGATCTTGAGACTGCAAGAAGTTAATTACTGCCTCTAATGTGATAGGGGTACATGGAAGATATTTTTGGATTGAAGCCCAAAATTTTGCTCTAAGTCTCTCCATCTCTTGAAAATACTTTTTTAGTTGATTCCTTTAGTCTCTCTTCATCTCTTGCAAAGCCTATTTCAATTAATTATTTCAGGTATTCTTTTTCTCTCAGCTTTTATTTATTATGTCATTATGCTCTTAGACTGATGCATTACATCATGTAATACAAAATAAGTATAATTGAGTTACCTTAGGCATAGTGGCAGCAATGCTATAGTTGAAGTTGAATTGGCTGTTATGCAATAAATATTTGAAGCGTGATTAATATCTTGGCAATTTCTAGTCTCATTTGGAAAAAATGTTGAAATGTAAGCTGAATATATAGCTGTAAATCTTCATAAAGGGAAAATACTCTGCATTTATCACCTTTTCTAAAACCTATCTTGGGAAAAATTTTCCCCTCTAGAAAGGGGAAAGAGAAATTGTGTAGAAAGTGAAAGAAAAGTGTAGAAAGAGAAATTCCCAATCAAGTTCTTGTTCAGTTTTTCATTTCCTGAATTCTTTGAAGCTTTGTAATGCTCACTTTTTTCTTGGCAATGTCTTAGGACAAATAAGATCTCAATCAAAAAAATCATCATCTTCTATAACATGAGAAAGATTTTTCTATTGAAAAATTGAAGTTTACCTCTATAAAAAGGGAAAATTAAGAATTGCTACCCTGTAAACAAGGCAGTAGGCTAAGTCTGCGTAAAACACCTTAAAAGCTACACAGAACATTTACAAGCTACCCTTTAAACTGTTAAGAAAAGGCTGAATTCTCACAAATAAATCTGTCTCTCTACATTGTATGTAAAAGGAGTTTAAAACAACAAAATTCCCAGTCTTTCTCTCAAAGAATGTTGCTAAATCCAGACCACAGTGCCACATAAATATCAGGGAGATGAAACACCTCAGGAGGAATATGGGCCAAAGTAAACATGACTGAGACCAACAGCTAATCTAACTTCATTCCAGAAAGACTTTGAATTACTGTGGTGAAGTTTTCTTCCACTTCCTCTTCCCTTCTTATTCTTCCTTTTAAACATTATGTACATTAATTTAGAGAAGGAAACAAAGTAATTACAGCTTAAAATACCACACATAGTATTTTCTAAGGATGGGATATTAAGGTTGCCTCCTGTCTTATCTTGGCATGAAGGCACTATGAATGCTTCTTTTATTCTACTTTTCAGATAGACAAACTTTTTTTGCAAAGATGCTCTATCAGTTTAAAAAATAGGTTTTTCATCTCATGAAATTTTATGGAAAGTATTTCTGAAAATATCCTTGGTATTTTTATTTTAGTATCAGCTGATATGTTCTAAGTCCATTTTTCACTAAACTTTATAAAAATTCTGCATGTCTTTGTCACTAGATCAGGCATCTGTTCCTGCTGACATACAAGTCATTACCCTGCAACATATATTTCAGTACATTTTTCTCCAGTATTCTTGTTTAATATTTTTCTCTGAATAGCTACCTTAAACAGTTCTTCATGCTATCACACAAAATCTCACATATCTCACTTCATCTCAGTTTTCTTCTCTCAAAATAATATTTGCTAGTAATTACACTTATTTTATTAGGAAGAGTTTCTGTCTTCCTCATGCAGTTCAGGATTAGAGACTATAGAAAATAATTTGTACATGAAAACATACAAATTTAAGTAAGATTTGTGCAAGTTGGTGTTTAATTTTTCACCTCTTAAAAAATAGAAAAAGCAGATTTTTAAATAAAATTAAGACATTTTAAACCTTTAAAATGTGGCTATTTTCTAGATGACTTTTTAAAATAGAAAACGATTCAAGCCCTTTAGAAACTTTAGACCACTATAAATATTTAATCTTGTTTTTACTATTAACCATTTTAAGCAACTTCCAGCTTCTTTTGGTTTTTCTATACTACATATTTTTAAAATTGTTTTAAAATTATATTAAATCTCTTGTGTTCACCAAAACTTTTCTTTTTCATTTCAATACTTCATTCTAATCTCAGGGAAAAAGAATTACTAAGACAAGCATGAAAAAAAATGTAGGTCTATAATGATATGTACTTGCTGTGTGACTGAGGTATGGAATTGGATAAAGATTTAAGTAAATAATGATTATTATAGTTTCTGACAAATAAAATTCCTCTGTAAGAAAAGAATCCACTTTTCTGTAAGATAATCATTGCATGTAAGTTTCTGAAAAAGAGGAATATTTACAAGTGAAGAAGGCTTTATAGAACATAATACCTTCGTCTACCTGTGCACATTATAGCATCATCCCTCAAAGTATATATAAATATGAAATTAGAGCCTAGAAAACTGAGATATGGCAGAACAATTTTAGTGTCAGTGAGCCAGACTTCTCTTTCCGATGAATAGAGGAATTTGGGATGTTGCTGCTCTGTCACTGAATCAAATTCACCTTCTTCTAGCTGCAAAAAGGATAACTAATTGATCACCCAGGGGGTGTGAATACTTGTTTCCTGATATTATTGGTATGGAAACACATCTCAGTATCTTCGTCCTGAAGTTTGTTTTATTTTTTCTGTAACGAGAAATTGCCAAACCTAATTTCTTAAAATTGCCTATTTCCACTGGATATGGAAGCTGAGCTTAAAAATGGTTCTTTTTATGCTTCTTTCTATTTAAAAAAAAATAATTTTGTGCTTATCTCACATTTCTCCCCTTCAGATTTTTCCTGACAGATGAAAGGTGATTCGAAATAGCCAGCATAAATTAACTGAGACAAATCATGCTTGACCATGCTTGACTGTGTCTGGAATGCTATGTCCAGTTTTGCAACCCAAATAAAATAAAAATATGCATAAACTGGAATTCAGCCACCAGAGGTGGGCAGGAGCTAACTGCAATCTTCCAATACTTTCAGAGAGATCATCAAGATGTTAGAGCCATGCCATTTACCCACATATTAGATAGGTGGATCAATGTCCAAAACCCTAACAGGGTGGCAGGGGAAGTTCAGACTAAACACAGGAGCAAAAATTCACTATGAAAATCAGTAAGCATTGGAACAAGTTACCAAGCCATTTGTGTAAACTCCATCATTAGAGGCTTCTGAGAGCTGGGTGGACAAAGCCTGAGCAACCTGCTCTAAGGTCAGTGTTGATGAGGTGCAGCAAGAGGATGAAATTGTCCCTTTCTCGGGATGTGAAAAGTCACATCCATGTGCTTTGTGACAGCAAATGGTAGTGTCTGTAGGATACAGTACAAACCTCTTCAAAGCCCTGATCAGAGATGGTTGAAAGGCAGGCAAGGGGATGGGGTGGGGGTGATGACAACAGGGGGAATGGAATGATGGAGGGGGCAGCACCCAGGGATACAGGGCATGACACTACATGCACCCAAAGACCCAACTATATTTTGCTGCAATCACAGGGAAACAATAAACATTAAAAATAGCAGTAGAAGATTCATTAATAAAATTATTCATAATAAAATTAGATCTTTCTTCATGCTTGGAAAGAAGGTTCAAATAGAATGGATATTTGGAGATGAAAGAAAGATCACTTTGCAGTGATCTCATCTGAATGTAAGAGAAGCATGAATTATATTCCATCACCACAGGTGCATACATAGGTACAGGCAGAAAGCAGGCATAATATTCAAGCACAGCAAGGTTTGAAGCATATAGTTGTTATAAAGCAAGGATTTTTTTCTTGTTATTAGCACACCCATTTTCTAAACAACAAAGACTTCACCTTGTATATATAAAAAGGAATTCAGAGGACTACCTAGAAAATTATGGCTGAACAAAATTCTTCCAATTGCAAGTACTGCTTTCAAACTGTTTTCAATGACAAATACAACCTTGAATATGTACTAAAGCTAAACAATAAAAACGAAACAAATCATGATCCTTGCAGCCATATACGCAGTATCTCATGGCAATTTTCTTATCTTCCTTTAACATTTTCTTCATCCTGGCAGTATAACAAATGATAGCATAGGTGCCATCTCTCCTGGTAAAGTTTCTGTGCTCTTTGCTGCTAGCAGCAGCTCCAAAATACAGTCTGAATGGTCTATAATTTCTAAGTGCTGCATGACTAATTTCAGTGCTGCCATTGAATCACTGTCTAGCTTTCTTGTACTTTTTCTTTTCTAGTTTTTGGGGTAGTGATTGCTTCGTGACAGATTTTTTAGTTTGTCCTGAAAACATCCACGGCTGTCCAGGTAGTGTAAGCGGGGCTGAGGTTTATTTGATCTGAGGTTTATTTTTACTGATCTGGGTAACTGTGTATGCAGCAGTGTTATACTGTTAGGATGGTGGTCTCCACTCAGTGTTCTTTCGCTCCATTGAATGTGACAAAGTACAGGTTTGTCACAGCAGTAGCTTCAGTTGCTTGTTCAGACTGCTGGAACCAACATCATACCTCCATGCTGATGACCTGCAGTCAGGAGTATTGGCCTTCTAAGATACTGGCAGGTTCTGAAATTTTGACAGACTTTACCAATAGGACTTGAATAGTTGCTCACTCAGGATAATGGACAAACAAACTCCACTAAGTTTGTTTAGTCATCCTCACTATCGTAAGGCTAAAGTCTCAACAAAACTTGTCCAAGAGTATCCTTGTTCTCATCCACATGGAAGTCCCAAGTCTACAGCTTAGAAGGCTGACCTTTCTCTTCAGTTATTGGGGTATTTGATTTCTTGTTCCTTGTATGAAGAGAAATTATCTCAGGATGGTCATCCTGACACCATTTAAAGCTTAAAAAGATCCCTAAAAAATGTAGGAAATATGCATTTCCAGAGTATATTACAGAGTATGCCAGAAAAATATATAGTTGCATGGAACATAACCTGGATATATCATAAATAAGAGAGAGATATCCCCAACGCAACAACATAAATAAAGGTAAATATTTACAAAGCATATTCTGCAGAGGGCCAGAATTTAAATTTTTTTTGTCTAATTGGGAAAGACCTAAACAATTCCAAGATTCTCATTCTGACTTCAAGATTCATATGTAGTCTACAATGTGTAGTCTACAATTCCCACATTGTGTTTTATTTATTCACCCAAACGGATATTTCGTCCATCCAAATAATTATTAAGAAATATTTTTTATGAAAAAAAGCCCCTGTTTGATAACATCTTTTACTATAATATTTTGTCAAATGATATATTATTTATTTTTGTTCTATTTTGTCCCACTTCAGAACTTTCCAAACCATTCTGGAAATGTTTGATAGTTTAACCTTAAGATAAGATCAGCTGGCCATGAGGATTTATCTAACTTTTAGCTTCTATTTCCTACATCCTTTTATAAGTTTTTATTTTCTAAATAATATTCTGCACTCTAATTGTGTCTGTGAGCAACACCTCTCATTAATTGTTCTTAACAGCCATTATATTTCAAGTAAACTCTCCTTTCTCCTCTTTGTTGCTATACTTCTCTGCCTATCTGTATTTCACTGCAGCGTATAAACTATTGTTAGCAGATTATACCTCAACCTAAAAGTGGCTTCAGCATTCAAAGGTCAGCTTTAAATTCACTACTCATATATTTTTTTTTCTCAGATAGCTAAACATTCTGAAGTCAGAAGACTATACTGAGGAGTTTTTTTTCATGTGTGTGTTTGTTGCATGGTAACGAATCCTCCAGGAAGAATTTCAAGGTAAAGTAGAAATAAACCTTGATGTTTTACTCAAGTATTGGAAAGAGCATAGAAGAAACACCAAGACCTCAACTCTGGTTAAGACCTGAACTTCTTCAAAAAATGTTCATAATTTTTGAATTGGATAGATAATTATGCACATGATGAAGTGGGTAAAAAAAGTAATGCAAATTGCAAATCAAAGGCCATAAATAAATAGCCGCCTATAAAGCCATAACTTTGAAAAGTTTGATTAAATGTACTTTTCAAGTGGCAAAATTGAATGAATACAGATACCACAGGGTACAGCTTGACCTTTATTTCTCTAACAACTGTCAGAAATACTGAATGGATTTGTATGCCACAAATTAGGAGAACTGCTTCTAATTTTGCCCATAGGACTAAAATGCTAGTTTAATCAGTTCATAGAACATGCAATATTGCATTCAGAGCTTTAGGGAAAGTTATATGACAGAACTGAACTGTGATTTATGATAAGTTAAACACCTTCATACTTCATTAGAATTCTCCTAACATTGTGAAATATCTTGGAGACTTTACTCAGAAATTTTGCAGTGAAGGATTCAACCTGTGGTTAAGACTTATTTATAAGCATGCATATGAAGTATGTGACTCTTTTAGTACCAGTATATTATTCTTCAAGTATTCATGGCTCGATGGGAGCTTTCCCTGGATGGACCAAGCTACACTGAAGTGCTAATATAGACATATATAAGAAAACCAAATGTATTTATTAACTAGAAAATACAGCTGTTATACCAAGGGTTAGAAATGTTGAAGTTACATGTGTTTTGTACAGTGTAAACCATTTTTATCCTAATCTCCATATTTATTTTAATAATATCTGTGCCCCTAACTTGCAGAAAGACCTAAATTAAAAAAAAATAAATAAATAAAAATAAAAAGTCTTTATAAGGCCTCTGAAGCATGCCTGCACAATTTAAGCCCAGACGGTAATTATTTTTTGTAGTAATACTATTTCTTTTAACATTCTGATAAACGTAATAGGTGCAAATGGATGACATATGAATGGAAAGAGGGGATGGTAAAGTGTACACTAAACCAATTGTTACACTGCACTCAGAATGTCAGTGGAATTAGATGTTTAAAGTAGAAAATATTAGTCCAGTGATATACTTGAGTAGGATGGACTTAGTAAAGAGGGTGTGGATGGAGAGGGAGAGACAGACAGATAGACAAGCAAATAGATATGTTGGATTAAAATGTCCATGTACATTAATATACAGCTCTCGTATAAAATAGACTCCTCAATATTTAAAAATCAGCATTGAATAACAGATAAATTTCACCAAATGTAATTTTTTTTTCAAAATTTGAACTAAAGTTCACTAGATCCTGAAACTCCTGTTTTCCTCAAAATTTGGTTTGCTGCTCTAAAGCAGAACACAATGGAAACATCATGTCAAAGAATGTCTAACTCTTTGTCTCAGCATAACTAAGAAGTTATTTTAGCAAATTTTTTTTTATACCAATCTGATGTTCCAAAATATATGCCAGCTAGTTTTAACTTTAGAGTTATTAATGGAATTTTTAAAACTGTTGCTCCATTTCAATGTGAAAATATTTCTTTTATGAATTCATGTTCACGCATGTTCCCATGATACTTCAATTTCCTTCTGATTTTCTTTTGATTGGATC
Organism: Rhabdornis inornatus; assembly: GCA_013397075.1. Taxonomy (NCBI): domain Eukaryota; kingdom Metazoa; phylum Chordata; class Aves; order Passeriformes; family Rhabdornithidae; genus Rhabdornis; species Rhabdornis inornatus. Next base: position 366,220 of record VWZS01004311.1, on the reverse strand, counting down.
CTACACTCTTCCACCTCAGCATAATTCTTTCAACCTGAATCTCACAAAAGACTCTCTTGAAATTTAAAATAGAAGGACACAGAAGCATTCTTTTTTTTTTCCATGTCATAAGTAAATGAATAAATGAGTATTCATTTTCTCTTTTTCTTTTTTTTTTTTTTATTCCATATAGTTTTAAACTGAACTTTAGGAACAAACTGATTTTTTAAAATGCAACAGGGTTGCAAAAAATAGGTACAGAGCGAACTCATCTTTATTCTGATATAAAGGTACTTGAGGGATGAGGTGTTTATTGGCAATTACTCACAAGATGCATCCTTCAGTAACACTTTTTCTTCTGTAAGTATTGTTCCTTATCAGAAAGGAGACAAGTCTCTCTGAACTGAACTCCTGTATTTCCATTTACACAGCCTAGATAACCATCTTTCAGTAACAGTTTTCTTACAGGCCTCAAATACAGCAGTTCGATCTCAGCTGGCTCTTCCTCGGTTCACAAACCAATCAGAAGCTATTGGTAGTTCTTTTCAGAGGGTATCACATTGTCAAAGTACTTCTAGTTTCTATGTAGAACTCAGCTGTTTTCTTTTTAATTATAATTCTAGTTGAGATGATACCTGGCTCATGTTCAAAATTCATTTCACTAAAAAGTTATTTATAAACAGGAAATTCTACCTGTCTTCAAAATATGAAACACATAAAACCTACACAATACAGGATTATTGTCTTTAAATTCTCTGAATATTTTCAATGCATTTATATTTCAAAAGCATTTATCCATTCATGTAGGAGAAAACTTTTTTTCATTATTTTATCATAATGATTTTATATCATTTTGTCTACCTATATGTATTTGAATGTCCTACTTTTCCATTCAGCCGACAAACATCTGTATTGCACTCCTCTAAACCAAAGTCTCAGCCAAAAATAAAGCCTGAAAAATGGATTAAAAATAAGGCCTTGATAATGCCCTTTATTTACAAGCAAATTTAATTTATCGTTTCCCTGAGTGGGTTAGTAAATATATAAAAACAATAGGATAATCATATTGCTATGAAAATTGGATAGTTTTTTGAGCATAAAAACATTGCTGCTGACCACAGACCCAGAAGGAAGCAAAATAATCAATTACTTCATTACCACGTGTTAGTCGAAAAAGCAGCGTTGTCAGACACTTCCATCAGAGGGACACGTACCAAGGTGTCCAAAAGTCAATTCAAAAAGTTAGTGAGATTTTTCTAGGTCCAACCAGCCAACCTTACCATTCAGGTGTTAAATTAAATAACACATGAGATCTTCTCGAGCGCTCCTTTTTACTGATTCCTATGTTTTATAAATTTTCATCTCAAAGGGGAAATAGTACCTAGGAGGAATGAAGAGTGCTAATTTCCATCAGAAAAGGAACTCTATTATTTATAACACATTTAAAAACAGCCCCCAACACTCAAAAGTAATCATAGGCATTGTCTCCAACTTGAAATAGATTTCCTTAGAAAAAATATTTAATAATGTGTAGTGTTCCTAGAGCAATTTGAAATACAGATGATTAGCCTGTTTCCCAGATGATCACTCTATACAATTACTGTGAGACACAGATTCTTCCTATTCTTTTTCTGTCCATCACAACTTTTTTCCTACAGAAAATGCTATCACTTTATCCATCTGGGGAAATGTGGTATAATCTTCACCATTTTCCAGTTCAGACAGTCTCTTGACTGCTAGTCTGTTTGAAACTCCTAAGGCACAGGAGGGCACTATATTTTCATTTCCCATATGTGGAAACATTGCATGGTTATGACATAACCTCTTTATTCACCTGTGTTCTAAAATAAATGAAACTTTTTATAGTATGTTGTGAAACTATTAATCCTGGGGGTTTTGGTTTTTATGTTTTGTTTTGGTTTTTGTTTTCTTCTACTTATAGTCTAAGAAATCTTGCTTATAGAATTTAGTAAGAAAAATGTACAAATATTAAGAAAACATCTAGAAAGAGTTGCATCTAGAGATCTCCCTGCCCATTGCAGGAAGATTGGACCTATGTGAACTTTAAGGTCCCATCCAACCCAAACCATTCTATGATTCTATGATTTTATGATTCTATGATTTTATGATTCTGTGCTAGAGGAAAGGGAAAATTTAGTAGTTTCACACATTCTGCACATGGTTATTCACCTCAGAGGGTATGCACAGAAATAAATCATGCCTGTTGGAAATGGCTAAGCTATAAAGTATCCAAGATATGCCTGGAGACCACACAGTTTTACACACTGGCTTCACTCCATACTTCTCACTGCCTTATATACAGCATTACTTTGAAATATGTGTGAATTTGAACATATCTGCTAACACAGTGTCAGTGATGCCATTCTGCATCCAGTCTGCATGGTTGTCCCAGATGAGGAGCATGATACGAGTCTTACCCAAAGATTCAGGTCTCTATCACTCCAGATTTCTTAATCACAGGGTGAACATATAAAACCACAGTGAATTTCAGATAATATTTTTCTGAAGAGGCTTTCAACATATCCTTGTACTAGCCTTAACTAATAATGAATGATTTTCTCTTATTTACAGCTACCTTCAATAGAATCAGAACATGAGAACTGTTTTGCATCAGTTTCATTCTGATATCTTATTTTTTATGATGGGTAAATGGAAATCATAAAGCCCTAACAAAATGTTTTACTGCCATGATACCATTTAACCTAAGAGATTTAAGCTTTATGTAAGTATTGCATATCAAAAAAGTTCTTTCATTAAATGTGATAAAAAAGAACTCGACATAGGATCACATAATTTGTTTAGTGGACCAGTCAGTGTAAGGTTAATGGTTGGACGCAATCTTAGAGAGTTTTTTTCAACCTTAATGATTCTATGATTAAAAAAGTAAATAAATTTGAATGCAATGGGTAAATTTTGCAATCTGACCTTTATGTAAAACCATGCATAAGAGTTTAGTTTTCCAAAGACACGAGTGATGCTCTGCTTTTGCAATATTTTGTATTAAAGGTTATTTGTATTGTGTTTCACCCGTGAAAAAGTCCAAGCTGTCCATTAGGTTTTGTCCTGTGAATGCCTAAAAAAATTAAATAATTATATAATTGTATTTCAATATATTATTAAATTGAATCAACATTGCATTTAAATATAACACTGTAAAAATAAAGACTGATTTGCCAAGAAATAGCTATCAGAAACTTGGAGGCAAAACAACATTATCCTTATAAAATGTTCTCTCTCTTTTGAGGTTTATTTATCTCTATATAAAAGATATAAACAAATTTTAAAGTTTTTAATATACTTTTTAATATATTTTGACATCTATATTGTTTTAACCAGAGGCTAAATATCTTCAGAACTGGACTCTGTAGTACATGAAGACAGATTCAATATTACTGTGGAAATAAGATTCTTGATAAACTGATGCAGGTGTAGTATAATAACACCAGGTTTTTAACCTATGCTTCCATTAAGCAGTCACATATTTTTCTGAAAATTCAAACCAATGGAACTTTCTGATACAAGAAAGCAAAGAGCATTCAACAGAACTCCTTCTTTTCACAGCCTATTTCAGTGATATATTCTGAGTAAGTTTAAAAGCCTGTAATATTTCATAACATAGAAATTAGATTTGTTATATACAAAAAAAGTTAAATATTTTGAGCAAAAATACATTCTATTTTTGCATTCACTGAATTGTCTTTGTCCATCGAGTAGTTGAGTTGAATTAAAAGTAAAAGTAAACAAAACACTATAAAAGTAGTAGTTATTTTGCTCTGCTTATCAAAACTCAAACAACATTAGTCTGTGATAGCTTTTTAGTGCTCTAAACAGCTTGTAGCTTAAAGTTTTGACCACAGCTGTAAATAGGATCTTATAAATGGCAGTCAGGAGCAGCAGAAAAATCAGACATTGTGGTAAGTTTGGAATTGAGGATTTGTTTCTGTGCTTCTATTAACAGACCCTCATGCATACTTGAAGCACATTGCTTCTTCTAATAATCACAATGTCAGTAAAAATTATGACATAGTTTGAGCACCTAAATTATGTACTGTATAGTAAAACATGCGAAGGGAATATAATGATGTTTGCATTTCTTGAAGCTGTAGTGCCAAAAGTGAACCTGTATTCAAGGACACTGTGAATTCTATGTAACAAATTATCATTATTTATTAAATCTGCCATGCAATACTATCTCGTCAACTAATGCTGAGATATCAGCATATCTCCTCTGACCATTCTTTCTGCTAACATTCTTCTTAAAAATAACAAGAACCTCTGTTTGGCCTTCATGTTAATTTTTCAGCAAAACGTATTCAGTTCCAGATATGCTATTCCGTTAAATGTCATTCTTTAATTATCAGACTCAATGCCTAACATTTCGCTGACAGCATCAGCCATCATAGTGTAATTTACTGCATCCATAATTGCACAGTGAATTTGTATTCATTAGCAGAGAGAAAAAAAAGACATACTGAACTAGCCAAATCAAATACATATGGCTGGCCAACCATACAATTGAAAGCAATAAGCATGGCAGACTTTGGTGTTTACCCTTCACTTCTGTCCACTCTTTGAATTTAAGAGTGGATATTAGCTAAGCAGTTGATAAATGGTGTCTGATCTGAAAATCATTATACTAGGACATCAATATATTCCTTTCAGACTAATTCAATACAGAGTATTACAATAATGTAATGTCAGGCATTAGGTGTTCTGTAACAGCATTCATTCTGGGTACATTCTGTGACTGTAAATAGACAATATATAATCCAAATATTTGGCAGGTGGAAGTGAATCTCGTGAATTACTCATGAACAGTTTAAATCCTTGAACTATTTTTATCTACTTAGTACAACTCTATTTAAGTAGCAAATGCAATTTTCTTTTGAGAGAAGGCAGTAAAAGAAGTTTTCTGACTATAAGTAGGGGCTTGGTTGCCTGGCTGCTCTTGTGTATGTAAAGTTTATATCTATAGGAAGAAATATTCAATCACATTCTAATTTAGGAAATTTCTTTTATTTTTACTTTCATGGCCTATTAGATTTATTTTACCCCTAAAATGATCACATTCAGCTTCATAGGCTTTTGTTCCTAATTCCTGTGAAATTTTACATTGAAATAGCAGTGATGAAGAAAAAGAAAAAAAGTAGATGAAGTTTCATATGTGCTTTTAATTTAGTTTACATTGGTCATTGGACTAGCCTGAGACAGATCAGTGACACATGTAACATAAAGATATTGAAGAGGAGTATTGAGTTATGTCCTAGTTCAAATATTTCTTGTATAAACATGTCATACATGTCATACTTAGAGTTATAAATATCAGTATTTCAATTTAGAATTTAGTGATTTTCTTATTGAAAATCCAACATGTATGCATGATCCCTCTGTGAAAATGTATATACTTTATTGGCAATAAGTCAATGTTGACATTAATACTATCGCCAGTGATGCAAAATTATTAAAAATGTCAGTAAAGTTCTCACTCTCTGTTATACTATAATCAGTGGCCTAAATCTAGCAGGCCTCTTAGCTGTGTGTACATTTTTATGTATATACATTGTAGTCACACCTTTATTAAAGTCAATGGCAGGTCTGTTAATGAGTTCAAGTGGTGTCTGAGAGACTCCACTTGCAATTCAAGAAGATTAAAACTATTACTTAATGACTGAATGTACAGCGAAATTTCTGTGTTCCTCTAGGACCATAATTAGGAGAGTAAAATATTAGGGTAATATTGTAGAAAACATAGCTTAACTGTCTGCAGAAAGCTGAAGCTGTAGAAGACAAATTGGATTTAGGCGTTTCCCAAAAGAAACAAAGTTGTCAGAGCTATCAGATATCAAAAAATAGAAACAAAAATTATCTCAGTGACCTTATATTAAGAGTTCTTTTTAATCACATTTTTTATCACACCCTCTTTCTTTAAGTGTTTTATTTCTAGGGAACGTTTTAAATCATCAGACCCAAAAGAAGTGAAATAAAAGTTCTAGTTTCATTTAAGGTGAAGTTTCAGAATATCATGGACAAATCGAGTCCAGGATTCCTTTTGCTTTTTAGTAAACTCCTAATTTGTGAATACTGAAACAATTCAGCAGTGTGATTTAAAATATATTCTTATCTCTATATTTAATTCTGAAGAGCTGTAAACTGATACATGTAGTCTGCAATTAATAAAAAGATGAATTAACACCCAACTAAGAAGCTGCCAACTTTGCAGTCTGAGGATAGAAGTACTTCCTGCCATAAGAAATTATTCTTATGATTGAAAAGGAGAATAATGAAGTTTCTGCTTTCAAAAACATCCTAAAACCTTTTTAAAAACACATTTTAAGGAGCTATATTTTCAATTAGATTTATTTGTAAAGTTCCTAAACATATAAGAACAACAGTTCAACCAAGTATTTAAGTAGTGAAATAGTGAATTTTTTTGTGATTTGATAATTTAATTCAACATTCAAAAAACAAATTGTCTGACACTCTAAAGTTGTGATATTAACACTCATGCTCTAATTGTTAATATCTGCAATTCTATAGGAAAATGGTAAATTCTACTGAAGAATGTTAAACCTTTGCTAGATCTGTTTAAAACTGCCCAAAGAGTGTATGGACAACTGAAATTCAAAACTGGATTCATAAAACTTCCTTCTCAGACACCCTTCCCAAGCAAAAATTATGTCCATATTTTCTCATTATTCTAAAGAAGGTACTTTTCTGCTAATATTTAGGAATTCACCCATATGCAATATCTCTTGTGGAAGCAGTGAGACTGCCCTTAAAGGAAAGCTCTTATCTTTTCAATTCATTCTCTGTTTCAATTCATAAGCAATTTTCAGCTATGTAGAAAGAGATTTTCAGTGAGACAAAATATATAGTATATACAGATTTTATCTACATAAGTATTTTATCCAGAACAGTGTGGTTTGTTAAGGAATCCTCCAATAGTTTTTACTCAGAGTACATTTGCTCAGTCCGTGGTTTTGTGCAGGCAGACTTGGTACCTTTAGAGTCACTGTATCAGATGTAAGCAAAATGTTCAAGGACCATATTAAATCTAGTTTAATCAAAGCAACATCTGTTTCAATGAGCTTCTGTTGGGCCAAATGCTTATACCACAGTAATAAGCACTCATGCTCATTTCATTCACAGGAACATGCAGATATGGAAAATATACGTAGATAACCAGTCTTTGACAACTAATTTGAAAAGCCTTTTAGTGCACCTGGACTAGTACTACAGAGTTTAGAGCAGGAGAGTGAACTAAGTTAGAAAAAAGAGCCAGAGGCAAACCAGTTAGTGCTATATTAGCATTTGTGTTTTCACAAATTCAAAAATTCACAAATTTTCACAAAACCCAATTTCCTTTTACAACCAAGTGACCCACCTGGTAGATGTGGGAAGGGCTGTGGATGTTGTCTATTTGGACTTCCTCAAGGCCTTTGACACTGTCTCCCACAGCAAACTCCTGGGAAAGCTGGCANGTGCCGAGTCCTGCATTTTGGCCACAATAACCCCTGCAATGTTATAGGCTAGGGATGGTGTGGCTGGACAGAGCCCAGGTGGAAAGGGACCCGGGGGTACTGTTCATCTGACTGAACATGAGCCAGCAGTGTGCCCTGGTGGCCAAGAAGGCCAGGACATCCTGTCCTGAATCAGGAATGGTGTGGCCAGCAGGAGCAGGGAGGTCATTCTTCCCCTGTACTCAGCACTGGTGAGGTCACACCTTGAGTACTGTGTCCAGTTCTGGCCCCTCAGTTTAGGAAGAACATTCAGAGTGTGTCCAGAGAAGGAAACAAGGCCGGAGAGGGGTTTGGAACAGAAACCCTGTGAGGAACAGCTGAGGGAGCTGGGGTTGTTCAGCCTGGAAAAAAGGAGACTCAAGGGTGACCTTATCACTCTCTACAACTGCCTGAAAGGTGGCTGTAGCCAGGTTGGTTGATCTCTTTCACCAGGCAGCAATTGACAGAACCAGAGGACACAATCTTAAGCTGTGCCAAGTGAGATATAGGTATATTTGGATAATATTGGATATTATGAAGAAGTTTTTCATGAAAATAATAATAAAGTATTGGAATGCTTTGCCTGGGGAGGTGGTGGAGTCACCATCCCTGATTGTATTTAAAAAAGGACTGGATGTGGCACTTGGTGCCATGGTCTAGTTGAGGTGTTAGGGCATGGACCTGATGATCTTGGAGGTCTCTTCCAACCTAGTGATTATGTGATTCTGTGATTCTGTGATTCTGTGATTCTGTGATTCTGTGATTCTGTGATTCTGTGAAATTGGTAAGAACTGTATATAGAAATGGCCACAATTAAGTTGCTCTTTCTTGCCCAAAGAAAAATAAAAGTGTGAGTCTGTGAGCTGTTTATTAAAGACAAGAATGCATTGAATCTGTGAGGAACTCATTTTCAGCAGCTTTGTCCAAGGGCACTGACAACCTTGTTCAGAATACTTTTATTTCCGTTTTTTCTTTTTTTTTCTACTACGATTTTGGAAGCAACACTCAGAAAGTAATCAGTAAACCAAAACATCTGTCTGCAGTTACAGAGTATCTGCTTCACAGCTTGATGTTTAGACTTGAAACATCTCTTCATTTATGTGTCAACAGCATCAGAAAAATTATACCTACCAATTTACATCTCTTTAACAACTAGACATGTTCCTGTTGTCTTCAGGAATACACTTGGAACTATTTTAGCATTCTTGTCAAGGAAATGGGTCTTCCTATAGTTTTTTAGTGTGGATAAATTTTTCTGTAACTTTTCTTGCAAGACTGCCATTTGTTCATAATTTTCTGTGCCTCCTATCCTTGAGCAAACCAGCAGTTTTGTAAGCCAGCACAGATGTGTTGCCTCTTTTGTCAGGAATTTAGACACCAAGAACAGTACAAATGGCCTTCAGGACTGGTATAGGTTGTTATAGCTCAGCTAAAACACTGCACAGCTCTTAGTATTTTACTACTTAGAGAAGGTCTGTGGCATATATCACAGATACCTCCATTTTTAGGAAACAAAGTTTATGAGGAAAACTATGATTTTAACACTTCTAACATAAAATATGAAATAATACAGCTAAAGACTACAAATAATAGTTGATGTGTTCATTCTTGTTAGCATGCTTCCCAGGCTAGTGTGTATAGTTTTCAGAATTTTGGTGAGCATTTCCTGCCTCAAATTGGGACATTTGGTGGAAAAAGGAAATCTCAAAATATACATTGAAATGTTGTATAAACTATACTGAAATTTACAGCAAATGGATACATTTAAAACACTGAGGAATTTATCCAACTTGAATTGGATAACTTTTTTTATTTTTCTGGAATACCTAAGGCCACTGGATGGCTGGCTGTAGCACTTCAGTGTGAACAAAATTAAGGCTAATGGAATGATTCCAAAAGCCTAATTGGGTCATCTAAAAAACAGATATTTAATTCTAAGCCATTCAGCACAGATTTTCTCAGTACCAGTCAAGAGAAATATCTACTTCTATAACTACTTTTATAGGATGTTAAACCTCCTTCTAAAATATATGAGTATGATAGAGCAGGTGAATTGTCCTTTAAAAGTATCATTCTCACCTCATTGATTATTCAAACAACTAGATACCATGCAAGCATTTGAAAAGGGGTATATAAATACAATTCAAAAAAGCTGTTGCTTTTTCAAAAGCTAGATATCATAAATACAAGCCAGTCTATAGTTTGAGTTCAGTGATAAAACATGTTTGAGACAATACCAAAGTATTTTGCTTGATGAATGTATGCTTAAGAAACTCTTAAAAATGTTAAACCATCCATGAGGAGGCTGATGAACATCAACAAAGAGTCTGAAGCTACTATTGTGTTAGATTCTCTATATGTCACCAATAAATTCGAGTGCATGGGCTCTCTTGTGTTAGGTATGTTACTTCTGGCATGTCCAGTGTAAAACTTATGTTCTGCCTACTTGATCCACCTTTGAAATTAATTTTAATGCAATGAATATCATTGGGTTGTATTGTCACAATTTTTTATTTTAAAAGCATAAACTTCTTGTCTTATCATAAACTATATAATTCCACATTCCACACTCTGGTTGTCCTTTTGAATATTGTATATCAATAGAAGTTTTTACAGTTGAAACACTTTCATTTCAAGAAATGGGTTTTTTCAGCACTTGCAAATGTTAACTGTATCCTCTGCTGAATTATTCTTCCCAAAGGTCTTTTCTAGGTAATAGGATGCCATGATTATAGAGGTCGAGATCTAAAACATATTCTTTCTGACTTAACAGAAAACACTATTTGGTTTTCAGGTTGATTTAGGCAAGACCTGTTTTATTCGCCCTTTGTGTTAAATTATTGCAAAGAATAGTAATTTTTCAAATCAGGAAGAAGGAGACTGGAAACACTTAAAGATATTAATTCTTGCTAAGTTTTTGAGGCCTCCAAGTTAGAAGCTGTAATGGGTTGACCCTGGCTGGATGCCAGGTACCCACCAATGCCTATCACTTCCCTCTGCAGCTGGACAGGAGAGACAATATATAACAATGGGTTCATAAGTTGAGATAAGGACAGAGAGAGATCTCTCACCAAATACTTTCATGGGCAAAACAAACTCAAATTAGAGACATTAATTGAATTTACTGCTAAAAAATCAGAGCAGGATAATGAGAAGTAAAATAAAATCTTCAAAACACCTTCTCCCTCACTCCTCCCTCCTTCCCAGCTTTACCACCCCAATGAGACAGGGAATGGGGACTAAGGTCAGTCCATCACCCTTTTTTTCTCCACTGCTCAAGGAGAGGATCTTCCCCACTCCACAGTGAGGTCCTTCCCACAGGAGATAATTCTCCATGAACTGCTTCAACCTGAGTCCATCCCATGGGCAGCAGGCCTTCCCAAACTATTGCAACATGTATCACTTCCACAGGGTACGGTCCTTCAAGGACAGGCTGCTCCAGCCTGGGCTCCTCCCTCCACAGACCTCCCATGGGGTCACAGCGTCCTCTCGGGCATCCACCTGCTCCAGTGTGGGTCTCCTCCATGGACTGCAGGTGGATCTCTGCATCCCCATGGCCCCCCATGGGCTGTAGGGGCACAGCTGCCTCTCCATGGGCTGCACCAGGGGCTGCAGGGGAATCTCAGCTCTGGCACCTGGAGCATCTCCTGCCCCTCCTTCTGCACTCACCTTGGTGTCTGCAGAGCTGTTTTTCTTATGTGTTCTCACTCTGCTCTTCTCTGGCTACAATTAGAACTGCACAAGATCAATTTTTTTTTTCTTCTTTTTAAATATCACAGAGTTATCGCAGAGGTGTTACCACTATTTGTAATTGGCCCAGCCTTGGCCAGCAGCACATCCATCTTTGGTGTTACCAGGGATTGGCTCTGCTGGACAAGGAGGAAGCTTCTAGCAGCCTGTCACAGACATCATCCTTGCAGCCACCCCACTATGAAAGCCTGGCTATGCAAACCTAATACAGAAGCATAGATTGCCTGGATTCCATACATAAAAATTTAAAAATATAGATCACCCTACCAAATTTCGAGAGTTAGATCAAAACAGCTCTATTTACAACATACATTTGTTATGCCCCCAGTTCAGGTGCTTTAATGAGATGTTAAATATGGTGCATTTAATAAAGATATTAAATCGATCTGAGCCTAAGTACAGGAGGAATCCAAGATTTATAACTTTGCAAACTCGGGTTCTATTTTTAAAAAACGCAAAAATTCTTAAACTGCATGCCTGTACACTGAAGTATGACTTTCTGAAGGCCATGTAAACCATAAGTATAATATTTTTAGATTATTTCTTTACTTAATAATGCTTCTTTTCTACATACAATCCTTCTCTATTGTTTTAGATTTGGGAATGTTTTAGACTATAGAAAGCATTGGAAGAACAATAAATAAATACAAACTGTGCCTACAGCTTAGTTCCGTAAATATTACAGCCAATTCTGATTCCATGAAAGGATTTTTATTTATACCAGCAACAGCTGAATTAGGCCATAATATGAGAAAAACTGCTAAATGGTATCACTTTTTTTTTTTACATGGACTATAATTTTTGTCAACGCTTTCAAATTCTTTGAATAAAGAAAATTAATTCACCTGAATAAAAGGCACTGGGTTTTGATCCTTTATGAACACATTTAAGTGTAGTATCCCTAATAGCAAATAAATTAGATTAAATATAGTTACATGTACTTATGAATGGATTTGCATAAAAATGTAAATCTACAAGCACAGAAAAATTTCCACTTTATTAAATATATTAGATGATTGCTATATCCTTTATATAAGCATTTTTGTTACTTTGATGTTGCAAAACCCTTGAGAAAACCTTTTACTTTATGGAACTAGTAGTATTTCAAATAATTTTCTTGAATCATGGCCTAGATTGAATTTCACAATAACTAGGATCATTAAAACCTTTCTGCTTTCCTATTTATTTTTAACTGAAAAATTATTTAGTATTTTTGTTTTAAAGTGGAAATGAATAGAAGGTTATTTCCATATCAATTGCAATATTAATGAAAGAGCACAAATTATTCAAACTTCTTTGTATGAAAATTAAATTTTAAAAAAAATCTAAGATATAAACCGTTAAGTTATTAGCTATCCCAGGCCTGCGATAAAAAACTTCACAAACGAAATAATGTACAAAAAAATCCACAAGTTAGAAAAAAAATCAAAAGAAAACAACAACAAGAAGAAAAGGACAATTCCCAATGTGATTAAATTACACAGAGAAAACATCACTCTAGTAGCACAGGATTTGAATTGTAGAGAAAGATAAGACTTGTTTATTGCATATATGACGATTGACAGCAGAACCATTTATTTTCTGTAGCCTGGGAAATTAAAACAGTACCTGCAATTGACTCAGTAAACTGCTGTTGTTATTAAATTATTTTGTCCTAAATATGACATAATTAATATTGGCATCAGCAGTTTATGTTTGCCACTGTTGTCTAATTACCATAGGATTTATAGTTCTCCAAGCTCACACACAAATATGTATGTGTGAAAACTCAAGCATGCCTGCATGGGGACTCACATGCATACCCTTAGTATGAGGTTTCCTTTGAATGAATAGCTGGAAAGCCAGTTTGTCATTAAATGCAGCTGTACAGACAAATATGTCATCTAGACATATTTTTTTCATGCTGTTTCTAGTATTTTTGGTATTATACTGTATTAAAAAAATCAGTTTCTGATTCGTAATTGTTTCATGCAGATGCAACCTGATGACATATCAGAGGATGGCATCTGAGGATTATTTTGTAGATGTGTTTGTGACTGAATTCAACACATTTCTTCCCTCCTAGCTCTCATATACATACATATGTATATTTTTATAATTTATGTTCATCTTCTTCCCTTGTGAAGAGGTCTTCTTTTCAGTCCCAGGAGAAAAGCAGAATATCTTAGACCTTCAGCTCACACTGTCAAGTACTTTAATGAATGAAGATTTTGCTACAGATCCCAGGATTCTGATAAAGAAGATTTCTTGGTATTGACAGTGGTTTTCCTCTTTTAATACACTGCTGCTGGAAGCTTTTACTTGGTAAATCCCCAAAACTGGAAGAGCGGGGGAAATATATTAAGGAACATACTATTATTTTCACTCTATAATCTTTCATCTTAGCACAAAACATTTTCCTATAACTTTTTATTACCACTGATATCCTCTGGTCTTTCCTTTGCATCATTGTATTGTTCTGTCAACCATTCAATAAGTATACTAACAAAACACATCTGTAGCAGCTTTATTATTCTTGCTGGCTTTCTGCAAGAGAAATGCTACTACCAATTTCAGGCTTTCAAAATCAGCTAAAAGAAAGAAATCAGAGTTTTTTTACTGCAATACCAAACTCTGAGCCCAGCTCCTCATTTTAAGTACCAAATACTAACCAAGAGAAACTACAGACTTCAATAGAAGCAGCTTACTCTGTGAAATGAGTAGTAGCTTCCCAGGTGAGGAACAGAGCAGGGCCCATGCAGATGCAACAGAATATTTCCCTGTATGTTCTCAAACACAAAAAATTCTGAGTTCTTCCTAGAACTCAGAATGTGATAGATAACTTTCATGAAACCTAAATCTATGGCAAAATGGAAGTTGCAGAGAGTATAAAATTGAATATCAGAAACTGAAAAGATTGACAGAAAAGTAATTAGTAAACTGAGTTTGTGAGTCATGGTAGGAAGAAATTAATCAGTGGTGACCCTTTTTGTTATAGGCTACAAACTAGAGGGCTGTCTTAAAGCAATCAAAGCCTTTTACAGAATGACTCCAAATCCAGTTTAGGACATATAATATGGTGTCTGAAAATTTGTGTCAACTTGTAAATTAATGAGTCTAGTCAATACAGTCAGCATATTCCACTAAACAGCCACCAGATCAGGACTGGTTGCCCAGACATAGGACCAAGTGCCAGCTGAGACACTGCATGGGTCATAGCTCTTCTGGAATGGCAGCTGATGGTCAGGTAAGACTTCCTAGCATGTTTCAAGTGACTTCAAAAGCCACAGTCTCAAGGATTGATTCTGGCATTAGAGGAGTAATTTTTTTGTGAACTAAATTGCTTCCCAAGTTGCATGGGCTGTACTGAGATGTGCAATGATTGTAATGGGGTTTAGACATCACAAAGAAGTTTCAGACAGTTGGAAATATAAATGTTGGTAGTTAGATCTTGACCTGAATCAAAACTGGATGTGATTTACCTGCTCAAAAACAAACTTGCAGTGCCATTTCAGTATCCTGTCTAGCTTCCTGCTCACTAATTCAGAGAGAAATTTATCTGATCAGGATCTGTGTCACATCTCTCATTGTCTCATGGCTCTTAGACACCTTCCAGTGTATTGAAGGATACTAGATATTTTGGAAACAGATGCCAGCATATGTCTATATCTTGAACCTCTTACAGGAAGAAAAAAGAAAAAGAAAATAAAAGGAATGTAGTTGCAGGTTACTCCAGGGCAACCACTGGTAACAAACATATAAATAAGAAATATAGTGTCAAATGATAATGGTTTGAGTACCACTATGTTAGTCCTAGTAGTTCCAGGAGGTACTCTAGGATTTGCAAAGTTCCTGATGTGCTACTTGCTCTCAGATAAAAGGAGATGTTGCACTGTGATCATAATATTTAAATAGTTTATATAATTTTTAAACATTACAGAATAAACAAATCTGATATTAACCATATAGTTCCTTTGAAGCTTCTTGAGTGTAACTAGTAACAATGAAAGACATTATATGGTTAGTATAGATCTCAATACATTATTTTATTTAGAATTTCACTGTTCTGAGAGTTTTGTGTTTAAAGTTCTTGCAAACTGTGTTAGGATTGCAATCAGTGGTGTATTAAAGCACAAATAAAGACAGTCGTATGACCTCCTAAAAAGTAGAGATACTACTGTTAGTAGATAAATTATGCATGCTCATTGATACTCTGCATCTGTTGATTTGCCAAAAGCTAATTAAAATGCTTGAAAGCCATTATGTTCTTTTAGGCACATTTTGTGATTTCATAAAATGTCATTTATTTAGTGGGAACCATAGTTGTTTGAAAATTCATTTCACAAAGCAGCAAGGACGCAGCTTTTGCATGCAAATGAATCTCTCAAGAAACATGCCTTAAACCAGTTTGACCTATAGTGAACAAAAGACAATGTTTTTCCTCTACCTACAATAAAAGTTATTGTAACAAGGCAAATTCCAATGATGAATTCAATATGGCTTAAGGAAAAAACAAACAAGCAAACAAAAAAAATGAGAAATTACATTTGTTTATCTAGAAGCCTGTATGTTCCAGACAATGGGAATTTTAATTATGCTATTAAACACTTCCTACTCTCAAAAAAGAAAACGACAAAAATAAAAAAAAAAATAAAAGAAATCAACCCTCCCCCCAAAATCAAAACCAAACCAAAAACCAAAACAAAGAAAAAAACAAAAAAACCCAAAAAAACAAAAAAACAAAACAACAAAAAAACCAAACAAAAAAAACCAAAAAAACAAAAAAACAAAACAACAAAAAAACCAAACAAAGAAAACCAACAAAAAAACACCGCCCCCCGAAGGAGGTTAAAGAAAACAAAAGAAAACAAAACAAAACGAAACAAGAAACAAAAAACAAAGTATCCACATTCATCCAACCAATTGTAGTTTGTGTTTTCAGGAAGAATATATGACAATAGTTTCATGTAGTATTTTAATCTTAGGAGGATTGCAACAACAATAACTAATTAATCTTCTAAGTAATCTTAGGAATTAGAAATTGATTTCTCCATTCCACTTGTACAGAAAGAAGACTTGGAATTAAGTAGCTTAATTTGCTGAAAGTGCAGCAATTTACACAAAGATTAATTTGGCCAGAAAAGATGAAGAGCCAGACTGTCAAATTGCTGTAGGAGCTATGACATACAAGACTACAGTATGTAAGAATTAAGTATGTAGTTCTGAAAGGGCATTTCAAAATACAGAATTAGAAACCTGTAGAGAAAAATTGGAATGAGATTCACAAAACTCAGAATGAAAAGTGAGAACATGCAAATTGCAAATAGTAATCAAATAGACAGGACAAGGGAAATGTCTAACATTGCCTGGACTCTATCCCTGCAGGGAGCAGCTGCCCATTTCTTCAAAACAGCCTCTGGATTACAGAATGTATCTGGGAAGTAGAAACCTAAATAAATCTTAATCTGAAGAGATTTAATCTAATGACCAGCACTGTGCTCTAATGCAAACTGAAATAAGAATAAAATTTAGTTCCTTCATCTTAGTTGATATTCAACACTCTGCAACCAGAAATGCCTACTTCATAGCAGTTGAATAGACATTCTGCTAATGCAGTCCACCAATGATGATCATTTTTTGTTTGGATGTCAGGTTAGCTTAGATAGCTCCTACAAATTCTAAATTGTGGGACTTGGAATGGTCTACTTGAAGACCTCTGATTACAAAGTTTATGTTTACAAGTAGACCAAATGAAAAAAAACTGTTACTTATATGTGTCTGATTTTCAGCTTACTAAATTGCCTTTGGCTAAGATAGGTGTTCAGTACCTGACAGACAGGGTGAGATTTAGTTACAAACAAAAATAACTTGTTTTACAAGTCTAAATATAAATACCTATACCTGTGCTAAATATCTAGGTCTAAGGAATATTACATGCTTCATTAACAAAACCCCTCCTCAAAATTAGCTCACTCTAAAATCAACCTCTATCGTTTCTTTCAGCTCCTGAATGAAATCTATTTTCAAATAGAACTCAGTAGGACAGTTAGGGCATTAATACAGTTCTAGTAAGAGTGACGCAGAGCCTATGTGAGAATATAGAAGAACAAGCAGACACCTTTAAGACAGCTAGGAGACCAAAGGTCATTTCAAACATTATTAGTATGCCCACATAATCCAGTATCTGGTGATTAGTCAGAATTTTACTTTTTTTTAGAAATTTTGTCGCTATTGACTATGTTGATTAGATTTTACTGTGTGTAACAGAATCTTAGTCACCTAGAATGACATCAAAATCTGTTGGCAAATATTTATTTTTAGGTAATAAAAATTCACCTTAATGGACACATTCACTTAAAAACTTTAAGTGTTGGAGGAAATTTTGGGGAAAACGTACTTAATAACAAAGAATAATTTCTGTGAATAGAGTTTGACACCTATAGCACCATACAGGTCCAAACATTAGCTTTACCAAAAGACCAGTAGCAAGTTGTTGCCGGGAAAAACTCCTGAGCAGTTCAATTTAAACTCACTTTATGGAATTTAAATCCAATCAGGATTGATTCATCCATTTATTAACGACATTTAATTAACTGGCAGTCAATGAACTATATTATAATAATAATAATCAGCAATACACTCAGTTACAAAATGCTAATAAAGACCTATTTTTTTGCTAAACTAACTGATATATCTAATTCCAGGAGATCACAGTCACACACACGCACATTTATATGCAATTCCAGCCAGTGTGGCTTACACATACCCCCATCCCAGAGTGTGGGGGCAGGTTTCCCAAGCACAAACCCTCCTGTGGAGATATGGCTGCTCCAGCTGAGCGTGTATGCTTGCCGCTGCCCATGCCCAGCTAAAGGAAACACCATCCTGGGAAGTTGTGCACCCATGCTACTCCTGCGCTCTGGTCACTGGCTGGGTGAAGGCTGTTCCTCAGTCCAACTGGGAGGTGCTGGGCCTGGCCCAGGCAGGAATTCAGGTGCCACAGGGTGATACCTGGCAGTGTCCAAACAGGACACTGCTCCTAATCCCACTTCAAGGCTTCTTTCCCACCTTTAAAAAAATTTCAGTTTTGCTTTCAGTTTCACTCATTTTTAGTGTCTTCCTGTGATTCCCTGTTTTGACCTTGACTATCTGCCAAGCTCCCAGCCAGCCTTTCTCTCTCTTCTTTATCAGCAGAACGAGGAGATAAAATAGTGTGGAAAAACTCCTGGATTGAGATAAAACAGGGAGATGATTTACCAAATTACAGTCATGGACACCATGGATTCATTTTGGGAAAAAATTAAAAGACTTGGATGTTGAGAAGCAAAGACAAAATTAATACCTTCTTCCATCCTCCCTTTCTCAAGGCTCAAATTAACTCCTCCATTCCTGACTCCTCATTCTTCCCCGCTCCCCAAGCAGCACAGGGGGATAGGGGAATGGGGGAGTTATGGTTAGCCCATAAATTTGTTTTTTCCTTCTCTCTTTTTCTTCCTGTTTAATCATGGGCTGCGCATAGGCTTCCTTCTCAGGTGTCAGGTCCTCAATGTGCTACATTGTAGATACCTGCTCAGGTACCTGGAGCACCTTCTCCCCTTCTTCTTTCTCTTGGTGTTCGTGGTTTCGTCCTGTAAATTTCTGGGTTTTGGTTTTTTTGTTTTTTCTCATTCCTTTTTCCTCTTTGGTATTTCCTGTGCTTTCTTAAGCACTGTGAATGCTTGGACACAGACAACGCAGACAGCGGACACAAAAGCTGATGGCGACTTCCACGTTAAACATGAATTTGAGGTGAACAGGGTGCTTTTTTCACTCAAAACCAAAAGGTTTTGGGCAAACACCCTCCAGACAGTATATTGGATGTGCACACACTATTTACACCCACAACATAACAGGTGTTCTCTTCCACAATGTTTTTCAAGGGTGGACCATGCAGGCACTCTCACATTAACTCAGAGACAAAAATCATGGCAGAATGCATGAAGGTTCACTCTTTGCAACTTGGTACCACTAAACTTGTATAATTTAATTTGTTTGTGTTGCTGAGATGGTAAATATACCTATATCCTTTACCCTACTGTTGCACTGCAAGGAGAGACTGCAAGTTAAGAACATTTTTTAATATTTCCCCAGCATCTGTGAGTTAATACAATGGAAACTCAAACTCAGGTCATTTCAGTTAGAAATGGCAATGAATGCATAGCAGGCACAAGATGGAAAAATCTTAATGTACTGTGTTTTAAAAATATATCATTGCAACATATAGAATTAGAACAAGAAAAGTAAAAAGTACAGAAATTCACATTTAAAAACTCAGTGAATCACAGAAAAAGTTTATCCCTCAAATTAAACCTATAAAACAAGGAATTCTAATTCCATCTCTAGGCAAATTCATATTTCCCATCTGTTTCTTAGTTATTTTCCCTAATTTTGAAAATTCTCCACTTGAGAACAATAAGGTAATTTTAACCAATTAGTCATTCTGATTTCTTATAAAAACTGGTCTGGGAAGGACCTTGAGAAGGTTTAAATTTTTATCCCTTTAACCCAAGGAGATATAATCCCCGACTTATACTTGTTTAATATGTTTTTAAAGACCCATTCACTGATGGATGCCACAATCTTCCTCCAAGGAGAGTATGCCAGCACTGAATTATCATTACTGTTGTAATTTTTTTCTAAATGTCTAACTTTCTTGCTGAATTTAATTTTCAGCACTTCTCCACAGAATCATTGAATGGTTTGGATTGGAAACGACCATAAAGACCTAGTTCTAACCCCCTCCCCATGGGCAGGGATGCCACCCACTACATCAGGTTGCCTGAAGTCACATCCAACCCGGCCTTGAACCCTTCCTGAACAACTTCTCTAGACAACCTGTTCCAGTGCCTTGCCTCCCTCATAGTAAAGATTTTTTTTCCTGATATCTCATCTAAACCTACTCTCTTTCAGTCTGAATCCATTCCCCCTTGCCCTGTCGCTACATACTCCTGCAAAAAGTCCCTCTCCATCCTTTTTGTATGATCCCTTCAGGTACTGAAAGGCTGCAATTAGGTTACTCTGGAACCTTCTCTCTTCCAGGCTGAACGATCCCAACTCTGTCAGCCTTTCGTCATAGGAGAGGCGTTCCATCCCTCTAATATCTTCTTTAGCCCTCCTCTGCACTTGCTCTAAGAGGTTCATGTCCTTGCTGTGTTGGGGTCTGCAGAGCTGAGCACAATACTGTACTCTAGACATGGTAAACAGGTTGTCCTCCTCTTCACACCAGTCATTTATCTTATGAAGACTATCATATGCTCACACTGTGAAGTCTATATTGAAGTGTCTCGTTGAAGATATCTCATTGCAGTGTTTCTCTACTTCAAGAGGTAGAGGTCTTTCCCCATAAGAAAGATGGGGACAAACTGTTTAGTACGATCTGTTACAATATGAGACATTACTATTTGCTCTAGCCTGGTCTTCCCTAGAAACTACACTGTGTACATCAGCTCCACCTTCATCCTCCATGGGCTGCACAGGTCTAGGACTACTAATAGAGCTTATACAGTTACTAGATTAATTATTTTGTATTACTGGAGTAATGCTGCATGATCCAACACACTGATGGTGGTCTTAGGTTAGTAACTCTCATGGCAGTTGGGACAAAATTAACTTAGCTCAATTCAAGACCTCTCACACGTCCGTGAATTACAAAGTGCAGCTAATATAATTTTATTCTCTTCCTATTAAACTTATCTGATTATGAATTATCTTTCTTTAGGAAATCTATTTCATGCATAATTTCTTTGACTTCAAACTCAAACTTTTAACATCTTTTCAGAGGTTTATACACAGATACAGAGTGACCAGAGGAGTTCTCTAAGGCCTATTAACAGGGCAAATAGGTCACACCACAATTTTCACATAGTACAGCTTTTCCCACTGTGCATACTGGACTGTATATGTGTTTCCAGTTAGAGGTTTTCCGCGAGTTTCCCATTCAATTCAATGAGCTGGTAGCAGAAGTAGGGGCAGACTCCTATGGGCTGCCCATTCGAGTGCTGAAGGAAAAGGAAAACTGATTTCTCTGTCCACTACTTGTTTGTCTTTTTATAAGAATTTAATTGGTGTTTGGTACCACAGTGGTTCACTCAGTATGAGGAAGACATCTCCAAAGAATATTAAACCTCTGAGTTAGTGCTTTTCAAAGCAGATATCCATAAAATTCTTATATAGACAGTTTTGTATGTGGTTGCATTGAAATAATTATCTCAAATTGTAACCAAATTACCACATGATCTAAACCATACTCATAACCGTAATGCATTTTATTCAGTATTTATTATCCTACTAGTTTAGTTTCAAAAGCAAATATTTTCTACAACCACCTAAAATTTTTCTTAGAATTACATTTAACTGTGCTAAAGGAGAGGTCTCCATAGAGTATTTCTGCTTCTAGAAATGTTTCACTTTTTGTTTAGGTAATTTATGTTTTCTCCACTTAACAATTGTGTTTTGAAATTTGCCCTGTGCATTCAGAGAGGCATAACTATTGCTTTTGCATCTATACACTCAAACAAATATTATCACTAGGTCAGACATAAAGTACTAATTATTTTAAGTGACGTTACAAGAGATCTACAGGATATGAAGTAGAATATCACAAAAAAATTTCCATTTTCAGCAGCTACTGAAAAGTTTGCAATTATTATAAAATCACAGAATAAACTAGGTTGTAAAAGACCTTTGAGATCATCAAGTCCATTATGAAGGCCCTTATTAAAATCACGGCTATGTAGGCAATATAGCCACACCTTTATAGTGTCTTAATATAAAAAAATCCACTCAGGTTCACAGAAGATAAATAAAAAGTGCAAAAATGCAACACACTGAGAGTTTGCACAAAAGAAGCATACTTTTATTTTCAACAAACAAGTTCCAGTCAGATTTCTACCAGAAAGCTTGAGAATCTAGCCCAAGAACAAAAGGGCTAGAATGCCCTGGGTTCTTCCAGTGACTGTGCATGTTATCCACTTCACAACATTAAAAAAAACCAACCAGCTGATCTTTTCATATTGGTGACTCAGAAAAGCTGTGCAAAATTCTTCTTATGATTAGTCAAATCCTTGGAGATTTATTTTTCCCAAATGTATGCAAATTTCTGCCATGTTTACATATAAAGTGAGTTTGAAAAGTGGACTTCCTACAGGCAAATACATCCTTCTTTAAACAGCACTGTTTTGCTGCTATTGTGTCCTCAGACAAGTATTTTTCAAGTACAGACATTTAGGAAAGAGTCAGATGACTGCTTAGAATTCCATGGAGAAGAATAGTGACCAGATTCATCATAAATACTGCATCACTGGCAACAGCCCATTATAAAGGTGTGAGAGATAAATATGTATCACTGCCAAGAAAAGCCCTTGTAAAGCACAATGAGACAGAAACTTTTCACAGCTTTTGTTCTGTTTTGACTATGTATTTGGGAAATGAAAATGAGAAAGCTAAGGGGAAAAAAAGAAAGAAGAAAAGAGAAACAGTGAGGGAATCAATACAGATTTGACACTGAATAAGATTGAGGTGTGTAGACCTAAGAAACAGATTTGGTTATCCAGATTCCAGCCAGGACAAGGTTAATTTCTGCCGTAGCCATGAGGGGACATGGCTAGGACACAGAGGTTATTTTATAACCTCATGTCATTGCCAGGGGTAAGGGAAAGGGCTCTCTCCTGGGGAGAAGGGGTGAATTCTGGTTGAGAAAATGTGATGGAGGGAGCCTTCTGGTATTGTCTGTTATTTAAGTGTGGGGGAGGGCAGAGTGTGCCCTGAATTGATTCTGACTTATACCCTCTGTCATTGGTATTACTGCTGTTACTGTTCATTTTTTCTCATTGCAGTTTCCAGGAAGTTGTTCTTAACTCAACTCGTGACCTTTGCCTTTTGTGCATTCAGTTGTAGCAGGGAAGAGGAGTGGTGCATGGTTTTAGTGGGAGCACTACATTGGAAAATACCATTTCTAAACCACTATGGTACAGTTCCTCTTTATGTATTGAAACATGAACTATTTTTTTTTTCCCTGAAGAACAATGCAGAATACTGAAGATTTAACTAGGTTAAGTTCACATATTAAAAGCACAGACCATAACATGGTGAAGTCATCTTGTGGAAGAATTCTTTCAGCTAATCACAAAGTATGACTTGGTAAACTTAACCAGAAACCATGGGTTTAAATTCATGACCCAAAACATGCACAAGCCATCCTCTTACTACCTGTCTGTACCAAATACAGTTTTAGGTGCAAATTGGTGCTGGCAATATCAGCACTTGTCAACTAAGAAGATTGGCTAAGAAGAATTTACTGGAGCAAAACTGAGGTACTTGTGCCTAGGTGTTTAAACCCTGGTAGAATGATCACCACGCAAAAATAAAGACAGTAAACTGTAGTAAGATTCACTGTAAATAATGCAAATAAATCCTCACAGAGACTACTAATATGATTTGTCAATACTTATGTATCCATGAAAAAATACTTCAGCTTCTCTGTTGAGATACATCGTTTACTGTGCATTGTAACTAAATTATATGCAGTAGTGTTCTGTCCATGTCCCCAAATAAAATGTAATGAAAGCAAGTTCAAAATATGCTTTTTAGCCACAGTGATTTATGTTATGTTTATTGATCTCAACTTGTCCATAAGTAAAAACTACCAAGAGTAAATCCCCAGGTTGTTACTGGAGAATTGTCTTATTAAAATCAGATTATGTCAGCTACAAAAATATTAATTCTTGTTATATACTTACTTTCTAATTGCACCAGTTTTGCACAAAGTTTTTAAGTGTAATAAAATCTGGTATTTATAGATAGTCTATTAAACTCCAGAATTCAGTGTGAAATGCCAATTCCTGCAATTTAAAAACAAAGTTTATTTTTCTGAGAGGCTGTATATCTAAGATTATTTTTAGATTTTCAGCCTCAGATGCTGAAGCCTGAAGTTTGATGCAGTTTTACAGTTTGTAACCCAATATCCTTATTTGCACATTGGTCATATATTTCAAGTACTTTGAGTGAAACAAAGTATCTAACACAACAGCTCTCTAATGCATGAAATAATCATGCAGTTCCACCCAAAGGCAGTCAGTACCAGAGATAATGTACAACAAAAATCAGGAACAAAAATCAACTCAGTGCACCACAGAACTTACAAAATTTTCAATTTGATATGAACCAGCCTTTTTTTCAACCCACTAGATAATATGTATGGCAACAGAAAATTTTGTAAGGTATGATTCTACTTATTTCCAGTTTGAATGGCATGGCTGGATATACCAACCATAAATATTAAGTAGAAATAAGATACTAGTTCTAACTCTCTGTATGACCTAATGAGTCTCTTGCTAGAATATTAGGCTTTGTTCTAGTGTCTTTATTTCATAGCAGAAGCTAAAAACTTGGAAAGAGATCTGTGAGCAATAAAAATAAAAATTTAAGACTTTTGTTATTAGTTTTACCAAGAGATGGAGGCAATTGCAATCTTCTGAGACCATCTTTTGCTGTTGAACAGGTTTTTCTTAGCATAAAAGGCCATAGTATAGCCAAATAGTTGTATGTTCTGGTTTAAAAAGTAATTCTGGACTGGAAATTAGTAAATTTTAAACAGCTATTTAAAATTACTCACGAGGTCATGCAAGATTATCGTAACAGCTTTCTCTGACAGTAAAACTTGCCACCCAGTGTATGAATTAGCAGAAGACACGTGTAGAAAAATTAAACTGAAGTTCAGTTTTCAACTGCTTTCACAGGCTTCAGGAAGATAAATTACTCCATATACTCAGGGCTAAGCTTATATAACTAACATGTCCTGAGTGATAAGAATGGTATATTCTCAGAGTCTGGTAAATGAACCTGCTTTGCATCAATGTAAGAATAGAGAGGTTTAATTTTACCCTGGTAATTTAAAAGCATGATCAGTTAGAGTAACAGCTAGAACTCTCAAATAGGCTTTCCTTGTTAGCCAAAGGCAGGAGTAGTTATTCAGTAAAACTGTTTATCAGCTATATTACCTATAACTGAAAAATGGCACTCATTCCATGCTACTTTGGATGAATTTTTAGAAGACTGCGAATGTAAAGTTGGTATTAAATGACTTCTAGATGTTGATGAATTATGCCTATGATCACAGTAAGGCACCTGATTTATTTGGAAAATCTGAATTAAATTTTGAACATTACATTTGATACCTGCTCAATATTTTATATTATCATTTGTAGACTATTGTTGGACTTCAGTCATCCTTCTCTTGTACAGACTGTAAACAGCTCATTCAGATTTTCATTGCATCAGATCACTGCAGAAACTTATTTCTGTGTCTGTGAGCATACATAAACTCAATTTTCTCGTGCTTTCACTAGAAGGGTGTTACTAATACATTGTACCAAGATGCAATATTATTTACCATCTTTCCCCTTTTTTGAATGGGGACACAAATTTTAAGTTCCCAGACAATTTTAAAAATAATTGCGTAAAAGAGCTACGACATAACTATTATAAGTAAGAGCAATTTTCTTTCACACTAGATTGCTTCTTAAGTGAGAACATGGGTCCTCTAGATCTTTTTAGTAGACTGGGGAACTATTGGCCCCTTGGATGTCAAAATTACTGTTCTGCTGCATAAACTTGGGTATGTATTTAAATATGTCTTGACAAAAAGTCCAGTTATAAACCCTCACTATCTATTTAAAGAATTAATATAAAATTTTNNNNTTCCTTTTTATATCTGCTCTTCCATCAGTTTGGAGGATATTATATTCAAGAGAAGACACACAGGTTCGTTGTACAGATTAGCCACACCATCTGCTTATATTTCACAGAAGATCATATTTTTATTTTTATAATTTATATTTTTCTGGTGCACTTAGTAATTTCTTTTAATTAATCATCTGTATTACTCAAAGACAAAGAATAGCAGATGTCTCATAGGTCAGACAAATTTCAGACTCTCTTTATGGTATATCTTTTTTAAAAATCCCATATTAATAGACAAATGGGCATAGACAGTCTCCTAGACAATTTTCTTCTGTCATATTATATGCCTCAAAATGCACTGTTAAATTCCTTAAACGTTTGACAGTAAATAGCAAGGTAACTACCATCACATCATCCAACTCACAGGGACTTACCTGATATAGCAAATATTAGAAAATATTAACTAAAGGGAGAAATGATAATGAAAGAACTCCATTCCTGCACTATTGAGAGAATTAACCTAAGTTTCACTAAATACCTTAGGAAAGACAGACTTACATGGCTAAGAAACACTCCTAGCATATATTTAACCTAGTTAATGCTATTGAAAGCTGAATTTAAAAGAAATCTATTATAGTTTAAAGACATTTTAATAAAATAGGCAGAGAGCACAAATACTGTCCTGGCTTAGAAGACATGTGGATTCACTGTATTAACTGGAGTTCTCTATGACATATACTACAATATTGTCCAGAATTATGAGTTTTAGTAAATTTTTGCCTGAAGTTACCGGCCTTGAACTCAATGTGTCCGTCACGGTAAGTAAAGTGCATGCTAAATTTGAGGAGTTAGAGGTTTGAGCTGGGCTCCACTGAGGAACTGCTATAGTTTCACAGAGTTTTGCTTAGGTGTTTTTATCTTCCTCTGAGCTTACAAAAGGTATAGAACTTAGGTGCAAAATTTGGAGTTAATGACAACAATTGTGACAACAATTTTCAAAATGGAAACTGTCAGTGTCTGAAGATTTGATTCGTATCCATCTCTGCTAAGACACTGTGTTTTGGAATCAGAGAATCATTTAGGTTGGAGAAGACCTCCAAGATCATTGGTCAATCTTTGATCATCACTTTGACAAATAGACCATAGCACTAAGTGCCACGTCCAGTTATTTCTTGAACACCTCCAGGAATGGTGACTTCACCACCTCCCTGTCCCAATTCCTAACAATCATTTCTTGAACACCTTTCTTCCCGGTGTCCAATCTGAACCCCTCCTGGTGCATCCTGAGTCCATATCCTCTTGTCCTTTCACTGACTGCCTGGGAGAAAAGGCCAACTCTCACCCCTACAATCTCCTTTCAGGTAGTTATAGACAGTGATAAGGTCCCCTCAAGCCCCTTTTTCCTCAGGCTAAACAACCCCAGCCACTTCTCATAGGACTTACTCTCCAGACACTTCCCCAGCTCCATTGCCCTTCCATGGACTCACTCCAGCACCTCAATGTCCTTCCTGAACTGAGGAGCTCAGAACTGGACACAGCATTTGAGGTGCAGCCCCACCAGTGCTGAGCACAGAGGGACAATCACTGCCCTGCTCCTGCTGGCCACACTATTGCTGACACAGGCCAGGATGCCACTGGCCTTCTTGGCCACCTGGGCACACACTGGCTCATGTTCAGTTGCTGTTGCCCAGCACCCCCAGACCCTTTTCTGCTGGGCAGCTTTCCAGACACTTTGTCCTCCACCTGTAGAACTGCATGGGGTTTTTGGGACCCAAGTGGGAGAAGTATCACTCTAACAGGTATAAAAATACTAGGAACTTTTACTTGAAAAATAAGGGCTACTGGGTACTACTGAATATATTGGTAATTTCTTTTTCAATAGCAGTTTATCACAGATGATGAACTAGTTTAAAGTTTTAATCAATAGCTGAAAAATTTTAGTTTGCTTCTTCTTGGAGAAAAATTAGTAATACAAAACCAACAGGATTCTTCAAGAGAGGATTTTAAAAAATATAACCTGATATAACTCTTGAGGCTATTTTGGATTATCTTGATTAAAATAATGAACTACTTAAGCATTCAAGTTAATGAAAACTAGATTAGGTTAAGTATAGAGGCAGTGAATTTAAGATTAAGGTTATATAAATTCAGCTATTGCTGTGTCTGCTAAATCTTACAAACATGTGCATACAAGTTTGTTATTCAGTTTTTAATCTCTGACATTTACAGGATATTGGAAAATAATTTAAGGAATAACCTTTAGGCCCAGAAGTATCGTATATATGCACAATAAATAAGACTTATTCTGGCTCAATTTCAACTATTTTCTAGGTTGAAACTTAGGGGGATTTTTTTAATTAAGCATTTCTAGTAGCTACAAAAAAGAGTAAATTACCACTGGATAAGATTTAATCCACAATAGTAAACTATATCTATTTCCAGCAAGGAACATCCAGAGATGCAAATTTCAAATCTCTTCCTCAAATAACATTTAAAAATGCCTTAGCTCAACAGTATAAAGGAGCAAGAGCTTACTTCCTGCTAATGTAGGAACAGAGTTCACAATATTTCAGATCTGTTCAGATATTGATTCCAAGATAAATTTATCATTCCAAATATGAAAGGTTGATATATTTTAATAAATACCAGAAATCTCTTTTGCTAAACAAATACAAAAAATTTGAAAATTTTGATTATTTTATTAAAAAGTTTATTAGGATGGACTTTCAACTTCAAAATTAGAGAGTAAGATCTTTTCCATTATTTTCAGTGACTGCCCTATTTATTTTGCTAAATCTTACTTTTTTTTTTAAATTTACTATGTCTTCCATTTCTTTCCCTCTTCTTGTTTTCCACTACTACGTCTCCTTCTTCTTCTCTTATCATGATCATCTGTTTCGCATTTCCTTCTTTATGTAAAAGACTTTTTGTTAAAAATTACAAATGTTTAAAAATATTTCTAATTTAATAAAAAAATATTTTCTTTAACATCCTTATCCCAAAAGTGTACTTAAAATAAGAACTCCTTTTATTGAAATTCCTATGAAAAATCCTGTTTTTATAAATTTCCATTAGCACTAAGTACGCCTTCCACTTGAAGATTTTTTTTTTCAAATGAAATTCTGGAATTCTAAGAGTTAATTTGAATTTGTCAGTCTTGGAAACCATGTAGAATATATGCAAAACTTTGGAAGTAGGTCAAATATCATATAAATCTTTTCCATCATTCTCCATCCAATTATAGTATTTAGGATTAGCTGTCAGGACTCAAGAGCTTCAGATAATCATTGATTATTTGTCAGATTATGCTAATATGGTTTTATGGCAGATAAATTTTTGGCAGATAAATAGTATCTGCCATAGTATTATGGCATATAAATATTTGTACAGCCAAATAATACTTGACAGCAAATGTGTACATACTGTTTAAGATATAAATGTCAATGAATCCATTCTGGTGATTAAGAGGAAAGTGCACAGATCACTGAGATCCACCTTTCCCTAATGGTCACAAGACCAGAAAATAGAATACATGATCAAATTTTCTTTTCTTATCGAGGCTAATTTTAAGCAAAAAATATCTGCCATAGTTTAAAGATGTAGAAGCACACTATTTAAGAAGTAGAGTGAGTGAACAGTTTTATGTTTCCATAAATATGTTTATGTTGTATCATGGTTAACCAAAGTTACTAGATAGTACCTTTGCAAAAATTAAAATAAATCCTCCAAAATTAACATTCTGTGTTTATTTTTTGGATCTAGATATAGACTATTAGATCTACAGCATCTAGATCTATAACACTATTTTAACATTCAACTTTATTTTCCTCTCTGTTGTTCTAAGTACTTAGACCCTATACTCAATAAAATGAGACAATGTCAGAGAATGAGGTTTTCTAAAAGTAGGAGACTCACCATTTTAGTCTGCTAGAAGTAAGCAGAAGTCTTAAATATTTTGTTTCTGGCAGAGAAAGTTACTATACTATGCATCAAATCCAGGTGAGCTCTTTCTCAAATAATTAAGGAGCTAATGCCTATCCTGCCAACGTAATTGGAATTAAGAGTGCTTCCCTTGAGCTATGTAGGTTTAAGGTGCTGTGCTGTTAGGACAGCCACAGTTTAACACAACAATCAATCTTATATGATTACATTCCTTATGGTGCAGAGGAGTTTAATAGACAGAAAAATTGAGCTTCTTACTTGCTTGACCTGAACTTCATGGACAGAAATGGTACAGCCAGTTCCTCCTTGAGTTGGAGTGGCTTCAGTGTTGAAAATGTAGGACTTGGGGAATGAAGGCAAAAAAATGAACTGTATTCAAGCCCTTTTTCTAATAAGCTGAGCATTAACATAATCCAGCTCCAGTTTTGTCAGAAAAAAATAGGTATTAAATATTTATCATACTATCAAATAAATTTCATCTGCCAACAGAGAAGGAAATAAAGTGGCAGTATTTGAAAAGAAAATACCAAAGAATATTCATCAGACCTTGCTTACATACTCATTAGAGCTCCTGTAAGACAGTACAAAGTTAGAAATGAAACAAGATGAATGAAGAAGATCCTGTTCACTGATATTCTTTTAGTAGTAAAAAAAAAAAAAAGTTAAAAGGAAATTTAATGAAAAAAATGGTAAAAAGATTACGAAAGTATGACTCATGTTGCACACCACTGAAAAATAAATGCAGATAACTATTCAGCAATCAGCCCTAGTTGGTGATCCAGTCCCTGTTTTATCATGTATGTGCACAGTATTTATTAATTAGAGCTACTGAGCACACTGTAATTCCCTTGGAGAACTCTCTTGATTTTCCTAACCCATGGAATATAATCAGCAGATTGCTTGTGAATAGAAACACTGCTGAAGCATAGCATACAGGAAATTATCTCTGGAGTTTTGACCCACTGTTTCTCACAAGATAATAATATTATAGCTTGCTCCTTCCTCTTCAATGATCAGCCTTTTCAGTAGAACGAATTTATAAATGGAACATTGTTCAGGTATGCTACTTTGTGCACAAAGAAAGGAGTGAATATTGTTACATATTTATGATGTGGTCAGGCCATAAGATTTTGCAAAAGAGGGCTCCAAGTGATGGATATGGCAAACACAGAAGTAAATGAAAGCAGGTGTTTTGATGAAGACCCAACCTCAAACCTCGAATGCAGCTCATACCAACAGTGTAGGCCAGTGGGAACAAAAGTGGTGTTAATCTGAGTGGGCAAATATGTACATATAATGGAATTTATAATAAATAAATAAAATGTAATTTTAAATATAGAATTAATTTTACCTTATTATATATATATTTAACATTATTAAGAACTAAGCTGACAGCTATATTAGTTTCGGACTAGAACTGAAATATTCATAGATGGGCATGTAGCCATTTCAGTATGAGATGGAGCTTTGAGGTGATTTTCAATAAAAATGTTAGTGAAACTGAGACTATAATAAGTGTCTGTGGAATATCTAAATATTCTAAATTAACAGACACCTTAACAAGATCACCAACCAATGACATCAACATCAAAATTATAAAAAAAAAACAAAAAAAAACTTTATTACAAAGTAAAAGCAATACAAATATAAAAAAATTGTCTTTGCTTTACTTCAATCTGCTCCTTAACTTTCTTCCCAATAACATTTCTTTAAAAATTGAAACAAGTACAGGAATATATATATGGCTCAAATGTAAAATTATAATTCAGATTACTATTATACTGAATAACTATATATAAATATCAGGGCAGATAAGGAGCATTATATTGTTTTCCAGAAATTTCTACCCAACAGGAACTCTCTAGTTTGACTTTACTTATTTATTTAAAAAGATAGGCATTACAAACCCTGATTACTTCAAAGGAAAACAAATACAAACAGGAAAAAAAAAAAGGCAAGAACAAACCAGCTCATTATGGAAATATGTCTATATTTATCTAAAACCTTCAGGCTATTATAAAGGACATTGCAACCTTATGCAAATTTAACAGTTTTTCTAATTACATTGTGATGGATATGTAGCCTCAGTATAACATATTTTTGGGGGTGTTTTCATCTTTGAGATTAAAACTACTGGTACATTATGGTCATTGAACCAACTAATGATGCTGTATTCAGTGAGCTTCCCCAACCAGGTGTATATTCATTTCAAAACAAGCTTACTAGGCTAGCATTTATGCCCATGACACGGTTTTCTCACAGATTTCTGTACCTCAACCAACACTACCTTTTTTATCTTGTTCAGAGATGTCCAGTGAAAAGAATCCTAACAACAGATAACGAGACCAATGGCACAAACAATAAGCTGTATAGTCTCTTCTCTATTGATTTTACTGTCCTTATGTAATCAATATGAATATATTCAATTGCTGGAGTTATAGTATAATTAAAAAATAGGTGTTGCTCTGTGTGAGTGGGATTGTTTAGGAGCCAAGCTCTTGGCTCTTTTAAGCTGTCTTCACTGAAAACTTAAATTGACACAAATTTGGTCTTAAAACAATTTTTTTACAAGTCTTTTCTATTTCTCTGCTCATTACTAGGAAAGTTAAAAAAAAACAAGTCTGGAAAAATTGACCATAAGCTTGCATGAAAAAGACATAAAGAGATACCTCTTCCATTTTGTGAACAGTAGAGCCTCACCTGACAAAATACTGCTAGATATGCATATAATTTTCACAAAACCAGCATGGGTATGTTGCTCCCTTGAAATAAGCAAAATTTTCTCTTGTGCTAAAATTTTCAACTGAGGACCTCAAAACATTAAGAACAGAAATTTATTCTGTTTCTGCTTTTGACATTTTGACAGACAGTGTCTGTTTGCAAGAACATAAAGCAGATGAAAATGTTTCGCTTTGTGCAGTGGGCTAAGCTTAAGCAATCTGTATAAGCAGAGTCACTTGGATAATACAGGTATCTAGGTGCTTGAAGGGAGATGTTTAGAGCTGACTTTAAGTTTCAAAATATTATAATATTGGGAAATACTAGGATATGCAAAGACTTAAATGATCATCCCCAAAGAACATTATAGTTCTGCATTTGATGAGGAGAAGATCAGATTCAGCAAATCTTTTAGATTTTATCATACTGAGAACAGAAGGGCTTAATATCAGGCTCCTTTGGACTGATCAAAACCGACATTTGAAATAAATTAGCTAGTCTGTATAATTTTTAAGCTTTTCTCTTTGAAAGACATATAGATCTGATTCATAGT
The DNA here is from genome assembly GCA_013397075.1 of Rhabdornis inornatus. Classification (NCBI taxonomy): domain Eukaryota; kingdom Metazoa; phylum Chordata; class Aves; order Passeriformes; family Rhabdornithidae; genus Rhabdornis; species Rhabdornis inornatus. The sequence goes on along the minus strand of VWZS01004311.1, from coordinate 333,061 downwards.
TCCGAGATCCAAAAGCGGTTTCTCCATGGCTGAGATTCAAAGACTACACAATTGTGAGTACCTACTTGGAGCATTACACATTTAATATTCATAAGGAGAAAACTTCAGACTGTGGGAGGTGCCACACTGACAGCTCTCAAGTATCACATTCTCCAATTAAAAATAAAAGCCAGTTCTGGTACATCTAGAAGTTATCCAAAGAACAACTTCCCTCCACATTTCAGTTTCTGTGACCCATTTTATGGGAAGACAATGACGCCATGTGAAGTAGATATTTAGCATTTCTGTCATGCTGAATGTTGTAATTGGAGAAATATGGTTCAGCCTTCCCTGAGGAAGAAGCAAGTACAGACTTAATGAGTTTCCCTACTACTGCAACTTGCTTAAATAAAATAAGAATACAATTAAACTTACTCAAATGTAAGACTAAATCAGAATGCCATTAACTGTTGTTCAGTGCACTCATGTGTGAAATATATGCTTTTATGTTACTGAAAAAAAACATGCAATTCTAAATTTGAAGGCATTGGATGAAGTAATGCAACAAAGAATATAAAAGATAAATAATAGATAAAAATAGCTACAGTCTGAGACTTACATGCATAATATAATACATGAATGCACATGAACAAGAGAAAAAACCCAACTTTGAAATGCCAAGGGAAATAGAACAGAAATCCAAAGCAAATTAGTGAGTCAGCTAAACTTCTGATACTGCCTGAAAATTGTATTGTAGACCCCTTCAAACAGAATGATATACAACTGAGTAGAGACAACCTAATCCTGCCAACCTATCCTTGTGTTCATCAACATGCACTCAGATTTTTTAGACTGCTCTAGCATATGTGGTCAAAATGAGGCTCACATTCTTGGAACTAAATGGTACTGTGGTCATAGGTTTGCTATAAACAAAAGGGCACAAACCACAAAAATAGAGCGAAGAGTTTATTATTAGCTCAATTAATGTTTAAACATAATAGCTCAAAGTGTTAGTTCAGTTACACTAATATTCACTAATAATCCAAATTAACTCAGAGAAACCTCAGTAATACAACTAACAAGTTGTAGTGGGGGAAAGGGAAAAAAACAAACCAAACCACTTGTCTTGGTGCTGTGCTCTCCCTTCCCTATCCCTGGTATCCTAATATTGTCAGTCTAGAAGAAGGGAGAATCAGGGCAGGTTGCAATAGCTGTCAGTACTCTGATGGCTTCGAAGTGAAGAGGATGATTTTTATGCCAGGGTTTTCATCCTACTCTTTTCCAGGAGAAGCATGGGGGTGATAATTTCTTCCAGTTCAAATTTACAGTATGATTGAGTTTGGGTTCATATGTTTCACTGTCACAGCTCGCTTGCTTTCTCCACATAGAGAGCTACAGCCTGGCAGTGGCCCTCAGAGCCACCTTCCCCTCTCTGCCCCAAGGGTTTGTCAGACAGTGACAGAAAGGGGTGTCTGATCCCAACAGGGTTACCCCCAGAACTCAAGTTGGAGCAGGGGAGGCAGCAGCCACTGGCACCACGGCAGGGGTTAAACAAGCAACACCCAGTCCAAGTCATTACAAGGTGGAGGCCTTGTACTCTAAGATCAGTGCACAGCTGGGAACCTTATGCAAGCAGTGGCAAAAGTCTTATTTTCTAGGCTACAGTGGCACAGACCACATTCAGCTGATTGGCACATCTCAAGTGTGAACTATTTACCTTTGCCTTAATTTCTCAGGCTAATTTATCTAACTATAAAAAGAGTTGTCCGCCTCCATCCTGCCACCTTGATGAAAGTTGGCACAGAAACAACACCAAGAAGTCTGAGCTGGAGGACATGCTTGAGCCTTAAGCTTCTATGATATTATAGACATACTTTTAGAAACCCATCATCCAAAGGATACAAGAAAATATGAGGTAGACAAAAGAAAAAATGGTGATGCACCAGTGAAGATCTCTGGAATATCTGGTGCATAACCTGAAATTGTATACATTTTTCAAATAAATCGTGATGGATTACAGTAATAATAATTACAAATATAAGCTATAAAAAATCATGAAAGTTTTAACATTGATGTTATGAAACTTTTTGGTTGAATTTTCCTCATCTGACTGATCAGACCGATAATGGTTCTAAAGAGCTCCAAATTTTTTTTATTTTATTGCTATAACCAAAGATGCAAGAGTTGATTCTAAAGATTGAAGGAACATAAACTACGAATCAGTGAAGACTCTAAATCAGTGACATGATTGGCGTGTAAACAATATATTTGTTTAAGGTTTTTGGATGGAGCCTGATTAGTAAATAAGGTGTTCTGCTGTGAACCTGTCTCAAAGGGGGAAAAGGATCCTTGCACAGGAGTTAGCAGGGAGCTTTAAACTAGATTTGAATGAGGAAGGGGGTAAACCCAAGATACTACTGATAAATAAACCTGGGAGCAGTACAGCAGTGTTTCAGATCCTTCAGTCTGCTATTTCAGTGTAAGTAGGGGATGTAGATCCATCCAGTGGTGAAGATCCAAGGTTTATTAGTATGATATGAAACCACAAGGACACTTGCGAATAATCACATAGAAATTAGCCAGTCCCTCAAAAAAGGTGGTGGATCCAATAGCTCAACTGGAGTGCATCTATACCAATGCACAGAGCATGAGCTACAAACAGGAGGAGCTGGAAGCCATCAGGCAGCAGGAAAATATGAAAAAATTGCCGTTATGGAAACATGGTGGGACAACTGTCAAAAGTGACATATTGCAAGAGTTATAAACTCTTCAGATGGGATAGGCAAGGAAGAAGAGGTGGTAGGGGAGTCCTGTATGTTAGGGAATGTTTTGGTTGTCTGGAATTTAATGGTTGTCTGGAATTTAATCCACCACTCAATGGGTTGAATGCTTATGAGTAAGAATCATGGTGGGGAAGGCCAACAAGGCAGATATGGTGGGAATTTTATTTTTCTGGGATTTTACCATTGAAAAAAACTAATTATATCAGTCCGAGTATCCTCTTTTTCTCTGTGTCTTAGCTCTGTTGATGTTTTTGATGTATATAAATGCTGTAGGACTGAGGCAACTTTCATCTCCTAGAGTTTCAGTCTGAAACCCATTCTTAGTGTCTGAAACTGCTTCGCAGTTACTTTCGTCTGGCTATGACATCTGCCAGAACAACCTTCACTAAGTCCACTAATAGATAATCCTGATCTTAAGTGGAAGATTCACTGATGCAAGAGAAATGAATGCTGGATTCTGCACCTGGGCTGGGGCAACCCTGGATGAATGTACAGACTGGGGAATCAGGCACTGGAAAGCAGTGACACAGAAAGGGACCTGAGGCTCCTGGCTGACAAAAAGCTGAACATGAATCAGCAGTGCCCTGGCAGCCTGTGCCTGATGCCAGTGCCCTGGCAGCCTGTGCCTGATGTCCCCAGGACAGGGTTGGAGGGCCAACCCTGTCCTGGGGACATCAGGCACAGCATCACAGCCAGGCAAGGCAGGGGATTGTCCTGATTTGTTCTGCACTGGGACAGCCTTATCTTGAGGGGAAGCTGTATGAAAAGCAGGTGAAGGGCACTTGGTCTGTTCAACCTCGAGGAGACTGAGGGGAGACCTCACTGCAGGTACAACTTCTTGTGAGGGGAAGAGGAGGGGCAGGCACTGATCTCTGCTCTGTGCTGACAGTGACCAGATCCAAGGGTCTGAATTTGTGTCAGGGGAGGTTTAGGTTGGATTTTAGAAAAACGTTCTTCCCTCTGAGGGTGTTTGGGCCCTGGAACAGATTCCCAGGGAAGTCGTAACTGCATCAGCCTGTCAGAGTTCAAGAAACACATGCACAAGACTCTCAGGCATATGCTGAATTTCTTGGGGATCGTGCTGTGAAGAACTTGGAGTTGGACTTTTATGATCTTTGAAGATTTCTTCCAACTCAGTTTAATTTGTGATTCTGTGAATAGAAGAGAATCTCAGAAATCTGATTCTCCATTGCTGGATTTGTTGCAAGTTAGCTGTATGACTTCAGTGAGACACACTGTATGTTTGACTTTCTATTTTTTTATGTCCATTTTGTTCTCTGCTTTCCAATAAGGAGCAGTATAGGGCAGTTCACTCTGATGGCTACTTGTCATAAATGCATGTATAGAATTATGGTCTTTGTAACAATAACATTAATATCTCAACTAGTACAAGACTGGATATATTAAAATGTGCTAAGCAGCAAATAACATAAAGCCATTTTTCTCCTTATTACTTCTTCATTAGAGATAAATTTATAACTTGTAAAAGCCTTCTAGAATGTTTTCCATGTTTTATCTTTACTCAAAGACAAAAAATATTATTAAGACCCCAAGACAAAAGAAGTATCAGGAATAAGCTGAGAGACAAAATTGGAAAAAAGGATTTGTCTAAAAATACATTCAGATGCTTCAAAAATAGAAGTGAAGACAGACTTGGCAAGAATGAAAATAGCTGTTTGCAAAAGAAATAACATAGCAATTTTTTGTTATTTATTATCCTAAAAACTCAGGATAAAATAATTGGGTTTGCTATCTAATGGGGGTGGATAGTTATGAGGGTAAGCCAGATATTAATGATCATATGTCTCTTAGCTGTCGAAAGATATCCCCAAACTTTTGTATCACATTTTAGTAATGAGAACTGCATAGGAAAGACAAGTGGGATATTGAGTTCATATACAAAAGGAAAAAAACTATCACAATACGAAATGAGAATAGAAGTTAAGCTTTTTAAAAAATATTTTTCAGTTGAGGAGCCTGACAATGTCAACCCTATAGCATTGTAAGAATTGGCACACACAATTACAGTTGTAGCAAGCGATGATCTTTAATGTGTCTGCTGAACCAGGACCAGGGCTGTGTGGTTTTAGAACAGCAAATATGCCACTTACATGTAAGAAACTCACTATGTCCTTGGTAGTAAAGTAGGCAAAATGTGGCCTGGAGTCCACTGCTTTAAACAAAACTATGTATTTTCCATTTGTATATAATAAGAATGTGAAGTCCACTCTTTAAGATAGAAATGTAGGTGCAAGAGTGTGTGTGTAAATCAAACATGAAAAACTGTCTGAGAGGAGGTTTTAAATACCAACCAGGGAATTACACAGAGGTACAAAAGATTCAACATGAAAGAAATATAAAAGAAACAAATAAATTTGTAAAAGGTGGGGGCAGAGGCCTTGGAGCAGGATGAGGAGCAGTGACTCTAGCTGGGTTCTGCAGGGCATCAGCTGTGGCATCCCCAGCCCTACCTTGACCAGGCCCAGTACTTCCTTTAGGACACAGAAACAGCTTGCCTACACCACAGGAACCGTGTGGGGCCACCTCTGCTTCGAGTGTATGTGGGTTTATATGGGAGTTCTGCCCACAGATGGTGCCTTAGTGGGGTGCCAGCAGTGGCAGGGGTACCTGCTCAGCTAGTGCATCCACATCTTCACAGAGCATCTGCATGTGGTGGACCCTCACCTACACACTGGGTAGGTTACATTTCAGCCAGTGTGTGATCGTTGTTTTCAGAGATGAGTTATAGAAGGGTTGTTATAAAACTGTAGGTTTTTGGTAACATTTTATGTGTCAAATATTGTAGTGTATCTTTTGTTCTGCTTTTATTGGTGGACAGTTAATGTTAATATATTGCAAAACTGCTTCTATACTGATTAGGCTAAACTATGAGTGAGCTGCGTTTTCCCATTAGAACAGCAAATTAACAAAAAAAATCTAGAGTCACAGAATACGCTTAGTTGGAATGAACTCACAAGGATTATCAAAGTCCAACTCCTGTCCCTGCACAGGACACCTCCAAGATTCACACCATATGACTGACAGCATTGTTCAAATGCTTCATGAGTTTGTGTCAGGCTTGGTGCTGTGACCACTACAGCAGTCCTGTAGCCTGGACAGCAGCCTGTCCCAGTGCCCAAGAAGAAACAGATTTTTCTGACATTTAATCTAAAATTCTTCTGACACAGCTTCAGGCCATACCCTTGGGTCCTGACACTGGTCACCACAGAGAAGAGATCAGTGCCTGCCCCTCCTCTTCCCCTTGTGAGGAAGCTGTATGCTGCGATTAGGTCATCCCTCAGTCTCCTCTTTTCAAGGTTGAACAAGACAAGTGACATCAGATGCTTCAGTATGATTTCCAAATGTTGCATATGTTGCTTGCCTTTCCTTCTCCACTTTCCAATTTTCCCTATTTTCTGTCTTTCATGCAGAAAAGAAAGTATGAAGGCCAACTGGAGTGATTCCTGAAAGGAACTGAGGTGTATAGGCATGACAATATCTAGGAGAGATTGAAGGAGATCACTGAGAACTACAGAAATATTCAGTCTAATAAGTCGAAGTTATTTGGAGCTTGACCACTCACTTGAGTTGTATACTTCTGCTTTATAAAAGGTTTGAACAAAAAGCTGGAGACATTAATGAAAAATGGCATAAAGATTAGTGAATTTGGATCATACCTGACCAATTTCATTCATGTTTGGAGGGCACTGCTGATCTTCTATTAAAAAAAAAAAGAAGGCAGCAGATCTAAGCTGTCTGGATTTCAGATATATACTTGCAAGGGTGCCAAATAGGAAAAGGTGAGTGAAAGTGGAGAAAGGAACTGAAAGAGAAACTGAGTATAGGGAGAGAATTAACTGAAGACTACTCATGGATACATCATACTGAAACTGGGCTACTGAAATGAACACCTAGTAAAGCTTTTAACAGTTAAAGCATTCTATGAACAAAAGAAAAAGAGGAGTATAACATAAATGTGAAGCTGCAAATTCATTTTTAGTCTTCTTAAAAGTTTTACCAGTGTAGAAAAATGCAATAGACATTATTAGTCCAGCTACAATAATACTAACACTCACTTTCTAAATTATCTAATCAATACAATATAGATCTTACTAGTAATACTAAAGGTAGAAGTTATATATGACAAACTTGCCATTACCTATCCTTTTCCCCTGGTAGTGTGCTCATCATTCTAATATTCCTCTGTATTCTAAGAAGGATGGTTTTAGATGATGTAGGAGGCATGCACAAAATTTTCAGCATTGTGAGGTTTCTGCAGGGAGGCCAATAGTATTCATGGTGGAGAGATTTCCTCCTGCTTGAATGTGAGCTTTTCTTGGTTTAGTTTTCTTAGTTTTTTAATCACAGCTCACTTTTCTCTCACACTGCATCCTGGCAATATCCCTCAGCCACATGCACACAGAGGGATATTTTTTGGCAGACAATGTCTTGGGGACTGGGGGGGAGTATGTGTTCAGAACTGAAGCTGGAACAGGGGAGCCAGCAGTCACTGCCCAGTGACACGCAGCTCAGGCTATGGATAGGCTAAAATCTGGCACTGAGAGGTCATGGTCAAGAGGTTTTAATCAGTAATTGCAACGTTATATGTCCTAGCTATGGAACCCATCAAGAAATATCCATGGAGTGTTGCAATACAGCTTTCTTTTTAATTTTCCTGGCACAAAATTTATCTATGTGTTAATAAATTTTTCTGATAGGTTACATTAGGAGGAAGAATTTTTTTTTGGTTGAGAAATATAGCAATAGAAATGGAATAAGCATTAGAGACTAAAATATCTTTTATTTAGGAACTAATGAGAAGAAATTCTTCAAGAAGCTATGGTCTCATTAGCTGAAAACTGCTGAGAAACAGAAAAGTTTGTATATACTAGTCATTGAATGTCTACAGAATGCCAGTGTGACATAATAGAAGTGGAAAAATAATCCTATAATTTGTCGGACTAGGTTTTACTTACTGAATAAGGGAATTATTAATTTCATTATATGTAGTAAGGATCTTTTCTGTAATACTATATTCATTTTTTGGCCCACCAAATAGCTCGTGAAGATGCCTGCAGATTGGAACAGGGGCAAGAATGTCTCACAGCTGCAATGATCAAGCAATGAGCCCAAGACGTTGGCTTTGTAAAGTTCCTGGGCAACCATCTTTGAATATAAATGAGAACACATTAAGTACCCAGGTGGGCAGGGAGCTGTCTGTTGCAAAGCTCCCTAAAAGGCAGCAGCCTCTTTCATCTGCAGTCAGATGGGCTAACTCCAGGGGAGAAGTACTCAATGACAAACACTAGACTTAAGGCCTCTCACCACCCACCTGAAGGCAGCAATCACTACTGCTTGCCTCCAGTGAACACCTGTGAGAGCACGCTTCATTTTCTCGAGTCTGCGTGCAATTAAAGGCCACCTGTTTGCATGCAGGAGGTGTTTGCAGCTGTTTCCCACAGCTGAGACCACTTCTCATTACCTTTCAGCAGATAGATGTTGTTTGTTCAAGTCAGCCATCAAATTCCACCTGATTATGCTAGTGGTCATCAATCTCAACCTGAAATAAAAGATTAACAGAACCTTGTAAAATAAGACACCGTGGGAATGTTCCTCTCGTGCTCTATACATGGTATGGATCAATGAATCACAGAATGGTTTGAATTGGAAGGGCCCTTAAAGATCATCTAGTTCCAGTCCCCCTACCATGTGCAGGACCACATTACACTTGACCAAGTTGCTCCAAGCTGCATACCACATGGATACTTATAGGAATGAGGTATCCACAGTTTCTTTGGGCAACCTGTTCCTATATCTCAACTCTCATAACAAAGAATTTCTTCCTAGTCTAATATGCCCTCTTTCAGTTTGAACCCATTCCTCCTTGTCCAAACACTACATGCCCCTACAGAAGCCCCTCTTCAGATTCCTTGTAGGCCCCTTTCAGATATTGAAAGGCGGGTCTTCCTGGAGCCTTCTCTTCTCCATGCTCAACAACTCCAGCTCTCTCCACCTGCCTTCAAAGCAGAGGTGCTCCAGTTCTCAGATCATTTTTGTGTCCCTCACCTGGACTTGTTCAACAGGTCCACATCCTTCTTATGCTGGGGCCCAAGAACTGGATGCAGCACTCCAGGTGGGATCTCACAAGAATGGAGCAGAGTATCACCTCCCTCAAATTGTTGATCCCACTTCTTTTGATGCAATCCAGGATGTATTTGGCTTTCTGGGCTGCAAATGCACATCACCTGGTCACATTGTGCTTCTCAGCAACCAATGCCCCCAAATCATTCTCCTCAGGGTTGCTCTAAATTCTCTGCACAGCCTGTATTTCTGCTCAGGATTCCTCCAATCCATGTGCAGGACCTTGTATGTGGCCTTGCTGTACTTAGTGATGTTCATGCAGGTCCACTGCTCAAGCCTGTGCAATTCGCTCTGGATGGATCCTTCAGATTGTGGCCTGCACTGCACTTGGTGTCATCAAACACACTGAGGGTACACTCAGTCCCACTGTTCATGCCATGACAAAGATGTTAAACAGCCCCAGTCCCAATACGGAGCCTGAACAGTACTGTCTTTTCATTGAGACTTTTTGATAGTGAATGGCATGGTATTGGGATAATTAGCAGCTGCCTGCACAGATGGTTAGAGAACAAAAGTTCTTTAAACAGTCCTCAATCATAGCTTTTTTAATTATTCACCATTCTAGCTATGGTGTTTATCGACATGATCCTCAGCTTGGCACAGAGGAGGCTACAACACACCATAGTATAATCAGAACCTCAGTCCTGTAAGGATTTTATGTTGGGGAGGGCAGATAAAGGTAAGATCTTGGGTTCAGACCTCAGTCAAATATCCATTCTAGGAACAGGTTTTATTGAAAAGAAGAAAAAAGCATAAGGTTACTATTTGCAAATATACAAGTATACCAAGGAGCTAATTCATGCTGGCAAATAAACAAGTAGGTGTAAATTCACCAAGAAGAAACATAGGAAATTAAACAAAGGCTCCTAATCACCAGCAAGTGAGAGCTGAAGAAGTGGCAGGAATAAAACCAGCTTATTTAAAGTTATGTTTATAGATCAATTAATTGACTATGACAGGAGAAATCTGGTTTTAGTATTTTAAGAAATTCTTTCAAATTATATGTCCAATACTTATGGGATTTTTAGATATGATCTTTACAGTGCCAAAAGCAACAGTATGTCTTGTTATTTCTGTATGAGGTCTAGTTTCTGTATTGCAGCAATGCTCAATCACTTGCTTGGGGTTAGGCAGTTTGGGTCCTGCCAGCAAGCCTTTAACCATGTAGGTAATTTTAAGTTTTATATGCATCCACATCTATTGGTCAGACAGCACCTGAGTGGGAAATCTTCATGAAAGGGAAAGGTAAGATTTGGTTGATAAAGTCCTTCTGTGGCTTTAATCCAAAATCCTTTTGCAATTCTCTCTGAGTTATAAGAGTGGGGAAAAAAATTCGATTCCTGCTGCAAAAGTGATCCAAGGGCTGTCACGCTTCTGAGAACAAAGCTAGAGTAAAACCACACTCAGTTCAAAAACTTGACATGGGCAAAATCCTAGCTGATAATTTTTTTGAGTGGATTAGGGAGGATTAAAGAAGAGAGAGCAGTAGAATAAAAATAAGAAGATAAGAAATTTTTCTCCAGTCACTTCTGAGCATAGTAAATTTGTACCTCTAAGATTTTCACAATGCCAAATGAAACACTTTTGTTTTTGACACTTCACAATCCAAATGTCCAGACTGAGCAGCACTTGTAAACTATTCTTAGACTGCAGTCAGGGCTCAAAAGAAAGAATAGAAAGTAACCCAAATACTGAGATTTAAAGATTTTAAAATTACTCTAGTCCACTTTTTTGGTATTGTGGTTTACATATTTTCTCATTTTTTTCTGTGTGTAATTTAACTAATGGAATATTAATATGGTGCTAAAGCAATACGACTTTCTACTAGATGTAGACAGCTTTTTATCCACTTAAAATTCTTTATTGCAGTCATTAAAAAATGTCCATGCATTCATTATATATTCCTTGATAACTGATGGAAAATTCAGGTCATGATCTTACTGATATTCTTGATATTTTCTTTCATTATGTATATACATATGTATATGGGTTAAGATACTCAGCATCTATGAATCATTTTTCTCACTATTTGTTTATGTGTAAGTTGTGTGTGTGGCATATCAAATCAAACATATCTCTCCCACAAAACCATACTGACAGATGAGGAATTTTTCCTTCCCTTTTGCTCTTTGTTTGGTTTTGGGTTTTTTTTTACTATCCAACTACTTATTCTCTTTCTACTTCTGGGTTTTGATTCTTTGCTCTAAAATTGGTGGCAACCTAAAGCATTATTTGCTTTATATTAAGCAAATAATGTGTTGTGGAAGGATGTGTAAGGAAGGCAGGTAACATACATAAAGTTTAAGATTGGTTGGAAGATCTACAAAAACATAAAATATTTCTTTTTATTTGTTTGTGACTGTGTCTATTGCTAGTTAGTAAAAATTTTCTCTAGTCAGCTACTTAAGAAAAACTTTTCACTTCCTAATCAGCTGACAGTATTTATTCTGAAATAAAAGTAAATTTTCACTCTTTTTTGCAAAAGGCATAGATAGTCCATGTGAGGGATATTAAATGAGAATGTTATGCAACTGCTTCTTTTTTCAATAGACGTTGCAAACTCAGTTCTGTAGGGAAAGACCAAATCCTACTCTGCTGACTCTGTTGTCATCCGAATAACCTCTGGCAGAGAAGCCATAATAAGTAAAAGTAGAGCTGGAGAAAAAACTGAGCTTCTGGTTATTTATTGAGGAAAAAAAATTAAAATAGTCCAAACTTCTTGACAGCTAGGACTACACTCATAAATTAATATTTGAGACAAAGTAAAAACACTTTTTTGCTTAAATAAATATTTTAAAATATGTTAATGAACAATGCACTGGTTGGAGCCTTACTGCTGTTAGCAGTTCCATAAGGAGCCTGCAAACTTATGTCACAAGGCAATTCCTTACATATCCTTGCACCAGCATCAATCCTCTAAGTGATAACATAGGATGCCTCAGTTTGCCATTTGTCCATCCCTCATCACCACACCTGCTGCCCAAATGTGACCCCTGAGTGTTTGCGTACCAGGAATGCTACAAGACAATGCTGTGATGATTTCTTATCACCAAGGTAAACATCACTCCCTTAAAGATAATTGTGTTGTATCTGGCTTTTCTGCTTCCAGCCAGATGTTTCCTTGTCCACAAGTTACCTGTGCTAGGCAGATATGATTTTAATTTCCCCTTCAGATAGCTGAGGGCACTTCCCCCTCAGCTGCTTCTAGTTTTAAAATAAGGATGACTTTAAATCCAGTATTGTGTCTGATAATAGCCATATCTTGTAATTAGTAGGGACTGGACACAGGTAGAATGGATGAAGCTCATTTTTGTCAGGAAGAACATAATACTAACTGCACAAATTGGGGCTTTATTTGTGTTAGAGCAGCTCCCTTGCTATAGTGTGGTGAAAATCAGTCATTGACAATGGCCAGGAGCAGAACCCTAGGCAAAGATTTTAAGAGGTAGGAAAGCAAATTTTTATATTTGCCTAAGTAACTCTGTTAAACTCTATTAAAACTGCAGTTAGATCCTTCCTACTATATGTAGGCACCTTAGAGGTGACTTAATGAAGGGTGTCCAATATCATTATTTTTTCCATTAGAAAGGACATTGAAATAACATTATTTTGTAGTACTTTGTCTTTAAACCTGATGCAATCCCATCAGTTGCAGCAAAGATAATTTGTGAACCTTTCCTATAGAAAACAAAGAAACAAAAAACACCTATAAACCAACACCAATATAAAACAAACAAATAAGAAATACTATGGGAAATCAGAAAGACAAAATCCAAAAACCTGGAGCAATGCAGTGAAGTATTAGACCCAGATTTTTGTTCATAAGAAAAAGATATATTAGGATTTAAATAAAGTTTACAAAGATGTTTTTGTAATATATGCACATTTATATTGTGCCCACTTTCACAGTGGTATCATTATGCTAGAGTGAAAAGACACAGATTTTAAATAGTAAAATAAGCCACTTTTTTTTTTTTTTTTTTTTTTTTTTTTTTTTTTAAAAAAATTTTTGTTTAATTTTTTTTTTTTTTTTGAATAAATGCTTGGTTGAATACTTATACTTTGCTAAAATTCACCCGGTGGGAGAACATATGCACATTAATCTTCATCACAATAAGTTCATCACAATAAGCTATGTTTCACACAGGGATGAATAGTGGTTGATCTAACAAACCATCCATCCAAGTTTGTATCTTAAGTTCCTCATTAAAGTATCTGAAAACCATCTCTTTCCATTGTCACTTCAGTGCAATAATATCCACACCATTTTGATTAATTTTGCTAGATGGCTGTGAATAAAGAACTTATTAGACACTCTACTCATAAAACTGTTGAATACTGTTTAAACTTAGGGAGATGACAGATCTAATGAGTCAGTGTTTTCCATCATTCATCTACATAGGTTCATATATTGGCAGTCTTCAGCATAGTATCTGAGTGCCTGCATAATGTCTGAGCACTACTTACTATATTAGGTTATTAATCCTAAGAGACTGTGGATTAGATTCCAACCTTTCTTCTTTTAAGGTGTTTTATTTTTGCAGGTCTAATTGTTCTTAACTTACACTTCTTTTCACTGTAATAAGCTCCTAATTCTGGATGGATACAAGTGAAAGCAGAAGCATGCCATTCAGTATCATTTTGATTACACCCATGCAATATTACACTCTGATTTTTTACTTACCTAGAAAAAAATTCAAAATGAATGCTAAAAATGTTATTTTTCATAAATGGAATCTTTGGAGATATATGTCCTATGAAGACAGTAGATGAAGTTAAAAAAAATACAGGAATGAAAGAATATATTGAAAAATTATTTTTAATATTTAAAGTAATATTTTATTAATAAATACATGGGTAGGACAGAATTATCCTTTGTTCAGAAGATGACAGCTATATTTTTTAAAATGTTATATATGACAGCAGTATAATGATATTTCAAAAGTCTTTTCAGGTATTATTTAGATATCTTTACTCTTTGTAACAAAATTTTGAAGGACTGAAATTAGAGGAAAATTATATGCACCATTTGACCTGAAGCACCCCATGTCATCCCTGTCTTCCAGACTGCTTCATTGTGTTAGCCTATTCAGATAACAATATGAAGTAGAAAAACAGATTTCTGCCTTTAAATATCCTTTGGGAGAAAAATGGTACTTCAAACTATTGCTTTAGTGTAAGAGTGCTGCATAGTGCTGCAGAGAACTAAAAGAAGAAAGCATGGCAATGAGGAACTAGTCTTGCCACAGTCTTTGTCAAGGGAAATGCAAAATAAATAAGCATATCCATTCAACATCCATCAAATAATGAGACTGTCATATGAGTTCTGTGTCTCTGTTGAAATATCTTGAGCAGAAGGTTTAGGTTATATTCACAAAAGGGAACATTCTCTCTTTTGTTTTTTTCTTTTAATAATAACCAGTTACTCAGGACCACATTATTCAGTTCTAACTCTTATTGGTATTTATTTGAGTAAATTGTCCTCTTAGAAAACTACTTTCATGGTAAACTTTGGATAGCATAAGAGCTTAATTATCAGACTCTTTATATTTTATTGCTATATTTGGCAATAGTTCCATAGTAACTTGCTTAAACAGGGAGGTTGGACCAAATGACTCACTCTACTCTCTTCCAACCTTACTCATTCACTGACTATGTGATTTTGCTGACATTAATTTTAATAATAATTCTTCTAGATTGCCTTCTTGGTAATTTAGTTATGTAAAAGGCCTTTGATTTCATCAGTTTACTGATTGTTTCATTTATATTCTGTGTTACTAGATTGTTCCAGTACTAATATTCTTTCCTTCTCTCCCTCCACCCGCACCTCTCTTCTTTTATTATCCATTACAAAATCCATCTTGAAACTGAGCTCTAAATAGCAAAACAACACCCTCATGCCCCCAAAACTTGAATCCTTTATTACAGACTTTGTACTTCCTTAGCATAACACCTAGTTCTAAAATTCAAGAGGGATTCACCAGACGACCTTTCTTTTCTGTTTCACCTGCATTAAGTGTGACTGACCCCCTGGTATCAAACACCCCCCCACAGGAGTGATACATTAATTCATGCACAGCCTTTCTTCATCTTGTTATTGTCATCTGTCCCAGAACAACTCCCAGGTCCCAGCTACTCAAGCAGCTTTTCAGGTTTTAAAAAACGCTAGCTGCTCTACTCCCATAACCCAAGATCATCTTTCCCCACCCATGTTCAGTAGCAGCCCACACTCCTGCCCTGGCAGTGTGTCCTGCCGCTGGTCTCCTCCGCACACTTCTCTGTCTAATCTTCAGGTGACTCCCTGAAGAAAGAGTAGGGTCGGCATCTTACTTTGGGACTGGTTCTCAGAAAAGGGGTGTACCTCAGTCATGGGTCCATCACCCTCAGTAGACATGCTTTGGTGAACCAATTGTTTTTTTCCAACATCTGATACCAATCCAATGCCCTGTCTATTTTTCTAAATACTTCTCCAAAACATCCCTATCTTGGATATATAATAGGAAAAACTGAGGAAGCTGAAAAGTACAGGCTTGCCTGGTAGGACTAGCCTTTTGAATGAATAATTACATAGGTTTATTACATATATGGATAGATAGATAGATAGATAGATAGATAGATAGATAGATAGAATATAAATATTTAGAAATGCATCATCATTAAACTGACTGAACAAACCTTGAAAATAATTTATTTTCAAAAGTCTGAGAATTTTAAATATGACCAAATCTAAATGATGTACAATGTATACAAATTTTACTTTACATGTTTTCAAAACTATAAAAAAATTTGATTCCATATTTTAATAATGGGATTGATAACATGCTGTGGTGCATTAATTAAATAAAAAACAAAAACAAATTAAAAAACCCACAACAAACCAACACAATGCTTTCCAGTAAATATATCACTGTACATTAGGCGAGAGAAAAATTATTGATTCTTTTAATGTCTATCTGTTACAAAGCTTTCTGCAGGATACGTTCTTTACTCACTTTACAGCACTACTGCCTGAGACTGATAATTCAGTCTCTGCAATATGATTCCTAAATACCACATTTGAAGAGAGGAGCTGATAAGCATGTCATGGTTTTCCAAAAGCATGATAGTTACAGCATCTGTTAGTTGTCCTGAGATAATTTTTGATTACTCTGTGTGTGTACAAAAACTACTGTACTTTTGGAAGGCAGATAGAACACTAGTAGTTTATGATGTCACCCAAAATAGAAAAGCATTACATAGCTCTACAATCCCACACAAATAAAGATCATTTTAAGCTTTCTACTGAAGATGAATTTTCCCAGGTGGTCAATTGCACTTGTCATCTGTTATTTTGGAAAATGCACAGAATTTAATAGATGAGGTATATCAAACTAACTACATTAGGAACACACCAGCTGTCAATATGGCTTCAGCCCAACAGCATCTTTTGGGAAAAGCAAATTCCAAAATGAAGACAGTATACTATTAGTCTGATAGAATGATTATAAGTTTCACCATCTGTTGCACATTTCACTATTAATCGTGATTTGTATCAACAGATATTTTCTAAAGTCCACATTTTCTTTTTCATATAAGAAAGAGCAAAGCAGAATGACAACACATTGTCTCAAGTAAAGATGTACCAATGCTGAAGCTAAATCAGATAAACTTCACCCTGGTTTACCAAGGTAGATATCTAGGCCACTAATTACAGTAAATAGATCTAAAATTATCAGTGACAGAACAGAAAAACAAACCAGAACTATTCATCTTTGCTTGAAAAACTTACTGAATTTGTTTTTCAAATTTATTCCATTGTGCAATCATATACTAGTTATGTTTAATATTTCAAAGCCCATCAGTTGAATGTGATTGCATTTTAATTACATTTAATGAAACATAAATGCAAAAGCTGCAACAATTTCAAAATGTTTCACGGCTAGATCTAAACTAGAGAGGAATTTCTTGCATGTAAAATTGAACGTCTAGTCATCTATTTAACATGAAGGATCATGACATTATTTAAGTTTAAAGGTATATTAGAAAAGAAAGATAAAGAAATATTTAATTAGGTTTGAGTCTTGGGGTTTGATTTTGTGGTTTTGGGGGTTTCTTTAAGGGTTATTTTTCTTTTCTTTTTTACTGTATCTCATAGCCCTAGGATTTGTTGTTTGTTTGGGGTTTTTTGGTTTTGGTTTTGTTTTACTTAGGGTTTTTTTTGGTGTCATTTTTTATTCCTATATTTCTTTCAACATGATCCCCATCTGTTTCGAAGTGAAAGGCCTGATTCTAGTCTCAGCCCCTATTCTTCAATTTTGGCTTGTTGCCTATTACATTAATAGGCTCTGTGCAGGGCTACAGCATTTATTTAGAAGTAAGATGAGACTCATGGTCAGACTAGGGGTTGATAACATTTTCAGTACTGTAAGCATAAAGAATTTTGAAAGAAAAATCTGTTATTATGAAAATTCTTTCATTCTTCTCACCTTAAAGTAACATTTTGCTTGACCTGAAGATAAGCCATCACTCATGTTATCCTTGTCCAAACAGGACTTAAAGCAAAAGGAATAACTGTAATTACAGGTACTTAGTATTATTGCCTAAGCCACACACTGAATTCAGACAACATTTTGTTTTCTCAAAAGCTTTTTCTACTTTGTCTTCCTTGTATTGAAGAAACTATAATTTCTGCTTCTTCCCCTGCTATTCTTGTAACTTCATTAACTGATTAACAAAGGGAAAATAAAACAGAACTCTGCAGTGCCTAATATGAGGGCACATTCACTATAGGCAGGAAATTACTATAGTAATTTTCACTATAGGAAATGACAATTCAATATTCAAAAGTCTCTGGAAAATCTGAGCAATAAAAATGAAGCCATTCACTCTTTCTCAATTTGGCAGCCATACCAACGATTGCTCAGGTAATTTGAAGCATTTGATGATATCTACATTAGTAGGGGAATGATTTTTTGTTGGCCTCTTAGGTAGGTTTCTTTGGTTTGTTTTGTGTTTTCTTTTGTTACTGTTTGGCAATCAGTCAGCACAGCAAGTGTTATCTTTTAGGACAACAGTTATCAATCTAATAACCAGTGCTTACCAAATTCAGAGCCAGATGAAAAACAGGCTTTCAGCTTACTGGGGAAAAAACAATGTCCTTTTCAAGACATATGATGAAAAGTGGATATACCGACACAAATAGCTTTTTGAGAATTTGCTGTGACAAGAACACTTTAGAAGCCAGTATCACATCCATTAAAACAGAGATAACTTTCTCAATTGGTTTTTAAATTTCATATGAAATTGTTAGCAATATAACATTCTATGGGAAATATGTTGAGGAACATATTTGTTCCTTTATAATTTCCTTTATGTTTATAAAGAATATTATTGACAGAGAGAATTAAGAGGAGTGTTTTTTTGTTGTTTTTTTTTTCCTTAATTTCATGTAAGGATCTGTTTCTGGAGTGTCATAAAGAAAGATCTGCACATTTTATAAGTACAGCATCAGACCACCACTGTGTCTGAATGGATGTGGAGAGGGACTATTACAAATGCACAGCAGATTTTTGTCAAGCAAAGTTAACTAGATGTATTTCAAATTGATTGCCAAGGTTATGGCTTTGCTGGCATACAACCAAAAACCCCTGGTTTTGCCCAGTACTATAAAGGTATTTTACAATATTAAACTGCAGCATTAAGGAAAAGGCCATATATGGGTATCTACAGTTTAGAGAAGACACATTTATAAGAGAACTTGAATAATTCTGCACTCTGGTGACAAATTCAAACACTCTAGATAATGTTCTATATGAGCTAGACACCTAGTGACAGGCTCTGTTTTTCTAAGACATTCTGTGTTTCCCATTGATTAGTGAAACATCATATTTTTCTTTTTAATTATCGAGGTCTTTATATTAATATTTAATTCTTAGTTTTTATTGAAACTACTAGTGAACTGAGATTCATGTTCTGGCAACTGCCTTCTCTTCCCTTTCTTCTTACCAGCTCTCGAGTTCAAAGTGCTATATCAATCATATTTTCAAGCCAATTACATTACTCTGGTTCTTTTGGATGACTTTAATGTATTTCTGAAAATGAAAATATGTCAGCCTGCTAGGAGCTGAATCCAAATTCCACATTTAATGACAGTACCTACATCTATCTCTTCTTTTATCCTTTGGTCAAATAGCTCCAGAAATGTTCATTATCCTCCTTTCTTTGTAAAGCTGATCCTCCTATTTGTATTTTTTGAAGTCTGAAGCAGAAGGTCCATTTATCTGTTTAATATATTCAATCTCTCTTCAGTCTTGAAGTAATGTTCAGGTCTTGTCCCTTACAGGACATACTGCGTTCTGAAGGATATGGCAATGGAATATTTTTTCACAACCAGAGATTTCGGCACAAGACAGTATTTTTAATATCCACTACAAAATAGAATAGTGACTTAGATCTGTGACTTTTCAAATCTTTAGTTGTTCATTCATTGTCTCTTCCTAGTAAATTTCTACTGCATAAGCAAAAGTTCTATCTCTAGCTCAGCAATAATTCTTTTGCAGTCTACATTCTATAGAGTAAGGTAAACCTAATCCATTGGATTTGGAGCTATTGATATCACTTTATAGCAGTAACTTCAGCAGTTATCAACCTTTTCTTTTTCCTATGTGTTGGCAAAGAAGCACTAAAGACCCTAATGTCACCATTACTGGTAAAGGACTTTTGTAGTGTTGGTTGGAAGAGTTCCCTCCTAAATCAGTCTGAAAGACCACCATCAAAATGGTAACATCCAGACTTTTAAAATTCCTTTGTCTGTTGATGTTAAAAATTTGCTTCACTTTTATTTTTAAATAGCTCTTTGCCTTAGAATCACAGAATAGTTTACATTGGAAGGGACCTTCAGACGTCATCTGGTCCAATCCTCCCTTCAAAAAACACAGACATCTTCAACTCAGTCAGATTGCTCCATCCAACCTGACCTTGGATGCTTCCAGGGATAAGGCATCACCACTTCTCTGGGCAACCTGTTCCAGTGTTTCACCACCCTCTTACCTAGTCTAAATCTGTTTTGTTTTTTTTTTTAGTTTAAAACCATTACCCCTTCTGTTGCAACACTCCTTTGTAAGGTCTGTCCCTATCTTTCTTATAAGCCCCCTTAAGTACTGAAAGATTTCAATGAGGTCTTCTTGGAGCCTTCTCTTCTCCAGGCTGAACAGCCCCAGCTCTCTTGGTCTTTCCTCATAGGAGACGTGCTCCAGCCCCCTCACTATCTTTGTGAACCTACTCTAGACTTGCTCCCTATGTCCTTCATATGTTGAGGCCCCCAAACCTGGAAGCAGTGCTCCAGGTGGGGTTTCACAAGGACAGAGTAGAGGTGGAGAATCACCTCCCTCAACCTGCTAGCTGTTCCTCTTTTGATGCAGGCCAGTATTTGGTTGGCCTTCAGGGCTGCAAGTGCACACTGTGGCTCATATCCAGTTTCTCATTCATCAGAACTCTCAAGTCCTTCTCCTCAGTCTTCTCCCAGTCTGTACTCATGTCTGGGTTGTGCTGACCCATGTGCAGGACCTCGCACTTGGCCTTGTTGAATCTTTAGCTCTCAAGACTGTATAGGTCCCTCTGGATGGTATCTCATCCCTCAAATGTGTCAGCAGCACCTGTCCCTTCTCTGTGCATATGCTTGTTGCCCTTTAGTTTGATCAGCTGTTCCCTACTCAGCCAAACAGAGCTCTTGCCTTCATTTCCTGATTTTTTACACCCAGCAAACAAGAGTTCTCCTGCTCTGTGGAAAGATCTTCAAGCTCTGTTCTGCTCCCTTCTCCCTGAGGACAGTTTCCTAGAGGGTCCTACTGACTAACTCTTTTGAAGAGCTGAAATATTGCTTTCTTAAAATTAAGGGTACTTTTTTCTTCACCTGACCCATATTCCTCTAGACTGCAAATTCCATCAGTGAATGATCACTGCAGCCCAAGCTGTCATCAGTTTTGATGCCACTGATGAGCTCACTTTCATTGATGACCATCAGGTCCAGCAACTCACCCCTCTGGTAGGGCTGTCTATTACCTAGGTCAGGAAGTTATCCTCCATGCATTACAAGAATCTCCTGGATTGCCTACAGCTTGTGCTACTTTCCCAGTAGATGTTGGGGTGCTTGGAGCCTCCCAGGAGGACAAGACCCTGTGACTATCATGCTGTCTGATCAAGGGAAGCCTAGAGCAGACACAGACCAATAGGTTCCTTTTGTTGCCTTGGTCTCTGATTCTTATCCACAAGCTTTCAACTTTCTTATGGCTGCTCTTCTGAGACAGCTCTTCACACTCAATCCAATTCTTGATGTAGAAGGCAACACCTCCACCTCTCCTTCCTTGAATAGGAGGTACCATCAACAACTGTACTCCAGTTATGGGCTTCATCCTTCTCTATGTTGCCTTCTGTTGCCTGGATCTATGATTCTAGGAATTACCCTACAGCACGTCAATCCCCTACAGCCTCTAAAAAACGATCAGCCCTTAAGGAGATAGAATAAACAAAAACTAAGAACATTCCACACAAATGCCCCATAAAGAAACTAATGACACTAAGGAAACTCCCAAACTTAACAGCTACTTACACCCCCTAACAGATGCCAGCACCAAGCCAACTGACCAATAATCAGTGAATGATTATACAGAAAACTTAATCCCCCAAAACAAAGTAGCATCCTAAAAAAAGAATACAAGTTGAGTCATAGTGGTTCTCTTTTGGTTTTTGTTCAAGGTCTACAGCCTGAAAAAAAAAGAGTGAAAAAATCTAGCTTGAATGAACTGTCAGAATGAACTTCCCTACAATTCATTTCCTGCCTCCCACAGTTCTATCCAGCCAAAAGGTATATCCACTAACAGGCACAGTCATGCTACTTTTAAATGCATGACTCCCAAAGGGGAAAGAATTTTATGCATGGCTGCCACTGTATCTGGCAGTGAATCAGGGGCCTGGATAAAATTAGGGAAGATTTATGTGTCTCAGAGTAGGGTCAAAACCAGTCAGCATGCTGAACAAGCAGCTGGTAAAGTAACACCAAAAACAAACTGTTGCAGAACTTCCACTTCAGACTAGAATCTGGGTTGAAGTTTAGGCAGCTCTTTCAGGGTCTGATTTTAAAACATACTGGTGATGATATTTTGCATTTCATGTAGTAGATGTCAGAAGCATTTCTGCAGGGATTGTTTACCTGGGCTCAGTGATGTTTTCAAGATATTAATTCCTTTTCAAGATGTCAATTTCTGCCTACCAAGAGAAAAGCCTGAGCTGAGTGCACAGAAAACACAACATCTTAGTCAAAAACCAGAAATCTACAAGACAGGTTCAGAATCTGAAGAAAAGGAATCTCTCAACCAAGCAGGTTCCTGAGCCAATAGGCTTGTATTAAGATGCTTCCTAGGATTACTGTCCTTGACCCGAGGATTCAAGCTGTTTACTGTGCAGTAACTCACCTTAAACACAGAGACAGAAATTGATCTCTCCCATCTCTCTTCAAGCAGCAGCCTCAGAGTTAATAAATTTGCATGGAAAATATGAACTTGGATGTTCTCATTACCTCCCATTGCTTTACATCAAAGTTATAGGAAAATATACACCTAGACTGAGTGACTATTTCCTCCCGCAATAGAAATGTACATGCTTTGCATTTGAGGTATAAAAGCAAGCTCTATATTAAGTACTGCTCCATAATATCCTGTAGTTAGTTCCTCAGAAAAGTGCCAAATATCTTCCTAGGAAAAACGTGTTTTCACATCAGTTTCAGTTCTTTCTTAAGGTCCTCAGGGACAAATTCAGCTGAAGTCAACATATCACCAAAATCATAGTGTGGCTTGTAGTAGTGATCCAAAGTAACAAAAACCTGAAAACGAAAGGGTCCAGCCACCCCATTTCCTGTAACAGCACTGATGTCCTGTGTAATTCATTAATGTTTTGTTCATCTCCCTGTCCTGGCTTCACCACAGCCAGCAGCCAAGCCCCACACAGCTGCTTGCTTACTCCCCCACCAGCAGGATGGGAGAGACAACTCTAGGGGCAAAAGCTGGAAAACTCATAGGTTGGGATCAAAACAGTTTATTACGGAAAGGAAAAGCAGCACACACAAACAAGGCAAAGCAAGGAATTCATTCACTGCTTCCCACGTACAGGCAGGTGTTCAGCCATCCCCAGGAGAGCACTGCCCCATCATGTATCCTAGCATTTACCTCCATGATGTCTTTAAAACAGAATGACTCCATATTATTTCCTTTTTGATTTCTAAAACACAGGATGTTAGCCAAATTTACAGCTAAAATGTTGACCAGCCTAACAGATCCTGAACTTTCAAATGGAAATTATGTGTAATTTCAGTAATTTCTGCATACTTTCCTAAATATGTTTAGAAATAAAATTTTGCAAATTAATGGAAAGACCACTAATTGTGGCTGTTTGCAGATGCCTCTATTAGCAGAAGTTGCTGTTTCTAGAACTCTCACTGTATGCTGTCTCTCACTGTCTTCTGATCATGAGAAAAAAATTGTCCAGCTACTTTAAATGTGAAATCACATATTACACATTAAACAAACAACAATACCTACCAGATAATTGAAATATTCATAGCCTTTACCTGGAATAGATATGTATAACCATTAAAATTCTGTCTATATGAAAATATTTTTATTTTAAGCTTGTTTACACCTTTAACAAATTGCTCTGGCATTATTTATGTGTTTTCTTTATGCAGGATATGATTTATCAATTCCTGGAAACTTCTGTGTGATAGAGATCTTACAAATATCATCAGTATATCAGATATTGAAATTGTAAAGATGTTCAGCACACCTAAATAAAGTCTCTTTGGTGTAGATGATAGGAACTGGAATAGAACTGTCAGAGCCAAATTTATGAAAGCTCTTCATAGGGCAGTGAATATATGCTTTAAATATATAATAAACCTTCCTCACAGATGGAGAAATAAGCTGCTGCTACTGCTGCTGCTGCTGCAGTGACAGAGCAAAAAAGTTGCTGCTTTTGTCATCTGTTAGAGCCAGCAGTTGTGATGGGAATGGCATCACCAGCACTGTCACAATGAGCAGTGCTGATAGATCTGTGGAACTGGAAGGAGACATGAGAATTTTCAGAGGGAGAAAGTTTATTTAAAAATTGATAAGCCTTTCCACTGTTGAAAAAGGAAGTTTAATGCATATGATACTGCAGGAAGGAAGCTCTTACAAAACAGAAAGGTTAAATTTAGTCTACAGCTCCATGCTTGAGTTTAAAAGATGAGAAACATGATTTTCCAGATGGAATAAAATACCTTAATTTTAATGTCTTTTTCATGTCCTTCTGTGGTTTTAACTGTGATGGTTTAAGGGTATAGCAACTAAGAATTTTAAGAGTCCACATTTTACTAGACCTATGGTTGAAAATAATAAAAACCCCCTGCTTTCAGCCACACAAGCCTTTCAGATCTGATCTTTTAGGACAGGTTAAGAAATAAGGACAATATAAGAACAATGAGCATGAACAGCCCATATATAGCAGAAAATTAATTACAGTCTATTCAATGCATTACTAAATATTTTTCACATTTTTTATATAAGCTCCTCCTTTGTGCTGACAGATATCTTTATGTACAGAAGAAAAGTGCAAGAATAATGTGAGCATAAGTATCTAATATTTATGTACAGATGTCCTTCATAAATGAAATTACTGCAGAACTGGCAAAAGAAATGGTGGCATTTTATTTATGTGAAATAAGACAAAGTTCTACCATTTTTCTCTAGAATGTTTTGTTAAAGTGAGATAAAAATAATATATTGAGCTTGTCATCTGCAAATTTTTTCTTGTCAAATACAGCCATCAGCAGCATCTGTCACTGCAGAGCAGTTGCAAGCACTGATATCAGGTATTGAGGAGTAAGAGCAGCTCTTAGTTGTACAGAACTTTCAAGTCTTGCTTTTCCCAGTAGTGCATGCATTGTAGTATGGGATCCTTGGTCCTAACCTAGGCAATCCTAGTTGTGTCTATAATATCCTTCATTAACCAGCAGGTGATACCTTTCTAGAATTATGTTTGGCACTGTACATGTATATGATATATGAGCAGTATTACTCATATTTTTTCTTTATTTTTGTCAAGGTCAAGCTTCCTTTTAGCATTTCAGACACTTTTGGAACTCATAATCCATCTGTCTAGCCACTTAGTTGCCTTTCCAAGATTTCTTCTTGCTGCTTACCAGTACACTATTTGAATGCATCATGAGATTATTTATAAATGATGCATAAATCCTGTTTTTTTTCCTTAGTAATACGAGGGAAAATTTACATTTAAATGCATATAGGTGCAATTAAGGCTATAAAAAAAAATAAAAAAGGCTTTGGCTTAAATAATATTCCAATGAGGAGGAGAATTTGCATTTCACTGCTTCAGTTTTGCAAATATTTGGGCAATTTTACAGGTATTGACAATTACACAAACCCAGAAATTTGTCTGTCTAAACAAACAAAATGGAAATTGTTGATTTGTTTTTCAAGGGCTTTGTTTGGTTGGGTTTTTTTGTCCTAGCATTGAATTTATTTTAACAGATATTGCTAAATTATTGTTAGTTACAGCATTTGTAAATGTAGGGCCCTACCAGGCCTTTGCCACCCCAAGCAGCCTCATCAGGGATGCACATCCCCGAGCTACATCAGAGGTGTGGCTGTGCTCAGCCTTGCTCTGGCTACTCTCATGGACTGAATGGCCTTTGTGGATGGTTACCACTCCTGACTCATTACCTCGCCCTTCTGGGACTGTGCTAGACCACATCCAGGTCAGAGAGGGAGTGGGATTGGCCTTGGGTGTCTTTCCCTAGGCTATGCTGAAGAATCATTCTTGGCTCCTGGCTTGTGTGCCCTTGTGGAACAGCCTCATTCTAGCATCTGCCTGATCCTTCTACAAATTATGATTCTGTCAGACAAAACTGACAGATTTCTGGATTATAAACTAATCACAAGACACACACAAACACAAAAAGAAAAGAAATTCAAGAATAATGTCCCACTGATTTGTTAATTAGTCATTTATGAGTAAATAAAACAGATTGCAGCATCTTTCCAATCAAGTCACCCATAGAATTAATTGAAAAATTATTACTGAGTAAAAAAAAAAAGTCTTTTTTCTTATTCACATTTCCAGAAAGTAAATGTTCTTCCAGATATAATGATGATATAAACAACAATAAAAAATAATAATGTGGTAGTATCACTAAGCAACAGAAAATGAGTCAGTTATTCATGACTACAAAGCATATTCTGACAGAGATTGACCAAAATAGTAAAGGAAATTTGATGTAGACAATTTCAAGTACAGTACAATGATCTACCTCACAGTCATTTCAAAGTCTTGTGCAAGCTAATCTAGTTGACCTTGCTACGTACAGAAGGTTGAACTAGATAATTTCCAGAGGTCTTTCCAAATTCCTCCTTTCTGTGATTCTGTGATTCAAAAGTTTCATAAATAAATTCCTCATCCTTTTGACTCTTCTAAAAACACTAGCCTTTGACTAAACAAGTTTTACTTCCACCTCAGCACGTACCATGATGGATAACATGTACAACTCTAGGTTTCAGTTTGTCATAACAAGCTTATGTAAAGATCTCTCCCCACATCACAACCTGACATTCTTGTCAGCTCTCTACACCTGATGTGCTTCTTTCTTGTTTTATGGCCCTACCCCCTCATAGATTATCTCACAGTTAGGACCTAAACATACAAACTTTTTTCCACTCAAAGCAAGTAGTGTAATGAAAAAACTAGTGTATGGAAAGAATTAAAAAACCCATCTGACGCAAAATCTCAGCAGTGATTTTTATCTCAAGATTCAGCAGCTTTATTTATTTCTCTGCTTGAATCATAGGTAGAGTTAATTTGTATTTGTTCATTAAAACTCATAGAAAAAGAAAACAGAAAAAAAACAACCAGAAACCAAAGACATAAGCTCCATTTTTCCGTTTTAGGATTTTGCTGAGCTACAGATTGCTAGTGGCTCAGTTTCCATACATAGAAATATGTCAAAAAAGGTCTTCCTTGTCCTTGGAAATCTGAGATGACTTGGGCTTTTTTCCTACAGTTTAATGTAATTATAAAATATATATCTCTCCATGTGTATATATCTGTATCCCTCTGTATATGGATGCAATAATTGGATTCTACTGTTAACACAATGCTGTCAGGGGCTCCCCATAGTAGCATGAAAAAGAAACACCTACAGGAACATACAGTTAGAGACAATTTTAGGAAATCTACTTCATAAATTCCAATTTCTTGCCCCTATTTTCATTCCTTTTTCAAAAACAATTTCCCTCACATAATTTTATTTCATCTAAAGTGATGAAGATTTTGTCACCCTTGTGAAGTAATTTGCTATCTACAGATGACAATAACAGCTACTATAAATGAAAGGAAACTATGTATGTATGTAGGTTATATACATACAAAAGGTTCTTCATCCAGAGGATGTTTGGGCACTGGAACAGGCTTCCCAGGGAAGTGGTCACAGCACCAAGCCTGACAGAGTTCAAGAGCCATTTGGATAATGCTCTCATGCACATGGTGTGACTTGTGGAGTGTCCTGTGCTTGGCCAGGAGCTGGACTTCAATAATCTTGATGGGTGCCTTCCAACTCATCATATTCTATGATTTTATGAAAATCTTACATCTAGCGATAGCACAATTGTTTATGGAGTTGTGCTTATCCAGTCAAAAATGCCACTCAATCCATCACTTTAGATACCTCAATTAAAATGCAAGCATACAACAAATTTCATGCCATTAACAGAATATATGGCTAGAAGATTGTTTGCAAATAATTGATTCAGTCTCTAAGAATAGGACTTATATTGCTTAACATCTATCTTCCGTGTTAAATGTCAGTGTTCTTCTTGAACAGGAGAGAAGGCAGCACTTTCGAATACATAAGCAATCTCACTTTAAACTTTTGGTCGTGGATGGGAAGAATGACATGTTATAAGTACCAACTTTTCCCTCCTAAGTGTGAAAGTCTAGCCAGCTAAATGAAGGTGTGTATCTCATAGACTCTTGCATCTGTTCAAGTAATATTAAAATTCCAAAGTGGAAACAAAACTGAAATTAGATTAAAAATATTTTGTAAATATTTGTTGCTTACTACTGTGCCCTCTGCTCTTCCTTAATGACTGTAGCACTCACTGATTTCCAGTAGAGAGGATTATACCACCCTAGTACTACCGCACACTGAATTGTTCTATGGAATAACACAAGATATTGCAGATGAATGATATAACTAAACCTACACTCACATTTATAGGAACCAGGTTTAAGGTGCTAATGTGAGTGACTGATTCATGAGACTGTGGCTGAGTTCTATGTGACCTCCCAGATTCACTAGTATAGAAGGTCTTAAGGATGAAACTTTGACACCCCAGTGAAAAGAATTTCTGTTAGGAAAATGTCATTAGTAACTTGTAAACTCCAGGAAAATCAAAACATGCTTCTAGCTGGAATAATTGGTGTTTCATTGTAATTGAAAGCAGCAAAAATATGTAAGCATCTGAATACTTGCTCATATTGTTAAACCTGAAAGTGTAGGGGAGACAAAATTGTGGTTAGACATCTTCGGTTCCTATATTTGTGTGATTCTAAATATGCCTTATATAGCTCATCTTGACTTCACAAAATTTAAATAAGCAGCTGTTAAGAATGGTTTTGTACATTCTATACACAAAGGAAGATGATTTATTCCTGTTGTAGCTGTATTTCAAATTGTTGAAGTTGCACTGATCTGATGTTTCAGTATTGTTCATTTTCATAAGTCTGTCATTAGCATATAATGTGATTTTAACAACTTCCTTGGTTTAAATTTAAATTTGAATATTCATGGTATGTATTATAAATTCTAATCAGAATGATGACTGTTGATATACTTGTTCACATCCTCACATGACAATTTTCAGAGTTTGCCTTCATACCACTTAGGGGACTGAGTGTCTCCTCATTTCATGCTCTGGTTGTCCATATCCTATCATTAAGCATCTGACACTCTCCATTTGTGGTACAGAGG
Source organism: Rhabdornis inornatus (assembly GCA_013397075.1). NCBI lineage: Eukaryota > Metazoa > Chordata > Aves > Passeriformes > Rhabdornithidae > Rhabdornis > Rhabdornis inornatus. Next base: position 304,105 of record VWZS01004311.1, on the reverse strand, counting down.
AGCTAGGTGTCAGATCAGGGACTGTGAATGCCATATGTTTTCAGAGCCAAGTGTCCAAAATATATGTTCATCAACTTTAAGATAGTGAAATAATAGACCATACATTTCTGGCACATGAGAAAGTCATTATTTGAAACATCCACTATGCTAAGGGTAAATATTTCAAATAGGGAGAGCAGACAAAGTAGGCAACTGTTTTGATCTCTATATTTCTGGTGGCTACACCAAAAGTCCATTTGGGCCCTTTGGGTCCTTGAAACACTTTTTCCTGAGGGTACTTGGTTGGCTAACACCAGAGGAACTTCTAACTGTCCTTGTCTTGCCCCAAGAGAGCCCCTGTATAGTCTGGGAGAAGATAAAGCTCCTGTAGAGAAAGACTAGGAAAGGCAGTGTGGATTATTCCTCGCTTGTGAAAAGACAAGCAGCAGTGGGATTGTCTTCACTCAAGGACCTGGGTGTAGTTGGTAAATAATGCAGAAGGATGAGGAGATCCAGTGCCTACTTTCTGGAGAATTTTCTTCCTTGGGAAGAAATAACCAGTGATGTGAGTTGCATGTCATAGGAAGTAACGTAGCAGAAACTACCTGAACTGATGAAGAGTAAGCTTCACAATGAACTGGATGAGTGCAGTGATGACCAAAATCAGATTGGTGTTGGCAGTCAGCAAACATATTGCTTCTGTTGTCCTGAGCAGCCACCATGATGCAGGAGTCCCAGATCACAGTCTGTTCTGGACATTTTGTGGAGTGACACAGACCCATAGAGTGGGCAAATTAGCTCTCTCTGTTAAGGCACAAGGTAGTTTAATCAGAATCTATAAATCATAAAGACAGTTTAAGGATGTAGCATAATTTATAGGAGTTGGTAAAAGGGGATTTCAGGAATAAGAAACATAAAATTGAACAGCCACAAGATATGTAAATGTATCAGATTATATGGGACCTGAGCATTTTGCAAATGGTATGAAATAAGGACTAGAGATCGTATTGGATTTGGCTGGGATGGAGTTAACTTTCCCCAGAGCATCCTATGTAGTACTTTGCTTTTACTTGTAGTTGGAAGAGTGTTGATAGTATTTTGACTGTTGCTTAGCAATACTCCTACAGTATCAGGGCTATTTTTGCCAAACTCCCACACAATAGCCACTAGGCTGGGTCCAGGCAAGAGTTTGAGAGGACACACAGCTGGGACAGATAACACAAACTGCCCAAAGGGATGTCTCATATCATATGACTTTGTGCTCAGCAATAAAAGCTGAGGGGAAAGGTGAGGAAGGGGAGCAGTGTTTGTTGTTAAGGTGACGCTCTCTAAAGCAACTGCTACATGTACTGAGACTCTACTTTCCCAGAAGTCACTGGATGTTACCTGGTGGTGAAGTAGAGAAATAATCATGTTTTGTTTTGCTTCTTTGCACAACCTTTGCTTTCTTCGCTTGAACTGCCTTTATCTCAGCCCACAAAATTTTCATCTTATTTTCTCCCACTGCCCTGCTGAGGTGGAGGAGTGAGAAAGCCACCAGACAAGGTTAACCCACCACATTTTCTTAAAAAGCAGGTCCAGTCTTTAGAGTCAAAATATACTCCAGTGACAAGCCTTCATGCCTTCTGCATATCCGGAAAATCTGAGTAATTAACAAGAGAAACAAAATTAAACTGAACATAGACACAGAATGAAACTAAGATATGATGACATTTTTAATGATAAAATCCAGTTTGAATTTATCCTTCATATAAGAGACAAAGATATTTTAGTGGTGGAGGAATACCTAGATATGCAGTGGCCAGCATTAAAGAGGATGTGTAAGACAGAAATTATCTTTGCAATGACTCAAGGAATTGAATTTTCATTGACTTCTTTGGGATAAAAAATTCTTGCTGGTTTGTTTTCTCAAGTTTCCACCAAATAACTTGTTTTTTTTTCTGGAAATCACTTGTTCTGAATACATTTCTACATTCATAAAATAGATTGATATTTAATCTTTCGGGGAAATGCACCTGTTAACATTTTCTGCAAAGCATTAGTGAAAAGTATTTCCCAATTAAAGGCAGAAGTTTTCAGAGGCTGTAATGGTGTCACCATAGAGTAGAAATCTCAGCAGGTGGAAAATGTTTGGTTTGTAATTAACAGTATGTAGTTATTGTTAAGGAATGTGGTTTTTTATTTTTAAAGCTGACAATTTTACTTCTATGTTTCCATTTAAATTTTCTTCCAGGAAAAAGTACTGAAGACCAAAAATGAATGGTTAGAAAAATATTTTTTTTTCTCATCAAGAGTATGCACTTGTCCTTTCTTTAGGCCAGTGATACTGTATGTCTGAGATGTCCTTTTTTCATATCATGACCCATCCCATGTTGCTTCTTATTCCCATCCCTCTCCACTATTTTTTTGTCACACAAGTACTTGCTCCATTTATACCAGTCTGTTCAAAAACATGAAAATAAGATTATTCTAGTAGAGTGTGAAAAATTGTCCAAAGATAGCATATCAAAATTTCCAAACACTGTTGCGCATCATCAGATGATGGAATTAAAAGGATCATTTCTCCCTCAGTAGCTCCAGACAACCAAGGAATACTGAAACACATTACTGTATCTTCACTAGAACCAAGTATGGCTGCATTTTTTGAGATTCAGATAATTCTTCAACACAGTCATTAAACTATTATCATACTTTTTTAAAAAATTTGGAAAGACATTAATGGACATGAGGTTCTTTTTCTTTTCTTTTCTTTCTTTTCTTTTCTTTTCTTCTTTTCTTTTCTTTTCTTTTCTTTTCTTTTCTTTTCTTTTCTTTTCTTTTCTTTTCTTTTCTTTTTTCTCTTTTCTTTTCTTCTCTTTTCTTTTCTTCTCTTTTCTTTTCTTCTCTTTTCTTCTCTTTTCTTTTCTTCTCGTTTCTTTTCTTCTCTTTTCTTCTCTTTTTTTGCTTCTCTTTTCGCTTCTCTTATCTTTTCTGCTTTCTACTACCTATACAAAATTGTGATTATGTCACAAAAAGATAAAAAAAAGTAAATCAAACTAGCCACAGACATTAGTCAATTTGAGAAGCTGTTAAGTCAAGTAAGTGCTAAATCAGTTAAAGCTGATAAAAATTCCTTTCTTAATTGAATATTAACAGCCAGTATCTACTGGATCACAATGAGTTTTTGTCACATAACTCATTAAGTGCAAAAATTTTTGTATGGCTTCATTTCCATATTTCTCTTTAAATATGTATAAAGGGTAAAAGATTAGCAATGCATTTAACTAACTCTAAATACACACAAACTGAGAGATTTTCTTAAGAAACAATGCCATGTTATTCCTATGAAAAGCCTCTTATAAACCTGTTTGTCTGTTTTTTATAATTTGCCCTAAAAGTATTATCACAATTCATCCTTGAAGAAGGAATTCCACCTGATTTCAGAACCACATAATGTAGATGTGATAAAGATTGCAGTCATGACCTCAAAGATTTTTCTTGTATGGATGATGGGAGCCAATCAGGGAATCCTGGGTGGATTACAAAGAGTAGTTGTGCCTCTAAAGAGACCAGTCAGGATCAAAAAAACTTCAATAGAATGAACAAGAACTTATATAGAACATACAGCATAGAGTTCTAATTCTCGTTCTCTAGAAAACGTACAACTAAATTTAGACAAAATTGAATGTGTTTATCAAACTAAGCTATGAATAATTCTGTGCCTCTTTCTGGTTTTGGGGGGTTTTGGGGTTTTTTTTTGTTTTTTTTTGTGTCAGTGGTGGTGGTTTTTTGGGGGTGTTTTTCTGCCTTTTTTTGTTATTGTTGTTCTTTTGTGTGTGTATGTGTGGGTTTTTTGTGGTTTTGTGATGTTTCTTGCATACTGTCTCCACAGCCTTCTCTAATTTGGAATTTTAGCATCATATCCAAAGGTGTTCTTTCACTGATATTCTCTCAACTATGTCATAGTAAATGAGTCCTTATGCAAGTTTTCTTAGAATTGAAATTGTGGATCTAGCCTTCATTTTGGTAGTGCTAATATAAATGTCTCAGGATGCTCAAATGAGATTGGTCTCAAAGAGGATTTATATCTTTGGGTGACAGTATTGTAAAAAGTAATTAAATAACTGCTCTCCCACTCTCCTTCTATTCCCTTATAGCTTCTTTTCTTGTTTCAGACTCCTCCCCTACCCCATAAAATAACTTCTTAAAATGGTAATATCTAGGAAAAAAAGTGAAAAATAGTAAATTTTTAAAATAAAAAAATCCCCCAAGACTGTTTCTTTAGTTAACCTTAATTTTTTATGCATAATTCTTTCAGGTCCTAGACTTTTTGCCAGAAAAACAGCCTAGCCTATTTGCAGTGTACTGTTTTTCTCTAGCACCTCAGCCTTTTGAGAGACTGATAAGTTTTGATCTCACATCTCAGCATTTGCAGAACAATGCTCTTCGAGGATGGGAGCTAGAAGGATTCTTTTCATAGCCACAAGCTACATGGCCCATCACTTCACACTTTCCATCTACTTCATTTATAGCTTTTGCTTTTCTTGATTTAAACACATATGGGGCTTCCTTTGACTTAATTTTATGCTTTCAGACAGGCAGAAATATAAAATTGAGCAAAAAAGGTCTCAGATAATATTCATTAAAATTTAATATGAGCATTTTCTCAGCTCTTCAAGGGGGATTTTTATAAGCATAAACAAGGAAATCCTCTATAAGAAGAGTCTTCAACTCTGCTTTAATTTCTTCCTATAGTAGTATGTGAAATCCTAGAATGCTTCATAATTATCTAGTAGTGGAAAAGCTATGTATATTTTTAATTTGCTGGTTTAGCATATGTCAAGATGCTGATAAAAAGCAGGTCGCGGGTAGGTTTGTTAGTCATTCTCCCCTTAAAGAATTTAAGTATTTTTTATGTAAAAATTGTGAGGAATGTTTTTCTACATAGAAAGGAAACGGAAAAATAAAACAGAAAAATTGCCAAATATAATTGAAATAATAAAATATTCAGGAACCAGATACTGCAAACTAGCTTTTAATGAAGTGATTTTAACACGCTAACACCATCAAGTAATTTATTTTGATAAATACACTTTACATCCTAAAATAGTAACACGTTTATGAGAGTACATAATAAAATGCAAAATTAGTTTTTTTTTCAAATTCAAATTACTCCATGTTAGTTGAATAAATAGCACTAAACATAGAAACATAAGGTGGGTGAATACAGTATTAAGTATGTATAGAAGTTAAAATTTTAAAAGGCATCATCTCACTATTATCTGTATGCTTGTTGCACATGCAGAAGGAAATATTAATCTTGTGGAGATGGTAAAGTTATGAATTTATCTCTATAAATGAAGAGGCATGTATTCCTTGACAAAAATAAAAAGAAATATCTGTTTACTTCAGCTAATGTATCTTTTTCCCAGACACTCATTTGCACCTTATTGCTGAGTAAAGCATATATGTACCTAACTGGTTCTTGAAAAGTTAAATGACATTAACTTTGGTCTTCTTAAATTTTTCAGTGAATCTAAGCTATAAGCTTAGAAGAAAAATTGGGAACAGTTGCAGGCCTAGTGGAGATAAAAAAAAAACCATAACTTCATCATCTATGTAAAAAGGGAAAATAATACTAAAGAGCTGTAGATAGAAATAAACCAAGAAATACCTCATAATACTTCTACTTACATGCTATTCAACTTCTGTTTCTATGTAAATGATAAAATCTACATCAGGTACTTACAGATCTGGAAACATGCATCGTTGAAGAGTCTGTCGGGAATCAAATTTATAATAATATATCTAATGTATTTCAATCTCCAAAGTCTTCATGTATTGGACCTTAAAATTACCACAAAGTCCTGTCAGTATGACAACCTTCAATTAAATATGTTGCATGATGTGGTAGGTTGGCCCCGGCTGGACACAAGGTGCCCACCAAACCTATTATATCGCTCCCATCCTCAGCTGGTCAGGGGAGAGAAAATAAAAACAGAAGGCTCATGGGTCAAGAAAAGTGCAGGGAGAGATTGCTCATCAGTCACTGTCTTGGGCAAAACAGACTTGATTTGGGGAGTTAATTTAGTTTATTACCAAGCAAATCAGAGTAGGATAATGAGAAATAAAATCAAATGTTTAAAACATTTTTTCTTCCAATGTTCACCTCATTCCAGGGCTTAACTTCACTCCCTAAATTCTCTACCTCCTTTCCCCTGGCTGCACAGTAAATGTGGGTTGCAGTCAGTTCAGCACATGCTGTCTCTGACACTTCTTTCTCCTCAAGGAGATGTACTTCCTGAATATACTCTCCTGATACTCTTCCGCTGTTCAAGTGCGGCATCCCTCCCACAGGAGACAATTTTCCGTGACTTCTTCTGAATCCTTGCCATGGACTTCAATTCTCATGAACTTCTTCAGCGTGGATGCCTTCCATGGGGTGGCAAATCCTGCCACCAAACGTGTTCCAGTGCTCCTCTCTCCACATGATCACAGGTCCAGCCAGGAGCCTGCCCCAGCATGGACTTCCCACAGGGTCGCAGCCTCCACGTTTGGACTTTCACCTGCTCTTTTGTGTGATCCTCCAGGGGCTGCAGGTGGATCTCTGCTGCCCTGTGGTCCTCCATGGGCTGCAGGGTCACAGCTGCCTCACCGTGGGCTGCACCAGGCTGCAGAGGAATCTCTTCTCCAGTGCCTGAATCACGTCCTCCCACACCTTCTGCATTGACCGTGGTGCGTGTAGAGTTGTTAATCTTAAAATTCTCACTCCTCTCTTCTAAGGCTGTAATTGGTTGCATAGGACATTTTTTCCCCTTCTAAATTATGTTATCCCAGAGGCACTACCATCATGATTGGTGGGCTCAGCCTCAGCCATAGGTGGGTCTGTAATTGGAGGTGTCTGGCATTGGCTCCATTGGATGTTGGGGAAACTTCTAGTAGCATTACAGAGAGTCCCTCCCTGCATCCACCTGCTACCAAAACCTTGCCACATCAACTTAATACACACGGCCCCAGTGTTTCCAGGTAAACTAAAACAGCCATTTCAGACAATACACACACATGTATACATTTTTATTTTTGGGTGCTTTTGCTCATGCGCAAGCAATTTTTTCCATTAGCTTCCAAAAGGACTGAAAAACAGATCTTAATTAATTTAACAATTTTTTTCTACAATTTAATTCTTCAATATATGCATTCTTTAAAATATTTGTTGTAAGTCACATTTATCCAAATACTTTATGAAACTACCCATCTAAATTTCCCTTACTTGGACTTGGATCTTTTATCTGTTTTTGTTCCTGCTTTTGTTACTGAAATTTCCTGATTATCTGCTTTGACTTAAGTTATCTGATCTATATAAAGAAGACTACGTAAAAAAAAAACAAATTAGGAAATCTCTAGATGTTTTGAGGATATAAGTGGGATGATCTCTTCAGGGAGAAATTAATCTTTGCTATCTTGCGATTTTCAATGAAAGTATAGAGACTCCAGACAGGTATTCCCCATTAGGTACTGAAAAGAGAATAGAAATAATTTCAAAATGTGAGAAAGAAGGAGTAAAAAGTAAGCAGCTATGATTTGTAACACACCTTGTAATCATAGAAATATCCAAAACTAGAGATAACCATGAATAAATTATAAAGACTGGTCAGTGGTGTAAAGTAAGACAGAGACAGTGTTGAGGAACACGGTGGTCCAAAGAGAATACGTCATAAAACAGTTCTGCTAAAACTGTTTTTAGGATTTTTGTGCTACATTTGGAATTGCTCTACTTTTTACCGTAATGCAGAACTGTAGATTTTCCACAGCATTTTCCACATTGTCATCATTGCAGCCATTGTCATGACATTGAACCATACTGTGAACTGTCATGCTTTGTTCTTTCAGCAATAACGGTTTCAGAAAGTATATAAATTATGTTTCACTCAACTGACAGATAAAAAGTTAGGATTTCTTTCTTCTTTAAACAACTCTTAAATTATTCATTAAGTGGCCTTCACAATGGTTCCGAGAAGTCTTTTTTCTGCTGTTTATTTGGATAGAATATCTTCAATGTAAGCTTAAGGGTAAGGTCATGGTTTCGTGTAGTCCAGAAGTTGCCAGAAAAAAAGTTACCATTATTTTTTTAGTTATCAGCAAAAAGTTCTTATGGTTTTTTTAAATGATCTTTTTTACTGATAAGCCTAAAAATTAGAACTAGTTCATAGTTGTAGTGTGTTGACTTGGGCAAGCTGCCAGGTGCCCACCAAACTAATTGCTCACCCTCCTCAACATGACACAGAGAGAAAATATGACAAAAAATTTCTGGGTTGAGATCAAGACATGGTGATCACACAGAAATTACAATCACAGGCTAAACAGATTCTACTTGGGGAAATCAATGTAATTTCTTGCCAAACAAACAGAGTAGGATGATGAGAAATAACAAACCCCCAAAGCCCCAGATCTTTCCTCCCACCCTTCCCATCTTCCTAAGCTCATCCTTATTCCCATCTCTTCTGCTTCCTCCCTTTAAATGGTGGATGGGGAATGGGGATTCCAATGAGTTTATAACACGCTGTCTCTTTATTCCCCCTTCTCCTTCTAAGCTGCTTCAGGATAGGCTCTCTCCCATAAGATACAATCCTTCACTTCACAACCTGTCACTTTGTGAGGTGGCAGAGCAAAGCCAGACAGACTTTTTTGTAGTTTGTACTACAAGATTTGCTTTTATATGGCCAGATTTGTGGAACATGACTACGGGGTTCAGGGCTTCTTCATTATAACGAAACAGAACAAAACAAAACAAAACACAACAACAAAAAAGAAAAACTAGAAGCTGTTGGCCTTTGAAAACAACTTTCAAGAAGTGTTTTATTAGAACTAAATGTACTGAGTTGTTTAGATTGAACAGAACATTCATTTAGTAAAAAATTTCAATGATCTTCAGTCCTTATTTTGATGCCCAAATGGACCCATGTCCACAGGTTCCACAAGCAGGATGGCATGATGAAATTTCTATTTCAGAAATTTCTAAGCAGAAATGTCCTTCATTTATGAAAACCTTCACACAAAATCTTTTGAACATGGTCTTATGATGTTATATAAAAATATTGTACTAATGAGCACAACTGTCCAAGTGTGACAATTATTGAACACCAAAAGGATACAGAAAACATTCCTAATGTGTTTATGTAGACTAATTGTTATGAAAAACTTTTTTCAATTGTCTTCCAGAACATTAAATTTATTTATGGAGAGCATTGACTAACACTGAAATACACGGCCCAGCTTCAGCTACAGCCCCATGATATCCCAGTCAGCCTGTGAGCAAAAACCCCAGCCTGTCCCCATCCCCAGAGATGTGCCTGATTCCCAAGCCAGCTCTGGTGCCCCTGGCTGCCCTCTTCCTGGCTGGAGTTACTGATGGACCCCTGATGAGCCCCCACTGCTCCTAGCCCCCACCCCAGTTTGCTGCTGGGACCCGCTGAGCCCGGTCTGCACCCAGCAAGGAAAACCAACAATGATGGAGAAAATTATCTGAAGAGCCCTCTAAAAGGAGAGAATAAAACACTTTGAATGATTTTCTGTGGTAGTATACAGAACCATTTCCTCTTTCACCGGGATCACAAAGAATGAGGGAAGTCATTGCTACTGGCCAAGAACACTAGGGGGGAAAAAAAACCAGAAACATCATTAGAAGGACAAGAAGTTATTAACTGTATACAAAGGTTAAATACCAGACATGAAAGAGCTAATTAAGAGCTTTTAACCCAAATTTGCTGGTTCTAGAGCAAACAGAAATCTGGTATAGAAGTCATTCTTCTAGACTGGAAAACCAGCATTCACTGGAAAGGTAAAATGAAATAATAATTCAAGGAAACTGAAAATAAATCAAGTGGAAATTAAAAATATTAACATTATAGTATATCTTCCCTAATGTACATACAGCAAAACCAGGTAGCAAATCATTGCTTGAGTATTTGTGAGCAGTGATTTATATACCTAAAAAAAATTTACTCTTCGGAGCGTGATTTCACCTAGTAGGAATAAAAGACTGATGTAACAGTCTCTAATTTTTAAGCGGAAGACTTCTAACTTCAAACAAAAATTAACTTTTGTTAATTTCTAGCTTCTGACTTGAAAGGTCAAAGTCAGTACTACAGGGTAGAAAACATTATCTAATTTTTTTTGCATTAGTGAGTCATAATAAAGTTGACACGAGAGCAAAGGATATTAAAAAACTAGTTCTCCAAAAAATAAAACAAACTGAAGAAAAGAGGAATGAAAAAACAGCTAAGACAGAGGATGAAACTGTAGAATGAAAATCAGCTTATAAGGAAGCATTTTCACAGCATTAGTTCATTGACTTGGTAAAATTGCTGTTTTACTATCTTTTGTAAAATTATGCTTATCAGAATTAGCTTTCCTGGAATCAATGCTTTTACAGTAGTATCAGCTCAATGAAAAGTGACCAGCAAAGTCAATAACTTCCTTTCATGTTCAAATATACATTACAAAGTAAATTTCAGCATCATTTTCCTTTGGGAAAGGTAGAATTTTCTCTTGTAATTTACTGGTTCACTTTTACAGCCTTGTTCATAGCTGTCTGCCTACCACATTTGAGTCCAGAACATAAATTCCCAAGTATTGCAATTAATACACCTAGCAATAGTGGGTAGCATAAAATTAAATTTGTACTCCTAAAAGATACTGGGTAGGAACAAAATGTATACGGTAGGCTGAAGAAAAAAATGTTGTTAAATGAAATCTATCAAACACAAACTTTGAAAAATTGTGTGGGTTTTCTGTTTTTAAGTTTACAGATGAAACATTGAGCAGAAATTCAAAGAAGCTTTCAGAAGATCTCAACCAGGTCACAACAGCACCTGGGAAAAAAATGGCCTGATTTTATAAAAAGAACTAACTTACTATATTATCACTAGGATTTGAAATGATCATTCTACTTTTAATTATGCTTACAACCATTGCCAATCATGAAGAGAAAATAGAAAAAAAAATTAAGAAGCAAAACTTAATAAATATTAAATCAAACTTTAGAAGACATCTTTCATGCTATCCTATAAAAGGATACCTTCCCCAGACAATAATAAAAATTATTCCAGTCCACTAAGCTTGATATTTAATTAAGTATTTTTAGAAACACAGAGAAAAGGTCAAAAAAAGTATTATATTATTTACTGCTATTTCAGTTCCAAATCTAGCCTCCAAGATAGTATATATCATAATCAAACTTCTAATTACCTAGGGAGAAGACAGTTAAGTATGTACAGAACCTGCCCACTAATGCGACGGCAAAATTTTAAAAAAAGGTGAAGAATAAAAATCCAAATACTCTGTCATTAAATAATTCAAATTACCTCTCAATCAAAGTTCAGTGATATACTTTTAGCCAAGAAGCATTGTCCACTCCTTTTCTTTCCTTTTTACTTTCTGTTAATCATTTCAAAATTATTTTTGAATGAATGATTTTTGATATTTTACTGTTCTGCCAATCATTTCAAAAGACATCTTTGCCCTCTTAACAAAAATTTTAAAATTTCAGCTTTATTAAAAATTAAAATATTTAAACCCTGATTCAAGAAACTATTCCATTGTGCATCTAAGTTGAAAATCAACCACCAAAGACTGAATTTACAGCTCACTTCTGTTGTGCTTCTTGACTAGCATTTCTTTGATGGTCTACATGGATCATTTTCAACCACAGCTGGTGAAATACTCTAAATATACATCTTAAATAGTGAACACATTGACTTAGATATGCTTCATCAGAAGATATACTAGAAACCAAAAATGGTGCAGTAAGCTGCACTATAATACAGAGCTAAGAAACCCCAAGATCTAGTCCATACTTAAATGTGTAACTCCTGTGTGATATAGCATAAATTATTCTATCCTAGATCCTTCCATTTGCTGAGTCACTCCCTCCTCTTAAGCTGCAGAGGAGCTGATGTTACCTTTCCTGTCTTTGAAATGAAGAAAAGAAAAACAAGGTTCTGTGGTATAGTAAAAATGCTTACAAAAAAAGTCTTTAAAACAACAGTGAGAGATGTAAAAACTACTAATAGATGCTTGTGGAACAATTAAAACATGGAATTTCTCACCTCCCCCACTTCTCTATCTTTCTGTGTGTCCTGTAACACATTTGTCAGGAACAGTTAACTATAAACCAGATAAATTTTTTCAGCTAATATGGATGAGTTTTATCAAAAATTAGGAACTAACCGAACCCAATGGAATATGTTCATCTGAAAGTTAACACACACAATTCACTTCATTTTTCTTTCCCACAAGATTTTTTGTAAAAGATCAAGGAAAAACTTCTTTTTTGAAAGGGCTGTCCTAGACTGGAACAGGCTGCCCAAGGAAAAGGATGAATTTCCATCCCTAGGAATATTTAAAAGACACAGATGAGGCATTTAGGGGCATTTGAACTCAGTAATGTTAGCTCAACAGTTGCATTTGATAACCTTAAGGATCTCTTTCAAAATAAATGATTCCAAGATTCAGACCTACTGTTTCATATTATCCATGTCCATTTCTTTTTCTTTCTCCTCTTTGTTTCCATTCATAAGTACCAGAATTCTATTCCTTTCCTTTGTTTCCTTTTGTCTCTATATCTCTAAAAGAGACCTGCAAAATAATTTGCATTTTTTTCTTTATATCCAGTGTCTTTAGTGCAGTCTATCAGATTTTGCGTTACTTCAGAATTCAACTTCTAGATACCTTTTATTGCATTTCTTAACAAACATTATCAGAGTGTAATATGAGCTGCATCAGGTAGTCACAACTAGAGTTCCTTTTTTTTTTTACTTCTTCTCCAGTGTCTAGTTTTGTTTTCCTTCTCAATATACATATACTGTTAAATTGCTTTCTCTCTTTCTGCTTAAGAGTCAGTAAATTTAAATATTTCAGTTTCCGTGCTGAAAACAAAGGCCAGAGCAATGTATGCAAGACTGTAATCTATTTTCACTACCTGAAGCTCTGGAAAACTAAGAGCAGTAGGAAAATTGCAGTCATCCACTTTGTTTACTTCCTAATTCTCCCAAGAAACAGGAACCATTAACACTGAGGCAAGTAACTGTAATTTTAAGACTAAAGCACCATAATACATTAAAGCTGACCTTGTATACAAAAACCCAGTGCAAACACATATGAAATTATTATTTCTTTCCCAGAAATTTTATATAAATGGACTATGTTTTTTCCTTGGAAATTTGAAATTGTAAAGAATTTTTACTAAAAATACTAATGTTTTATTTTCACTTCTGAACTGCTATACTGACTTGAAGAAGAAATAAAAACTCAATTCTCTGAGTGCTAAAAGCACCCATCAAAAAAAAGTCAATAAAGTAACAAGTTATGGAAAAATGCCCAGCTGAAAATTAAGCCCTCCTTCTACCCCTTCAGGTGAGAGAGGCAATAGGTGGAGATATTATGAGGTAGAGATATTATGGCTTGAGATAACAATTTACTAGAAACAGCAATGAGATAAGAAAGCAAACAATAACAGCAACAATGTAAATAACAACAGTGTATAAAACAGTGTTACATGCAAAATGCTCACCAAGTCTGACCCGATGTGACCACAGCCCGTCAAAGAGACAAAGAACAAAATGTCCCCTGGACCCTCCGTGCATCAGGATGTTTCCCCAAGCCTGAGACAATGAAAAACAATTGCAGACCTTCAGTCAGGACCAGCATTACCCCACTGCTCCATTCACTGCTTGCTCCCTGGAAAAGGACAAAGTGGCTGTGGACCCCTTGTTCTGAGAAGTGAGAATGCCCTACTTCTGCACCCCAGCAATGATACCTGTGGTATAGAATAACAACCTAGACACACCCACATGGCTCCAGGCTCTGCCCCCTTGCATCCTGGGCTGAAATTAGACGAAGAATTTAGAGATTACTTACTTGCAAATGTTCTTAAATAAGCAATAATTATTGTTATCAGTAGGTCTTTTGTCTTCATTAATTTGACACTAAATGTTTAGTCTCCAAAGAGAAGCAAACATATTTCTAACTTCAAATTGTAGGACTAACAGAATCAAAGAACCTTATTAATTAAACATCATCACCTTGTCAATTACAAAAGTAAGCATAAAGCACCCTTGGAGAGTGCAAAAGAGAAGAGAACAGGATCAGTAAGCTTTAAATATTCACAAAGAGCTCCAAACCCATCTGAATAAGTCTTTTACTAAACTTGAGGAGAAGAAAAAAAACCAAACAACCACTAAGCTGTATGGTTTCTATCATTTTCTTTCCATCCCTGTGACCCTATAGTCATATGAAAAGCATTCCAAATGTGGATTAGAATCAAAGCCATGCAATAAAAATACATATAATACACAGGCACAGTGGAACCACAGACCACATTATAAATGTATTTACATAACTGCAGTAACTCTTGCTAAATAGCAGACCTTACGTTAAACACAGTACTGAAAGATAAGCACTGGTTTATACCGAACTAAAAGAAAAATAACTGGGGTTAATGTTAACTAAAACTTATTTGTGTTTATATTTCCAGTGAATATGCTTAACAAAGTGAATACAAATTCAGGAATATATCCAGTATAAATTGTTTACCTTTGTGTCACATTTTTTGACCATATATACCAAGACAAAGCTGAGTCAGGATAATACAGGTAAATTATCCAAAAAGCTGATTAATATAATAAAATAAAATATTAATATATTAACAGATACAAAGAAAAGACTAATATGCCATTTATACAAGAGTTATGTTTTAAGGAGGAGGTCTTGGAGGTTAGGGCATTATCACTGTTATACGTCTACATAAAAATGTTTCTGACTGAGTGTTTAGTTATAAATAATCAACATAGCTCTGGATCAAAAGGAAAAATAATGCCAACAGGTTCATAAACAAAATCTTATTAGGTAAAGAATTTACCTGAGGTAATCCAGTGTGTCAAATGACAACATTCAGCACTGACATAGTGCTTACGTTTCCTACCCATAATATTGCATTCAAAATTATACTATAGGTAAAAGAGGATGGTCTCACATGAGTATCAATAAACTTACTGTAAAACTAATGCTAACTGTATAATGAATGAACTAATGTCCCTTTCAGCAAAGTTTATCACTGTCATACCTTTGCCTCTATTTACCCACCCTTTTTTTTCTGGTGCTATCTCCAGTCTTACACTGCCTAAGTGCTGAGGCTGATGGTACCCACCCTACTCCAGATGGATACCAGGGGTTCCAAAGTGTTGGTAATGACAGATGTTTCTCACTGAGAGACAGCAGGTTTTACGGAGAGAGATTTCTTCCTTCTCTGTCTTTGATCTGCTTAGTGTGACTTTCATATATCTGTTAATGCAGTCATACTTGCTCTTTCTTCACTGATCCCCTGCACAGATTTGTTAAACATCTATCATATATCATATTCATGAACATAACCAAACTCCCAAGACACTCAGTCATTACCCAATAGTTAAGCAGTTATTATGACAGCTTAAACAACCTTTTAAATTTAGCTCACGCCAAGTCTACAGCATTCTTCAGGCTTCAATGGTGGTAAAAGCGTATATCTTTTATTACACATATCAATGATATATTTCTTGGGCTACAGAGCTACAATTTCTAATATTAATATGCCATTTTTGGTTAATCAGTAAACTCTGTGGGAAAAATAAAACACAGAACTAGATAGCCCACACTCACAGACCATTACTCCAAGAATTTTATGGCATACTTTTTCATACAGATAGTGCAGAAGACTAGCAGATCTTTGAAATAGCCTTGTTTACAGCATTATTTGAGTGGATTTGGTGAATTAAGGACATATGAAGTACTTGGAATTGAAAGCCAGTCTAATCAAGCTTGACCTTCCTAACACTTCACCTTGAATTTTCAGGTTTCTGGTAATAGCTACCTATGTGAGCTAAAATGGAAGCTTTTGACACAGTCTTACAGTGATGGGACCATATATTTAGATATGCAAATACACATAAAATTTTTACTAACCAGACAGAATGATTAATCCATCCCATCTCCTCTTCCATGTCTTTTAATCTGTGGACTATAGTAAGAAATTAATCATTAGGGATAATAGTTTATCTTATTCTGTGCACAGAAAATTTATTGGAGAAAAAAAAGTTGTATGCTGGCATCTCAGGAATAGTCCTTTAGAGCTGAATTACACTTTATTTTCTGTCTCTTACTTTTACTATCACAGTTTCAATTCTGTGATTGTAATTAGTCTCCTTTTTACTCTTGACAAATTATAGAACATATGAAATCTAATCTCCAAATCAGATAAAAAAATCTTATATCTCTTAAACTTTTTTCCTACAGTTATATGTAATTACATTCTCATGACAGACTTCAAGAAACAAAATTTAACTCAGCCACAGAATAAAGTTGTCCTGAGAAAAAGAGTAATTCAGGAATAAGCAGTTTTGTGTGCTTAAAAAAACTCTAGATTTATATTTTCAATAGTCTCAAGATTTTTGACCTTAGCATTTCCTGCTTTCTAAGTTACATAATCATGAATAAATAATTTTTTCCATACTCTTATTTATCTGGGTAATTAAGAGTGCTAATTCCTCTTAGGAGTACAAAATAATGCAAATTCAATGTTTTATTCAGTAATGGCTCCTAAGCTGTGCTGTGCTGTTCTGTTCCCTTGGAAGATTTCTAGGTGCACTTTTATTTTACAAATATGAACATAAATGATACTGATAAGCTTCTTATTCACTGCCTGTCGATATATCTCCTGTTTCAAATTATTTTATAGATGAAGAATCTATTTCAGCTGGAGACCTATGTATGTTCATTCTGCCATCAGTAAGGTGTGAAACTAATGGACTTTCAGAGCCTCTGTTCATACCCAACCACCCTTTTAATCTTTAGGATCACAAAAGATTGCTGGCAAAGGTCTTAAGAAAACATTTTATTAATTATTTTTTCCAGTAAGCTAGTATATTAAGAATTTGCGTTCAGCAAATGCTATGTTCAGACCCAGGAAATGAAAACTAAATGTTTGGAAAATAGCTGAACAGAGTACTCTAAAGAAAGAGTAGATATTTAAGACTTTATTTATCAATACAAGACATAAACTATTTGGCTTTAAATGATATATCAGTTATAGGAGACATAAAGACTGCAGCACATTCAATGTTATGTCCATAGGGAACAATATAATATCTGTGACAATGACCGCTGAGATCAGTTGGAGAATTCTATAAAGACAGAAATGTGATGATATTTCACCAGAAAATTTTCTCACCTTCAGCACTTAGTGGATTGTGAACATCACAGAGAACTTTTTTCCTGTATATTTGCCCAGCAGCCTTTTGAGAATTCCCTGAAATTGCCTGACATTTTTAAGGACTTTTTTTTGTTTTTGCTGTCGTTACTTTCTTTTTTAATATATATTTAATCTTAAATTTAAAAAATGCAATTTTAGAATATCTGTTGTTATTGCAGTAAAATATCTCTCTGTTAAAACATGCTGTGACATTTCATGATGCTCATTATGGGCAACGCAGTTGGATATTCCTTTGTTTCCTTTACTAAAGTCATGGTAGAACAAAGCTATTAAAAGAACGATATTTAAAGCGGAAAAAAAGGAATTCAGTCATGTACAAAATCAATTAAATTAGTGTTATGTTAATGAACATGAGAAAGTTACACTGCAGAGCTGCTGGCATCAGTGGATGGGTTTGTGACTATAATTTCATATATTTCCTTAATGTATTTAGCTGTGCATCAATGAGGTAAATGGTGAAAAGTGGAAATAATTTGTGCTTCGGAGAGTTGCTCCCTAAATCCCTCAGTGAAAACTTCTGCATCTGTTTTGAATGACGGCCACATAATTTCTCTTTACAGAGGCAGAGCGCAAAAATGCACAGCATCACAGAATAGTGGAAACTCAAGAAGTTCTGTGGACACTGTAGTTCAATACCCTCATGCTGAAAATCCTAGAGCAGTTTGCTCAGGAACATGCTCAGTCGGATTTTGAATATCTCCAAGGATGAGGACTCAGTGGCATGTTCCTGAGCAACCTGTTCCATTGCTCAACCAATCTTACAGCAAAAAAGTGCCCTCTTCATTTAAATGGACTCTCCTGTGTTTCAGCTTTTGCCCATCACCTCTTGTCCTGTCACTGAATACCAGTGAGAAGATTTTGTCTCCAACTTTACCCTCCAATCAGGTATTTATACACATTTCTCCATGCTTCTCTAAATCCCTTCCTAATCTTAAATACAATTTAGGAACCTTGTTGCTAGGTGCTATTTTGTTGTTGTTTTACAGAAATACCATATGGTCCATTTAAACAGCTCTGTCCTTTTGAGCTTAAGGAGTGTTTATAATATTTAGCAAGTGCGATGAGAAAATTATTCTGGTCCCAGGATTAAATCCTATAGACTCCTCATTGAATGGCTATTTATATACTTGCTATATATTTATGTACATTTATTTTTCCTTTACTTGGTCAAATGTTTGATATAGAAAAATAATAATCATAATCATAATTATAATAATGATAAGAAAGTTCAGTGAAAAGCTGCTGCCATGTAAAGCTGAAAACCCCACATTCAGTTTGAAACAACCACGTTTTTTCATTACTTTTGAAAGCATTTTTATATTTAATTATTTCACTTAAACAGATCAGCTTTTAGAAACAGAAGATTAGTGACAGCATATTAAAATCTACAGGATTTTAAAAAATTATATAATTATTTTTCATGTTTGGCAAGGTTAAAGGATCCATAAAATTGATTGTAGCCTTTTGAAGGTGCCATTTTGAAATCTGTCACTTTGCAGTACTTAGCATTTAATTTGCCTGAAGTGCAATAGACTGCTTTAGTTGTCATGCATGATATATTCATTTATTTAAATGCATTAGGAAATGTATGCAAGTTTGCTACATACAGGCAGATTCTTACCTATCACCCTCTCTATTGCATTTGTATGAATAAGACCAGAAGATATTTTAAGAGATGGAAAACAAACAGGCTTATATTTAAACATATATAATATAATATAATATAATTTTCTGCTATATAACATAACAGAAAAATATGAGCCAAATCTAATTGTTTTTTCTTAATCTTAAAGCAAATAGACTAGGTATTTTTTTATGCAAGTTCTAATTTTTCCAAACCCTCACCTGTCTGGCACAATCTCATTAATTAAAATGTACAGCAAGATGAGTTTGAAATGGCTGTTTACCTTGCATTACTTGCCACATAGTCACTAGCAAATATTTATTTTTTTTAAGGGTATGTGGGGGAAGAGTTAGCCTTTCTAGCATTCACAGAAGGTAAACTACGCTTTAATGAGTCACAGTAAGGAATGAAATCCAACAGATTACATTCTGTCAGTAATTGCCTCCCACTTTAAAAAAGAAACACCAGCTCAGAAGTTGCCACTGGCAGTCTGCAAGATTATGTTCATGAGAGAGTGAGCAAAATAGAGGAGCTGAGACATAATAGGTATATTATAGGTTAATACAAAGACCCTGCAATAGCCTGCAGAAGCTTTTTGAAAGCCATTACTTTTCAGAAAGTGATGTGGTGTAGTCACAACATGAAAACTGCAGTTAACAAGCATGATCCACACATTATATTGCTTCATTCTCTAAGTAGCCTCAAGGTGGTGACCAATGTATATTTCATTACACCTGCATAATAAAGGAATAACAAACACTTGGGAACATTAAATTGTGTCTGAGTGAACAGGTTACAATCTTCTTGTACACAGATTAGAATTTTGGGTTTAGCTAGAGTTATTTGGGCATGAAAGAGAAGTCCTGTATACATCCTAGGGTACTAATTCATGATCTGTTTCAGCCAAAGTAAAGTTGTCTTTTTTCCAAATAACATTCTTACCTTTCTCAGCTACAGTTTTTGCTGCCTCCCTTCAGCCAACGCCAGCATCATGAGGCCCTACAGCAAGTCAAGATTATCTATGAGTGGAAACTAATCATGGGGGAAACAATAACCAACGCCAAAGATAAATGATCTGACTCACCCGATTGCAAGTGCTGATACAAGGATGAGAACAGTCAAGAGTCCCTTTAAGCAGCAGGCAGAGTTAATTTAGCTTAAACCAATTGTAAACCAACATCATTAAAAATCTACCAACTTTTCTACCTGTTTTTCCAAAACTACCCCTCACAATCTTTCCTTTGTTTCACAAGAGATTTATAGGTCTATCAGAAGTTCATATAGGCTCAGGAAATAATTCATAAATACCTGGGCTAAATTCAATAAAGAATTATCTAAGATATCTAAATATAAATACTGAAAAGTACACCTAAAAGGACCACAGAAGCCTAATTCTTGAACAGTAAAATAGATAATCGCATATCAACATTAAAAATATAAACTTAGATAGCTATACGACAGGAATAAAAGAAAGAAAACAAAATATCAAGATGCATTCCTCTATTTGTCCCATGATGTAGTGATTATGATGGCTACAGAACAAAACCAGTTATTTTTAAAATTATCCTTTGTAAAACACACTTAAATTTCAATTTCCCACATTCCATGAAATTGCACTAAACATCAATGTTTTGGCCTAGACTGCTAGGCCATTTTATCTCAAATATGTATTTAGAAAACTTGAATGAATATATGCCCATACTAACTGCCCAACATCTGTTGGTGACAACCCTGAGCGCTGAGCTGTGGAGGTGGTCAGTCAAACCTCTCTCTTACTCATTCTTCCCAAGCAGTGAACAGAAGTTTGAACTCAGCTAGTACCAAGACCTGAGCAGTTTTCCCTGCTTTCACTGACTTTGGTCCTCAGACCCGATGTGCAGATGTACCCTGCCATCTGACACCAGACAGCCAGGAATTGCATCCTGATGAATTTTTAGTTAAAGCCAACCTGTGCATAGTCAAAACAAATCCATCAATATCCATTTTTATCCGAACAGCAAACTGGTATAATTTACACAAGCAAATGTAATAGTCACAACAACAATAAATTAACTATGCAAATTATTACATTATGTACACATATAAATTCACTTCATAAACAACCAATCTGTCATACAAACCTTGAGTTCCTTAACTTTAATTGACCTGTCACAAGCCATTAAATTTGACACATAGACAGTAGCAGAATGTCATGGATGATCAGACTACGAATGCCACTCTTCTCTAGGCAACTAATTTTCAGTGGGGTCTCAAACATGGCACTAAGATCAAAAGAAAGAGTCTGAACAGATTTTAAACCATAAGCAATCATCTAAACAACTCTAATTTTCCAAGAAATTCCAGAGATTCTATAAGCTTGATTGAATTTTTTTTGAGTTTCTTATATAACTGGCAGCCTCTGGAAGATCTGTGTATTCAAAAATTTCCAAAATAAGGCTATTTCATGGTATAATATGGGCCTGAAATACGTATTTTCAACAATACTGCTCTTATTTTTAAATCAGCACATTCATTTACTAAAGGTATTAAAAATAATTCTTAAATGGTTTATTTATTTTAGTAAGTATATTTATCTGTAACTGTATTTCATTTGTGCATTTTTTCATCCATATTTAATTTATTTTATCTTTTTTTCTGAGGAACCTGTACATGCACAAGTCCATAAGGTCTGAAGAGATGTATCCCAAGGTCTTGAGAGAACTGGCTGATACAGTTGCTATGCTGCTCACCACTGTATTCAAAACAGCAGTCAGGAAAGTCACCAGGAAAAAAAAGAGAAATATCATGCCCATTTTTAAAAAAGGAGGAAAGGAGGACCCTGAATACTACTGACCGGTCAGACTCACCTCTTTGCCATATAAGAACATGGAAAAGATCCTCCTGGAAGTATGTAAAAGCATGTGTAGGACAGGAAAGTGATTAGAATTACCCAACATGGCTACAAAAAAGGCAAATCGAGCCTGACTAATCTGATCATCCTTCTATGATGCAGTGACTGCACTGGTCATTAAGCAACTGATGTCATCTCCCTTGGTTTCTGCAAGGCCTTTGACACGATTCCCACACAATATCTGAGCTGCTAAATTGGAAGGAGATGGGTTTGATGGATGGACTATTCATTGGAAAAGAAATTGTCTGGATAACCATTTCCAAAGAGTAGCAGTCAACAGCTCAATATCCAAATGGATATCCATCAAAAATGGTGTCTCTCAGTGGCCTGTGGGGAAGTGGTACAATATAATTGCTTACAACTGGAAGCCTTGCTGATGTAGTAAGCAATGGGATTTATCTTAAATATTCTGGTTCTTTCAAGAGTTTTCTCTATGATATTTCTCTGCAAAAGTGCTTGTATTTACTGTATGGAATTTCTTATTCCTTTGCCTTCATAATTAGATTTGTACATTTTTTCTTCTGTAAGATCTATAAAGTTTGGGGTGTTAAATCACCATTGCATCCCACTGAAGTGCATACTCCTCAGGGTGTGAAAACCTTTTGTACATTTTGGATATGTGAAACTGTGAGAGTCTTTAAAGTAGACAGACATTATTTATAGAACTTCTTTCTAGAGAGAAAAAACTATTTTATGAAGAAATAGGTGGTTCAGTAGAAGGAAATTCCAAATCACTCAGCTACCAAAGTTCTTTCTATTGAATTCCAAACAAATATATTTCCCTTAATCACTTCTAAAACTTCAAAATTTACTGTAAGTTAGCAAGCACTGGAGTCTAGCTGTTTCGGATATCTGTAGATCTGCTAACTTTTTTCAGATTTTGACTTTTTAGTGACAGCATCATATATATTAAAGAACTAATCAGGCTTAAAAATCAAAATTTGTATTCTATTTTTCATTTCGCATAAAACTTGGAAGGGTTAAAGTGCAATATATGGCTTTGGCAGATTATAAGGCTGGTGCTCAGACCTTAGCACAAGGAATTCATGAAGAATGATTGGCTTTGGAACACTTTAGACAAATAGTGAACAATTCCTGTTGATTTATGCCTGTTGCTGACTACTGTATCGTACAGTGTTTGTAAGAAGTAACTGTGTGTTCCAGGAGATTAGAAGAATATATGTCAGCAAAATAAAGGTCCTATAGGAATGATCCCTTGTTGAGGCTGGAAACAGTGTCTTTCAGATAGTTATTTTTCTTTTACTAAGTTCCTCTTAGAGAAACCAGTTGCATTCAAAGTAATGAAGGTTTATTCATCCTGTTCATGCCAGAGTAAGAAATCCCTTTTTCTTCAGAAACCATTACGAGAATTTCAGTGCTGGCCATAGGACGGGCTTACTCATGTCCCTTTTCAAACATTAAAAGCTATGATATGTACAGAAAAGATCAGGTGAGTAAATAGGGGACTATCTGTCAGTGTGAGTTATGAGTAGGATATGTTATGCATGAAGTCACTCAAATTTTGTAGTAAAAAATAATTTTGTGATACTTCTTTGTAATGATATACTTTAAGGTGATGACCAACCAGTATCCTTTACCTAGGATATTAGGAAGGCCATGATAACAAAGAATTTGTCATACATGCTTGTCTGCTGTATCACCAAGATGAGCCCAGGGTGAACAAACAAAACGAAATACAAAACATCCATGCTTTAACCACTATATAAAGATTAAATACACAGCAGTTGTCAAGTGACAAGGAAACTCTCCTTGAACCTCCCTGCAATGTGCCATCCAGTGCCTGGAGTTTTAGCTGGTGCCTGCATATTCTTGCTCATATAAATTAAGGGAAGACTTTTTAGGAAAGAAACATTTTGGGCTTTTAATTCAACTTTTGCAGTCTTCTGTTTTTCAATTTGTTTAAAGTACCTACAGATAAATTTAAGTTAAACAATATATACTTCTGATTTACTCCTGCAAAGATTGCTTCCTCATCATGTCTCTCATAGAATCCTTCTGGACAAAATGTCCAGCATTCACCTGGATAAACACATTGTGACATGGGTGAGTAACTGGCTCAGAGGTCAGGTGCAAAGATTTGTGTAGAATGGGGTGACATCAGACTGGCAAACTGTCACTACTGGGGTTCCACAGGGCTCCATCTTGGGCCCTGTGCTCTTCAACATCTCCAAAAATTGACTTGAAAGGATACTAAGCTAGACTGCAGAAGATACAAATCTGGGAGGAGCTGTTAATTCCCTCAAAGGCAGGGAGACCCTGCAGAGAAACCTCTACAAGTTAGAGGGTTGGATAATCACCAACCATTCAAGGTTCAGCAAGGGAAAGTGACAGATTCTGCACCCGGGATGGGCAGCCCTGGGTGTACCGACAGACTGGGGAATGGGATGCTGGAAATCAGTGCCAGGGAAAGGGACCTGGGGGTCCTGGTCAGTGGAAAGTTGACCATGAGCCAGCAGTGCCCTGGAGCCAGGAGGGGCAACCCTGTCCTGGGGGCCTCAGGCACAGCAACACAGCCGGGCAAGGGAGGGGATTGTCCTGCTCTGCTCTGAGCTGGGACAGCCTCACCTCCAGTGCTGGGGGCAGTTTTGGGCACCACAATGTAAGAAAGACATTAAACCATTAGAGAGTGTCCAAAGGAGGGCACAAAGATGGGGAAGGGCCTTGAGGGGAAGCCGTGTGAGGAGCAGCTGAGGGCACCTGGTCTGTTCAGCCTGGAGGAGACTGAGGGGAGACCTCACTGCAGGTACAACTTCCTCAGGAGGGGAAGAGGAGGGGCAGGCACTGATCTCTGCTCTGTGGGGACAGTGACAGGACACAAGGAAATGGCTTGGAGTTGTGTCAGGGGAGGTTTAGGGTGGATATGAGAAAAAGGTTCTTCACCTACAGAGTGGTTGGGCACTGGAACAGGCTCCCAGGGAAGTGGTCCCAGCCCCAAGCCTGGCAGAGTTCAAGAAGTGTTTGAAGAATGCTCTCTGGCACATAGAGACTCTTGGGGCTGTCCTGTGTGGGGACAGGAGTTGGACTTCGATGATACTTGTGAGTTCCTTCCAACTCAGCATATTCTGTGATTCTGTGATTCTATGTCATAACGCATAACACTATTCAATTTATAATCTTGATGAAATTATTATATTTTTTCCGATTTTAGTAGAGAATACATATATGGAAAATCAGGCATTTTGTCATGATTGGTTAATGTGAAAGAACCTGCTTCTGCAGCCCTTTGTGTAATACAGAGACACAATAAGGTCTGCATTTAATCATCATAAAAACAGTTTTCATAAAAGTGTGGTATTCCTAAAATCCCAGAAAGCTACAGTTTGAATATTTTTCTGATAAAGCATTTTAAATAATTCAGCTTCAGTCCTTTACATCTTTTGGTTACTAGATTTGAAGGTTTAATTTAATGAGATCTGATTCTTACAATGTATTTATTGTATGCACATAGCATAGAGCATGAATAAATTATATTACTGCTAGCACATTTTGAAAACGTTTTGTTAAATATTCAGGAATATTTTTCTGTAGAATCATAGAATCACAGAATGGTTTGAATTGGAAAGAACCATAAATATCATCTAGTTCCAACTCTTCTGTCATGGGCAGGAATGCCACCCACCAGATCAGGTTGTTCAGCATCCCATTCAACCTGGCCTTGAACACCTCAAAAATTTTTTCATCAGATCCTGTGAGTTCAGTGGTTTCAGACTGACTTGTAGGATCAACACAGCATTACTCAGGTTTCTTTTCAGTGTAAAAATAATTCTTTCTTCCTTCCTCCAAACATCATTGCTGTCACCAAATTTCCTCTTGAAGCATTTATCTTTGTAGTACCTTTCACCATCTTGGTCTCTTGTACTCCTCGAATCACAAGTCTTTTTCATCACCCCAGAGGTCTTGATTAAAGTTATAAGAAAATATTATTCCTCCACTGCCAATCCTACAGCCATCAATTGAATGGACACTATCATTCTCCTGAGGTTACCATTGCTTCCATCTCATGATTTAAATATCTCACCAACAAATAACTTTTTTTATATTAAGTATAATCAAAAGACTATAATTTGTTTTCATTTTTTTCCTATGGTATTTTACTAAAAAGAGTATTATTGCAAGCATATAATCATTGAACAAATTTTTTATTCCCTCCACTCATTTCTACAGAATATCTTGCTGTAATTTAGCTCACCATTAAAAGTAAGTGTGTGTACATATGAAAGTGAATTTGTAAATCTTCTGAATGATACTGGCTGAAAAAGGGAAACACAAATTAAAGATAGTCCCTAAAGATAAAGCTGACATTGAAAAATTAATGTTTTCAACTGAAATGGTATGAGGCCATTTAACATTGTACTGCACTACATGCAAAGATAAATTAGCAAGGATTGGTTTATATAATTTTATATACAAAATGAAATGCCATAATACTATGAATAATCTGTTTGATACAATTGTTAATGCAATCTTCTACTCCACAGAAATATATTTTTGCATAAAATTATTTATCAGTCCTTACTGTAATGAATTGGTAATAAACAGGGAAATTCATATTTATATGTCTTTAAAGCACAGCAAGTTTTCATTTCCCACTGCATAAAATGCATATATGCATTCATTTAATCAAAGTTCTAGGACACTAAGTACGTAGAGAGTCAAGACAATAGAAAAATATAGATTATACCCTTCATTTGTGACTCAGTGGAGAATCTTAAGTGCCAAAATCTCTGCAAGCAGGCCTGGTTGAAAGGTCTAGGCCAAATTGATAGCAGCATTGATTTGATGACTCAGCAGTTACATGAGCTCTACTGCTAAGATTGGACATATAAATAAGACACAGATCCATGTGTATATCTTAAGCAGCTACCAGGTACCGGCAATATAAATATTTAAATTTAATTGCTTTCTAGCAGGTGAATACCTGCAATTTTCAAAAAAAATCAAATCTCTGGGTGATGATAGATATACATACATGTCAAAAGAGATTCTTTCTTATGAAGACATCTAGAAGAATCTGGAAAGAACCTGGCAAAATTTGCTCAAAAGACATATCCTGTGTCCACTGTAATCATATGCAATCTCTTTTGTAATAATTCTATCAACATTATGTCATATTGGGGTAGGGAAACTGCCCTTTTCAAAGTGGTGATCACCAGGATCATTAGTAACTGCTAAACTTATTTTATCTTTTCTAGAGGAACAAATGTCAGACTACATATATGTGGATTTAATCACAGTTTGTACAGTATTTTCTATGACACAACATTCAATCAGAATACCTGAATACAGAACTGGTCATGCAATGTGGTGGGTTTTTTTCTGCAGGAGGTGTTTAAAGAGGTGGAGTATTACTGAATTTTTATGAAGTTTTTTCCTTAGAAAAAAGAACAAATTCTTCAGATCTATGAAACACAACCTGAACTGTCTCTTTATAGACATCAAGGATAAGAAACTGACTAAAGTTTTAAAAAAGATACAGTAGTCTTTCCCTTACTTAAATCACCTACAATAAATACATCTACAGCTGTAGTTGTATCTCTGGGAAGTAATTGAATGAAAAATCCTGAAATCATCTTGGAAAGAAAAAAGACAAGAATAAAATGAAACTTAAGAAGTAATAAAATAGCAGCTATGTACCCACCAGCCAATCGGAAGGAATCACAGGCATTCCTAGGTGCTGTGTTTTTTTGAAGAATGCATATTCCAGAGTACAGGCAGACTGTACACCTTTCCGTCAAGTGAACCAGAACATGAATGATATTAAGCAGTGTCCTGAAAAATAACAAGCTTTTGAACAAATAAAACAGGAGATAACTTGTGTAGTAGCCCTTGGGCCAGTCAGTATAGGACAAGATGCAAAAAATGTGCTCTATGCTGCAACTGGGAAGAATGGTCCTTCATGGAGTTTTTGGCAAAAAGTACCCAGGGAGACTTGAGGACAGCTCCTGGGGTTTTGGAGTCAGAGATACAAAGGATCTAAGCCCTGTTAACCTCCAACTTAAAAAGAGATACTGTCAGCTTACAAAGGGGTTTAAACCACTTCAGAAGTGATTGGCACCAAAGCACAGCCTCTCCTGACACCTTGACTGGCAGTGCTGGTCTGAATGCCAAAAGGGAAAGTCCCTTCCACACTTCATGTCAGTGATGTTACATAGAGTAAGTGGCTCACTTGATCGCACTTCAAGATTGAATAGGAAACCCCAATTGCCCAGGAATCTTGGGAGTCATCACGAGCTGGCCTGAAGGCAAAATATTTGGACTATCATCAGAAGAGGAGAACATGCTGAGGAGCCTTCACCATATAATCAGCTACCGGAAAATGAAAAGTGATATGCTGTCTTTACTGCCAGGTGCAGCTACACTGCAGGGCTACACACACGCTGTATGGAATCATACATGATGAGTCTCAGAAGCTGTTGGGGCAGAGGGTGGATCCAGTGAGGTCACAGAGCTGAAAGCCATCCAGCTGGCTTTAGATATTGCTGAATGAGAGAAATGGCCAACACTCTAGTTCTACACTGACTCATGGATGGTAGCAAATGCTCTGTGGCTGGGGTGGACCAAGGGAAAAAGACCAATTGGTGTCACAGAGGTAAGACCCTCTGGGCTGCTAAATTGTGGCAAGACATCACTTCCCAGGTAGAGAAGCTGGATATAAGTGTGTCATGTAGGTGCACATGGACTCAAGGGCTGGGATACTGAAGAGCACCACGATAATAGACAAGCAGATCAAGCTGCCAAGATAAAACTCTTTTCATGTCAACATATGAACTTTACCTTTTCTGCCTTCAATTCTCCTCTCCCGTGCAATGCAGTGGGTTGGGGCAGGGGGGAGGGGGAAGGGAGCAACCACATGGTTTGGAGTTTTTCAGTAGAAACACTGAACTGCGGAATGCCAGTCTTAAACCATGTCAATGAGAAATGCTGAGAAAAAGAGCATGGAATAAGAGTTGTAGCAATTTTTTTTTTTTTTTTGTATTTTCTAGCAGTATGTGGGTAGACTTTTTAAGCTAAATACTGCTCTATTGGGGTGAGCACTCTAGTCTGTATATGGAAGATTGGTAATATATGTATATAAGAGAAGCCATTCCAGCTTTTTGAGTTTCAACAAATACTGTAAGTTGCTCATGTAATTGTTGATGTTGTGAAGGTCTCCCGAGGGGTGGAGCTCTTGGATGGAGTTCCCTGTCTGCCTTAGGGAACACCATCCTCCCTTCATTTTACCAAACACCTAAAGAGGGCCCAAAAGAAAGCTGTAGAGGGACTTTTTGCAAGGGCATGTAGTGCTAGGACAAGGAGCAAGGAGGAGTGGCTTTAAACAGAAAGAATTGTTTTAGGAAGCAAATCTTTACTGTGGGCTTTGTGAGGCACTAGAACAAGGCTGCTCAGAGAAGTTGGGCCTCATCCCTTTAAGTGTTCAGGCTGGATGGAGCTTTAAGCAATCCAGTCTGGTGGAAGATTTTCTGCCCAAGGCAGGGAGATTAGAATTTTTCTGTCTCTTCCCACACAAACTTTTCTATGATTCTTTGAATTTACTCTTGTTGAAAAAGCCCATCTAAGTTCTGATGTTCTCAGATTTAGATGCCTAAGTTAGAACTAATTTTTACTGATGGAGCTGAATGCTTTTATTTCTATATATTTCAGACCTGAGCATAACTATCTTTTTTTAATACAATCTTCTGTATAAAGTTATATTTAATGCCAGCTTAATAGACACTAGCTCATGACATCAAATGGGAGGATGACAGCAGTGAACTTTCATCCTGCTCTCCCTGTGAAATAAAAAAAATGGAGTGGGACACTTTGCCTGTAAGGAAAAAGCCACAGGAGCCTTCCCTGTGATTTTGCAGATAAACTGTGCCTTGCTCTTCCATAGCACAGATAACTGCTTGTAGACAGTGGACTTACAATTTGTACACTCTTATTTCTCATCTTCTTAGTCTTTAAGTGCCAGTTTACTCAATACCCATCTTTATGTGTAAGATGTAATTCTGCTGAATGGATGGCATGGCAAAGGGTAAAGCAAATACCTGGTGAAATTCTTGTGTGCTGTAGTCAACCGAGTCACCCGTCAAAGATTGCCCTCACATAGCTTGTTAATGTGTCAGACTGACTTCTCTGATAGTTTAAACAGATACATTTCATTTCCTTCCTGTAGCTTTCAGTTACTGGAATTTTTTCTGTCCTCTTCTTTGCAGAATACATCATGATTTTGATTCTATGACTCTATGCATCTAAACAGTGTACAGTAATGTATGTAACTTACTTTTTTTTCTGGTTAACACTTCAGATCCAAGGCCATTTGACTACTAGGGACTTCCTTAATGCCAGCAACAACCTCTACAAACAGCACAAGCTGTCCTGGCTTTTTCAACATCTTAGCAGTGAAAATAGCTGTGAATATTTCTTGCCATCCAACAATGTAAATAAATAAAGGAATCCAACCAAAGGAACCTGAACTTGTCAGTCCCACTTCCCAACAGATAAATCTGTTGCCTTGGTGTCCAAGCTCCAGATGAAATTCTGCTTTGATCTTGTCAGCACACTGCAAGTCCAAAGTTCCCCTAAAATTTGTGAAGCAAATTTCCTCTCAGGAGAATCACACTTTTCTTTACCTCATCACTATTAGCTGAGAGTTTGTAGTATCAGTATAAAATGTCATTTTAGTCCAAATCTCAACCCACATAGAAGAATTGCAATTAGAACAATTACAATTAGAACTCAAGCTTCAGACACAGAAGATTAATTTCCCAGAACAAAATTACCTGTAACTCCGGATATTAAACCAATATCATTTATTCAACTAAGTGATAAATTGTTTGAAACCTCAACTTTTCAGCTACCCTTAATGAAAGCAAATATGTATCTGATGTCTTGAAATGTACTATTGTACTGCAGAATCTTACAGAACAGCAGTCTATGGAGTCTGGTTGAATTTAGCCTTCATAAATTTTCCCAATCATGTATAAGAGAAAAAATCTAGTGATGTAAAAGACAAAAAAATAGAAATTCTAATTTTATTTTGAATGAGAAAAAAAGCAAATCATTAAGAACATTTATCCTGAGACTTCTTTATGGATTTTAACTTTATGACTGACAAAAGTTTTTAATCAAGAATCATTGTGACTAAAGTGACAGCAGCTTTACATTTATATTATACTAAATGCTTAACCAAAAGAGAGTTCACTATCAGTTTATCTACTTCTGAAGTACTTTAAAGACATACCCTAAGGAGAGAGCTTCTTACCTGGAGAAGGACAGAAAAGCACCTCTGAAGAGTTGATTTTTATGCTTACCTTATCCATAAATGCTCTATATATCAGTATTTGAAGAAATATTTCTGTCTGATATGACTGTGCATGGAAAATAAATGTGTTGTTCATGCTAAATCAATTAGGACAGCATTAGAAAATAAAAATCACACAAGAATACATTTCCATCAGATAACTATTGAGTGATGCTTTCCCTCAGCTGTTTTCTAACTCATTAATATTTTTTTCCATCTAAACAAGATATTAGGTAATACCAAGGTATCGTTACTCTTCAGTGTTATTTTCTGTGATGCAAGGATACAGAGGCAATTAGAACAAAGAGCTCAAAATGTCCTTATCATGCATGTGATTCAAAGCAATCAAAGGTTGCTTTTCCAGCACACGTACTTCCTCACCTGCAGGACAAAAAAGGATACCCAGATGAACCTACTGTGTTTTACCGCCATCAGCCATGTAATGTCCATCACACAGAAAAAACAATATTCTGATTTGTTCCCTGAGCCCACTCCTCATTTTGATCTGGTCAACAACACCCATATGAAGAGGTCACTGTTCGGGGAATAATTGATTCTTGGAGAATACCACAGTTGAACTCACTCTGGTTGTCTTAAACTGCCTTTTGTATGAGAATAAAAATAGACAATTACATTATGGAAAAGTAATTTTCCTACTTCTGTGACAATTTTGCAGATGGCAAGAAGGGACTCTGGATGCTAAAGTCAAATTTAGGTTTCTAAGGTTGTGACAGAGTGGAAAAGGCCCCTGTCAGCATCAAACCCTTGGGACCCTTCTGCAGCACTGTTTTTTCACACTTCAGCTTGAACCCTAAGCAATGTGTCTGTGAGGCAAGAAGGTGAAAGAGTCATTGAATGGACATGACAGAGTTCTGCCCTCATGTCTGAGCCTACCTTCTTCTAGATCTTGTTCTGTGCATAGGGACCAGCAACTGTTGCCTGGAAGCATAGCTGGCAGCTATAGTACACAGACAGTTGTCTATAGTTCACATGCATGTTTTACACTCAGTGAAAGACTACATTTTGCTATGAATTGATTCAGTTCTTCAGACTGTTCAGTGAAGGACTAATGGTACATTTCATGCAAGTCAAAAGAATCTGGATTTGTTCATAAGAACTTCTCTGTGAATCAAGA
This sequence comes from Rhabdornis inornatus, assembly GCA_013397075.1. Lineage (NCBI taxonomy): Eukaryota > Metazoa > Chordata > Aves > Passeriformes > Rhabdornithidae > Rhabdornis > Rhabdornis inornatus. The sequence continues at coordinate 271,892 of VWZS01004311.1, read as the reverse complement.
CAAGTCTCTAAATGATGCTACTGGGGTAGCCACTTGAAACAGCTTCAAAACAAAACATAGATATGAATATATAAGAGAATGCTTTGGGTGGTTATTTTTTTTTCCCCATAAGGCTGGAGTATTTATTTTCAGTTAAAAAGAATGCATACAATAATAAGCCAGTGTGTAAAGTTATGCTGAACATAACTTTAACTGATAAATTAAGAGTAAAATATGTTAGCATTATATATATATGTGTCTGTAGGGCATTTGCATTCAAAATCATGGAATGAAAATAATAAGAAACCATGTTCTGTCTTTATTTTCTTTTTCCTTGTTACCTTTTTTGGTACTTTATATTGCTTCTGGTTTATGTATTAATTTCAGCACTGTCTGCTATGTCTGTCTGAGTTTCAATTTTAATGACTATTTCTGTGCTGTCATGATAATTTTGTGGTCTAGGTAACTTTACAGTGATGACTGCAAAATAGCTTAGGATTTGTCTTCAGCTGCCAGCACATCCCAAAGAAAATATTTTAACCAAGAAAATGACAAGACTGCCAAACCAAATAAATGTCATCAAACATACAAATGATTGACTTTTTAATTTATTAATGTAATTCCAAGAAACTCTTATCCCAAATAAATACCCTTATTAAAAACCCGTCAAAAGATTGCCCTCTCTCTGACCACATAGCCATCATGGGAAGATATCTGGTTATTCAGGTACAACTTCCTTTGGTTGCCCCATGCTGGCTGCTCTGATTCCAGTATAGACAATTCATGTATTTTGGGAGTATTATGCCTTTGTTTTCCCTCCAGATCCCTTCTTGGATTTACAGGACTATGTAGTTTAATGATTATCAAAATCTCCTTCTCCTTTTAAAAGGACAGATGTGTTTTCTGTACTTTGTTCTAAATCCCTGCTGAAGGATACCAGGGAAGTGATGTAATTTGAATATGGAAGAGTCGTCTGAATAGCCTGGAATATCACAGTCCAGACACAGATATAAGGAAAACTAGATTTTCAAGACAGCATGATCAGGAGACACAGTGAAAAATAAGCTTGTTTAGCTAAGATCAAAATTATAAAAAAAGAAATATAAGTCAATAAAGTGAGCTTTATATTGCTGCACAATTTCCAGCATTCATAGAGGTAGCATAACTTTCAAACAGTTTTAATTGTGTGCTTATGTTAAGTGATAACAATTGGATCTTTACCTTTAAATTTGAGACACTGAACTGAAACACTCCCTCTACAGTGAAGGAAATATGGCTATCTCAGATATTGAGTAGAATAATCATATTAAAGGCATTGGTAAAATTCTGAGGCATGATTTCACTTAACCAGTCTATGAGACTACCTAGTTTATCTGGGATGAAGACTTTGTAAAGATACAGAAGAATGTGAAATTATTTTTGTGAACATATGTCAACTTCAAAGCAGTCCTTTATCTGAAGCCATGCTATTTTTTCTCATATCTTCTTTTGCAATCTAAATTTACTACCTTCCAGTTCAGTATCTAACATTTTTAGCAATATATATTTGAAAGGAAGAGAAAGGAATAGAGAGAAACTTATGTGTTGGAATAAGAACTGGAATCGTGAGTAGGTTTATAAGAATTATATTACCTTAGTATTTTTTTCCTGTATATCCATAGTTTTGTTCTGTATAGGAACAAAATATCTGCTCTGATCTATCTTTGAAGTTACAATTATAATGGAAACTGGGCTGCCCTTCCATAGTTACTGTGTTAATGTTTTCAGGGTTGAATAAAAAGGCAGTTATATATATTTTTCAAAATAAAAGCAGAAGTTAAAATTCTACACACACACAAAATTGTCTATACCAGGTATTGTGAGTTAAATAAACTAGGACTAAAAAATTAATAAGGAGCTGATAAAATAGAAGGAGAAATTGAAACTCCAAAACAGGATTCATTCAACTACTTAGAAATATAGACAACATCAAAAGGAGCATCTGCAGTACAAGTATACTAACATAGAGAATTTAGAGATCATTAGGAACTTGGTTTTGTCGTATTTTAGACAGGACGTCAAGCAATTCATCATCACACTGCAGCACCAAGGAAGTCATTGAGGAAGATGTAGAACTGCTGACTCATATATTCTGTTTCTGAGAGATCTTTGGAGGACTCTGGTAGAAATACTGGACACACTCAGCTTGTGTAGCTCATGGTTCTCACTGGCAAAACTTTACAGATATCCACTGAACTGAATTCTATTCTAGCTACTTTATTGACAATATTTCTATGATGCATATCTACAAAGACACTGAAGTTTGTGACATTCTAGTTTTATCTCTCTTTTTTTTTGGTGGTGAATGCCAGCAGGAGGTCAGATATATGCATTACCAGAAAATATCAGCCTTTGAACAAAATGAGAACTCACTGCTTTACATTTTGCCAGCTTGCAACATATTTGGGAATTTCTTATCAGAACTCAGTAAGCATAGTGTGAAACCTTTTATTTTTAAAAAATTATTAAATTTCTCACAAGGTTTTCCTTTACCCCCTCCCCCTCAATAAAAGAAAAAAGAAATTGTCTTCTGATTAACAGATATTTCTTTCAGCCTGTACTATATGTACTATATATAGGGACTTCTTATTTGTCTTCCTTGGCAAAACTGCTAGTTTAATGATATCATTGTTTATTTTGTTTGAGAATTATTTCCTGCCTAGAATAAATATTGAGGTATAAAATGCTGATGTCACTATAAAGCATGAAAGAGATACAGCAGATCTGGGAAAAAATCCAAAGTGCTTCAGACTGACTTTTCTGCCAACCTCAGGCTTTTTTATCCAACATCCTCAGTCCTCAAAAACACAGAGACATCTTCAGAGATAATGCAGGCATAATCTGCAAATATTGGACTTGTGTGGTTGAAATGCAATGTCAGCTCCTTTTGTCACAATAGGAAAAAACCTCAAACCCTATCCAAAATTCACTTCTAAATTATTATGTAGCCATTTATTATCTACAACCATAATTTTGTAGTTATTTGAGTTATTTTCCCCTGTCAGTACTAGATATTTATGTCTTTCCCAGCACTGTGTATATCTCAATGAATGTGTGTATGTGGTGGGAAGGGGGATACAGTTTTGCAAATACTTTCTCTTTATAAAAGGGTTTCAAAATGCAATCAGCAAAGCTACATGCAGAGAGCAGTCAGACATTTAAATTCTACCATTAGCAACAAAAGCTCTGTCAAGCAGGTGCCTCCTGAGAGAAACCTGAAATCTGTTGGATTCCAGTACTTTCACTGTAAGTCATGTAGCCAGAGAAAATTTCAGATTTTAAGTCAACCATAGCTGACATAGAAAATGAGAAAAGGGTTAGATTGATTCTAGAGCAAGGATTATTTTATATTTTTTATTTTATAAATTATTATTTTTCTAGCTTTATTGAAGAAATGGTGGGGAAAAATGAATCCTTATGTACTTGTGAAATTAGGAAATTGCCCAATAAATGGACAAAATGTAAATTCTCAAGTTCCATGAGGGGAAAAATAGAAAAAGAAATTTGAGACAAATATAATTCTGTAGAGTACAGTTCTGTAGAGGAATGGCTAGCCGATAAAGACCATGTTCCCATGCAGCAGATAGCTGAATCCGCGCAGCACGGCAAAAACAGAGTGCAGCTGGTGTGATTGATTGGCAAGGTCATCATTCCTTTTCAGAAGGGGGTTTTACAACAACAGAGTGTTGCGGTTAGAGAAAGAAGAAACTTTGCAGCTGGACGACCACAGGAATGTGGAATGGGGAGGCGTTAACACTTAAAATGCTTTCTAATAGTGAGCTTGCTTTTGCACTATGTATGAGCTTAATTAGTGATAGTATATAATGAACCAAAGATTGCTAATAAACGAGACTTGCTGATCACTCATATTGAGTGCTGTTTGTCTCCCACCGACTCATCACAGTTCTGCACTGTGGATTTATAAAAGGTTTGGAGTTGTTTGTATTCTCACTACTGTCCTGGTTTAGGGCAAATTTGGGGGAAAACCTCTGGAAGGAGCCCCCAGAGAGCAAACCCCCACAACTCCTCCCCCCACCACCGGGTTGGGGAAGAATTTTCTCAGAGAGAAGTGGAAAAAACCCTGTTTATTTAACAAGGAAAACACTCCCCAGCACACACAAAAAGAAAACTGAACAACACCAGATGACAAAAAAAAACTCCTTCACCGCTCTGAAAGGATGACAAATTCAGAAAGTCTCTCCTACGAGTGGTCGCCCAGTTGTCGGTCTCCGGCGCTGGGGATGACTGCTGCTGATCACAAAATGCAGACTCCCGGTGTTTCTTGGTGTTTCCCAGGTCCCCGTCCGGAACAGGTTCAGATGGTATAATTTTATTTAGGCAAAAGCAAAAAGTAGAAGCAAGCAAGCAAGCAAAGTAAGCAAGCAAAGCCAGCAAGCCAAGCAAGCAAGAAAGTAAGCAAGCAAGCAAAGCCTTTCCTAAACACAGACCGTGGGGGAGGTGAGCCAGCCGACAAGAAGACAAAACAAACCCTCACCCTCAGAGCCAGTCCCGAAAGCACAGAACACAACACGAAGCACAAATAGAACACACAACTGGGGATACAAGCACCGCAATGTCACCCTAGGACACCCTTTCTTCTAAAGTCTTCTGCTCAGAGATGTCATTACAACCCACCAGGACCTCATGGAAGCACTGCTGAAATCTCTCCTAGGCTGGCCTTAGTAGTCACTTCTTGAAGTGGTAGCATTTATTTAGTATGCAGCCAAGAGCCATTTTCAGGAAGATGTTTGTTGCTTCTGAAGATGAACATGCATTTTTAGTCAGAAATTATTTTCTTTCTCATGCAGTAGGCAGATCAGGTCAGGACATTGATTTAAGATAAAACACACAGTAGCTTGTAGGGAGGGGATGGAGGAACTCAGGCCACGCTCTGCTAAAGGAGGTGCCCCCATCACTCCAGCTTTTGTATTCAGAGAGATTTCATCCATATTTGGGAGGCACCTCCTGCTGGGACAAGATTGTACATTCTAAAATTTCATGTATGCAATGAGCACCTGGTACATTCAAGTATATCTGTGTTCCTTGCATTTTGTGTTGACTAAGTTAAGTGGCTAAAAGTGCAGGCTCTTGAGACAGTCCCCTGAGAAAGTTAAGTATCTTGCTTACCCTAAATTTATCTACCAAGGCCACTGCAATAAGCTCACTAAACAATTGTGAGAAACTACATCAGGTTGACTGGGACTGATATTTTTTTCTGATATTGCTAAACATGATACCTAGTTCATTTGGTCTCTGAATTCTCCAACCATAAAATCAAATGATGTCTTCATCATCCTTACTTCAGTCACTGGTATAAAAAAACTAGTCATGTGTATATTTTTAAAGGTTTAGAGGTCTGGTTTAGTTCCACAAACAAAAGTGTGCATATTTCTTTGCAAAGTGAATCTGAACATAGTAAATGAGTATTTAGGAAGGTGATATCAGAAGGGAAAAGATTAGATTTGTTCTTTCTTAGCTTCTTTATATAGAATAACAGAAAAATGCAGGCATATTCTTACCTTCTATTTGACTTTTAAATTAGAAAATCATGGCTTTTATAGTATAGTTAGTCAACTAGTGAACCAGTGAAGTAACAATATCGTAACAGCAAGAGAGCAAAATTTGAATTGCAAAGTAAAAAAAAAAAACAAAACAGTCAGGATTCTTGGTTTTCAGGTGCCCTTAAATAAATTTTGGAGATAAAAAACTTCAAGAAAACTTTTAGTAGTTCAACTATTTCTTTAAAAACATGAAACTTTAAATTTACTATTCTGAAGGTCCTAAGAACTTCTAAGAAGGCAATGAAATAGCAGAGATGATTTGCACTCCTGATATATTTCAGGGATTAAAAGAGGAAAAAATCCTAATATCTTCTTTTAAAATTTTGCATTTTCCAGAAGTGATATAAAGAACTTTAAAAGGAAACAGAGCTACTTACAGCCATAAACTTTGATTAGTCTACTTTCGTATTCTTTATCTGGGAAATCAGATTGGAAAACTTCCTTCAACAGATTGTCACAGTAATCAGACAGGTCAGACAAGCAGCCTGGTTATACCTGACTAGCCCTTTTTACACCCCAGCCTACCTCCCATTCTTTCTTCCTCCCACTTTTTTCCCTGCCTTTCTCTGCCCTCACCTATTCCTAAATGTAGAAGCTACTCCTAAGTACTCCTTACTCGTTTGCCAATGATCTCAGTGTTGGTACCAGAGGAAACTGACTTTGGTATATCTGTTGTGACTACCTAGGTAATATTCCACTTTTGTTATTTTGCTAATAGATAATTCTGGTCTTATCAGATTCTCCTCTCCAAAATGTCCTTAATATTCCATTAAATTATCTATGAAACGTTGCCATCACTCAAATCCCCATGAACCATCTGGGAAATCAGCCATATCTCATGGTACTATCTACAACTTGCTTGAACTTCTAACCCTACTACGCCCAGCAGTTTCTTACTCCAAATCCAGTAGTTTCTCATGGTCTTTACATTTGTCTGAACCTCAGCCCACTAACATGAAGATATCCAAATTGGGGTCTGAAACCTCATCCCTAGCAGCTGATGGCTGAATTGCCAATTAACTGTTTTGGTATGATACAGTCTGTGCTGATTATAAAAGAGGACATCGCCACTTGAACTCTTTCTCTCAAATTGAATCTTACCCTTTGCAACATTATTTGAAAGTCTCTAGCACACTCAACACCCAGAAATACTGAGGGAGTGAACAAAATCAGAGTCCTGAAAGGCTCCATATACTGCAGAGATGCAAAGGGCCTTGAGCAAATTTAATTCTGAATCACCCTATATTTTTATGAACCTCAGTCCTTAAAGCCAATTTTCCACCAACCCCTCTGAAACTCACACTGTTCAGCTCTACATACAGACTACTTTTTTCACTTGCCTTTCTCTAACCTCTGTCTCTTGAGACCAGTTTTCTCATAATCTATTTATTCAAATCTTAAAGTACAAGAACTCCCAAACTAAAACCTCTTTTCCTCAAGTGGGCCACAGACTACCTTTACAGTAGTAACTTACATGTTCCTTGCTGTGTCCCCAGGCACTGAGTGCAACTGGTAAAAAGCAGCCTTATCTATGTTAGTAAAATGGTTTAGCTTCCAGAAGAGCATGACTGCATGCTAAATGCATTGGAAATGGTCAGTAGACTCTTGTAGCTCCCAAGCTTCATCCAGAAATCATTTTTGAGACCTCTAGTTTGCACAGATTGAAAACATGAGACATCCTTAGCAGTTGAGCTGCAGAGATGATTGAGTTTCAGCACCCAGGAGTATTTCAGGCACTGTTTAATCTACAAGTAGAACAACAGCCATATGGTCTCCAACAAGAAGTGCCTCATCATTCAGTCTCGTTAAACCGGCATGCGAAACTGCTTACACTGACCAGGAAAACCTGGAGCTGTCTGCTCTCTTGTTTCAGAGGAGACTCTGGAATATTAGGATAGTCTTCAGCAACTATACATGATTAGAGAGATCTGAAATGACAATATAAATGTAGCACTGGAAGAATGCAAGAGGGAAGTGGGAATTCTTTTTCTATGTATGATAAAAAAAAAAAAGTATTCTCTGAAACTAATCTCCTGAAAAGACTAAGAAAGCTGCTGAAGACATTTTTCCCCTTCCTTGCTTAACTGAGGTTTGAATAATTAAAGGAATACAAAAATGCTTTGAGCTCTAAACTTTACCAGCAATTTGTTTAGCTTTAATGAACACGTTCAAAACAGCATATTGAATATGAAATATGAGCTTTCTATTTTTCAAAGGAAGAATGTGGCATATGTATCTGTATTTAGTCAAAGTGTACCTAATCTAAGCAGTTATATATCTGTCATCAATTTGTCTGTCACATAACTCGTGTCAAATAAACATTACTATTTAGGTGGATATCAGCATCATAAGTTTGCTGACTGAAGGCCCCATACTAATGTGGTATTGACTTTCAGTATTTAATAAGCCTTATTTTACTTAAAGCATGTTCTATATCTGTAAAATAACTTGGTTTCTTGGGTCACTCCTGGGTCTCTGACTGTTTAAAATTCAAGCATTTCATTTACAAAAAGAAGACTTTTGGAATGATTTAATGTAAGTTCCCCACTTGATGAAAATATTGTATGGTAGTGGGACAGTTAGCACTCATTACAGAAATACAGACATAGTCTTGCCAACCTTCTCTCTGTCTGCTCCAATCTTTCAGCATAGGGGATGCAACGTATATGTCTTTATAAGCTACAGAAATACTACTCTTGTGAACATTTGTCTATTTCCACATTTGTCAGGTAAACCACTATACAGAATAGCAATCACATTTTGGGGAATAGCACACAGACTCTAGAAGAAACTTGGATTGAGTACTCTGCAGACTGTTCAGTAAAATGCTAGATATTAGCCACATTTTAACACACAGAGCCAGGATCTAAAGGTATCAATCCATAGAATAAAAGTGCAGTCACAATATTTTGAAGTAAAATACAGATGGTTTACCTTCAGTGAAAATGTGAGAAATTGTTCCTAATTATCTGCTAGGCTGGCATTTATGGCCTAGCAAGATATCAAATGTACTAAGCTTTCCTTTTTTTTTTTTTTTCAGTTGGAACAAGACGTATTTTAAATCATTGGTTCCAGTCTGCTTCTGTATCAAAACCCTTTATCTAAATATGTATCAGAATCTTAATTTAAAAAAAATCCAAAAGCATCTTTAAAATGTTGTCTTTAAAAAGATATCTTAAAAAGCTCAATTACCGTCCTGACAAGTTTAGAAACAATTTTTTTCATAAGTCTGTGCATTTCATAAAACTAATTTTCATCATCTTTTTACAAAACATTCACTGCATATTTTTTCTTTTTTTTGGAAATTCATAAAAGCATATTTTTTCTTTTTTTTGGAAATTCATAAATTCCTTTTTTGTTTGTTTGCTTTTTAGGTAATGCATACATTTTTTTGAAACAGTGAGATCTATTTTATTCTTTAAGACTGTATGCCTGAGGTGAGCTTTGGGTTATTTTTCACCATTTTATGGGTTTTTACATATTATTTATATAACATAAAATTAACATACACACTAACAATGCTAGTCACTGAGAAAGTCTTGAACTCTACAGAAAAAAATATCTTTTTGGAGGTTGAACATGAGGTGACAACTGACAGAAAAGGCAGTATTTACTTTTCTGTCCCATTGAAAATCCAAGTAAATATAAGTAAGCAGATTTAGAATTATCTTGCACTTTTATTAGTAAAATGTCACAACACTGTGACCAGGTGACTCACCTGGTGGACGTGGGAAAGGCTGTGGATGTTGGCTACCTGAATTTCAGCAAAGCTTTTGACACTTGCCTCCCACAGCATACTCCTGTAGATGCTGGCAGCCCATGGCTTGGACAGGAGCACTCTTTGTTGGGTTAAAAATGGGCCCAGAGGGTGGTGGTGAATGCAGTCATATCCAGCTGACAGACAGTCACTACTCGCTACTGGGGTTCCCCAGGCTTAGTATTAGAGCGAGTCCTGTTTAATATCTTTTTTGATGATCTTAATGAGGGGATCAAGTGCACCATCAGTAACGCCAGAGACAACACTAAGTTGTGCTGCAGTGTTGATCTGATGGAGGGCAGGAAAGCTGTGCAGAGACATCTGAACAGGCAATCTGGACAGGCTGGATTGATGACTGGAGGCCAGTGGTATAAGGTCCAACAAGGCCGAGTGCCAGGTCCTGCACTTGGGCCACAACAACCCCAGGCAGCACTACAGGTAGGGGCCAAAGTGCCTAGAAAAGGGCTCAGTGGAAAAAGCCCTGGGGGTGCTGGTTGACAGCCAGCTGTCGAACATGAGCCAGTATGTGTGCCCAGGTATCCAAGAACGCCAATGATATCCTGGCTTGTACCAGCAATAGAGTAACCAGCAGGACCAGGGCAGGGCTTGCCCATCTGTTTTTGGCATTGGTGAGGCCACACCTCAAATGCTGTGTCCAGTTCTGGGCCCCTCACTAAAAGAAGGACATTGAAGGGCTGGAGTGAGTCCAGAGAAGGGCAGTGGAGCTGGGGAAGAGTCCGGAGAACAAGTCCTATGAGGAGCAGCTGAGGGAGCTGGGGATGTTTAGCCTGGAGAAAAGGATACTCAGGGCAGACCTTATCACTGTTTATAATTACCTGAAAGGATCTTCTGGCAAGGTAGAGGTCAACCTCTTCTCTCTGACAACCAGCAGCAGGACAAGAGGAAACAAGCTGCACCAGGGGAGGTTCAAGTTGGTCAGTAGCAAGAATTTCTTCACTGAAAGGGTGATTAAGCATTGGAATAGGCTGCCCAGGGAAGTGTTGGAGTCACAATACTTGGAAGTGACAAGGAATGACCAGGTGTGGCACTTAGTCCTATGATTTAATTGGTGGTGTGGTGTTTGCTCAATGACCTTGGAGGTCTTTTCCTATCTTAGTGATTCTATGATTCTATTATTCAGTATCTTATTTTTCTCTATCTCATTGAAACTTTAGGTTTTTTTTGGAAGCAGTCTTTTTTGTGCATGTGTTAAACAATGTCTGTTTTGACACATTCTTGTATACTGTAGTTTCAGCTTAATTTGGAAATTTTAACTACACAATGAAAAGTATCAAATTGCTTTATGACACTCTCTTGTTGTTATACCATACCTAATATTTTTGGCACTTAGAAAAAGATGCATAGTTTCATTCTGCAGTGTCTTTTTCTTCCTGGCAAATATTTTGCCTTAATATGTTAAAGTACAGTGGATTTTATTGTCTCATAGTGTTTAAAATAAAAAGCACCCTCCCCTCATCAAAATAGACAGAGCTGGTAAATAAAAGAGAGTAGACTTGTATTTTAAAGCCTTTTACTAACTGAATTTATAAAGATTATTCATTTTGACTCTAACATGGGTTCAAAAACAGCCCTTGTGCTGTCTTCATAACTATATATAAATGATAGAATCTTGTACCAATGTACCTCAAGAGAGATGTCAGAGAATAGACATGGCAGTCCTGCTGAGATCAGCACAACATCTGGGATAAATCTGTTGATACCTGTGAAATGATAAAGTTAGCAACGTGAAGCGGCAGCTTTGTCTCCTTGTGCATGGGTAGTCCTCAAAGGAAAACCTGCAAGTTGAATCTCTGGGCATTTTCCTAATTCTCTCATCACTGTTTTGTAACACTGGGGGAATAAAATGTGCCCAGTAGTTTGGCATTATCCATCATCCAGACGGTGTACAGTTGGGAATGACATAGATTTGGTGCCCAAAAGCACTGTCTGACTAAAATAGAACCTGGTTTCCATTAATCAAATTCTTAAAGCATTATCTCTCACTTACTGAGCAGGTGGATGAAGTATAGAAAAACCATGGCACAATTTCTGTGGTAGTTGTATTTTTTGTTGTATTATAAATCCATATAAATCACTTTCATCTCTCAGTGTGTCAGGAACAGGTGATAGTAAGACAGGTTGCCAGAATAGCTATTTGAACTTAAATTCCAGCTTTACCACCATTCAGTAGGCACTATACAAGTCAGGAAAAAAACAAAGCAGGAGTGGGAGAACAGATATAGAAAGCTGCAACTTCTTATGAATATTTGTCTTCAAAGTAGCAGAAAATTATTAGCATACTTTTTGTTGATAAATAAATCTCCAAACCAATAACACCAATGTTTACTGACAGCATTTAATCTCTTCTTGATTGGAATATCCAAGATGGAGGTTATTTTACACTGAAATATATTACTTGTTTGTAGAGACAGTAATCTGTAAAACTCACCCTTGTAAGGGATTTTTAAGTTTTGATTCATTTCTTTGTTTTTTTTACCTCTGTAATCACTTTTCATCTCCAACTGCTTGTTTGCATCCTTAAAAACTGTGTGGGCCAAGTGGTTTCAGCAACACTTCAGGCCTTGTTACCTGTCCACAGAATGGCAGACCAGTTGAGGTCAGAAGCAGTCTCTGGAGGTCAGGTAGTCCAACTCCCCTGTGCAAGCTGGACCATCTACAGCAGGTTGCTTAGGACATGTCCTGCTCGGTTTTGAATAGCTCAAAGAATACATGCACACATCCTCTCTGGACAACCTATGCTGGTATTTAACTGTCCTCATCAAAGAGAATTTTCTTCTAATGTTTAAATGGCATTTCTTGTATTTTTGTTAAGCCCATTGTTTTTTGTTCTTTCATGAGGAACCACTGAGAAAAGTCTGGCCCTATCTCCTTTACTGACTCCAAGTAATTATACACACTGATAAGATGCTCCATGAGCCTTCTCTGCTTGAGCTTAAACAGTCTCAGGTCTGTCAATCTTTCCTCATATGAGAAGTGTTCTAACCACTTTATCATCTTTGCTGGACTTGCTCCAGTATATCTGCATGTCTCCCATTCTGGGCAACAAAAACTTGAACCTGACGCTCCAGACATGTCTCACCAGGGTTGATCCAGAAGAAGAATAATCTCTCTTGAAGTGCTGGCAGTGCTCTTCCTAATGCAGCCCAGGATATTACAAGGTTGCTGGCTTATACTTAATCTGCTGTCCATGAGGACCACCAGGTCTCTTTTTTTAGAGGCTGCTTTCCAGACAGTCAGTCAACAGCCTGTCTTGGTGCATGGGGTTATTTCTCCCCAGGTGCAAAACTTCAGGACTTTCACCTGCTGAACTCCATAATGTTCCTATCAGGGCATTTCTCCAGTCTATTCAGGTTCCTCTGACTGGCAGCACAATCCTTTGGTGTTATCAACCACCCCTCAAGGGTTTTTGTCAGATGGAAATTTTAAAGCTAATTTCTATAAGTATTCCTGTATGCAACTTATTTTTTTTTTACACGAACAGTCACAATCACAAAACTGAATAGTATTCATTCCCCCCAGTGGGCAATACAAAAGGAGCATTGTGCAACGTTTTTAACATTCTGACAGACAGCCACAATGGAAACTGCCTTGTTCACCTGTTTTAACTATTAATCACTGAGCTGTGAGATGATCTTCCGTGGATTTTTCCCTCTGTCTTCTCGTTCAGCAAGAGTATTTGCAATAGCTATACAGTTTTCCCATTCTGGAGGAATTCACTCCAGTTTCTATAAATATCCCCAGTGCTCTTGGTATGTGCATTTTCTAGTGATACAGGACTCTATAAAGCCTCTATCCAAGTATATTAAAAAACATAATAAAGGAACACATTTGAACATATTTTCTTAATTTTGTACTAAATAGAAGGTTAGAAAATCAAAAGCCATTTGATTTACATTTCATATGATTAGAAGTCACCTATATACAAAGAATTACCTCCAGACATATGAACAAGTTCTATACAAGCCCTATAACTGAAGTTTGCCAAGCCATGCTCTTGCCATGTATCATCCATTAGGTATTTCTGCATTGCTTTCTTGGTGGTGGTTCTGTGCTCTCTATAGGTATAATCTTGCTTTCCCATCACTTCCACAATACAGAGGAGATGTAATCGCAGGGATTTCAATAGAGGTACTTCTGATTTATCCTGATTTATACCAAATTACTGTTTTTAAGTGTCCTGGTTCTGGCCCAGATCAGCAGGAGAGGACTTGGCCAAGCTATTGTGTTATTTGATACCACATTACACCATTGTTGGGGTGGGGGAGGGAGAAAGGACTCTCACTTCTGGGAAGGACAGCAACCCTGTCTGGTGGAACAAAACATGTTGGGGTGGGGAACCCGTTGCACATTGCCCATTGTCTTGGGCTCTGCAGTGAGCATTTTGTACATGACTAATTCCATCTTTTTAATATTTTTATTATTGTTTTTACTGCTCATTTTCTTGTCTCATTGCTGTTTCCAGGAAATTGTTCTTATCTCAACTCATGATCTTTGCCTTTTATGCCTCCAATTTTCCTCTCTGGCTACTTGTGGAAGGGGAGGAAGAGGCAGGGTGGGGTGGGTGATGAGTGATCAGCAGTGTAACTTGGAAGGTCTCAGCGGGAGAACTAAATTGGGAGTACCATTCCCACACCACGACATGAAGCCCCAAATTCCTCTTACAAGTAAACACTTTCCATGAGGTTTTCATCTACCTCTAGCTAAAAAGCAAATTGCTTTACAGACAGTGTTTTTAAATGATTTTATATTTTTTCGTTTCTTTTTCTTTCCAGAAATGTCATGGATTTGAACGGCTGTTACTGTAGTAAGGAAATAGCAAGTAGGAGAATATAAGGCAAACAGTTTCCAAAATAAAAATGCTGTAGGCTTTTTTTTTTTCTCAGTAAGCACTTTTAATGTAATAAATATATGTATTTTTGTCACCTAAGTATGTAAAATGATGGTACATTAGTTTATAAATTCTCCAAAAGTTTTACAGTTTTCTGCCTTACAGTCATGACTTTCTATTTGCATTTTGAATTGAAAAATACCATTTACATATCTAGCAATACCATACATATCTGCTGGCACTGAATGCTCTTAGAGAAGTGGGCATATAGAGAGACAACAGATATTTTGCTAATAATTTGCTGATAATTTAGCAGAGCTTGAGTCACAATAACTTTTAACAAGAGTCTGATTTTGAGAATCTGAGAAATCATATGCTTAATATTAAGCATATGTATGAGAGCATTTCTGGAGCTGGATGTCACCCCTTCTGTAGTCATACTCTGAAAGTAATTAGAACTACTTTTTCCTGTTTTGTTTCTTTTCAGAAAAATAAAACAAACCACATCTGTGTCCTTTCAATACTTTAAAATATTTTCTTGTGAACTATTTTCACAGGATAACAGAATATTCTGAGTTTGAAGAGACTCACAAGGATCATCCAGTCAAACTTCAGTGAATGACCCATATGGGATCAAACTCATGACCCTGGTGTTACTAGCATCATTCTTTAAGCAAGGGAGCTAATTTTTGTTAACTCTAGCTTCTAAGGAACAAAAGGCAATGTTATTCCTTTCTGAAACAGAAATGTTTGCAATTGAAAATTGTAGAGAAAAAAAAATTGATTCTGTGAAGTATTGAGTAATTAATTAGATCTGTGCATATTAGTATGCTGGATCTGTATTTACAGAAATATAATTATCTTTAGAAAAGTTTGCACTAGGCATACTGACCTAGGAATTTGGAACCCATTAGTTACTCCTAGAAACTGCATTTTGGTAGAAGTAAATTTTTTTTTTTTTTTAGTTTTCTTGTCTATCTAAAGAAATCAACTACTGTAAGCTGAATTTAAGAAAACATAAATGTATTTGTTTCAAATGTTATTGTCAATTATAATGCTTTACAACTCAGGTTTTGCCTTGAAGCATGTCCTAGACATCAAAGGGTGAATTGTCAATGTGAAGTGTGGGAAAGCATCTCACTATTCCCATTAACAGCAATAGCAGTGGCATTTGTAATTCTTCATTGATCACACTGAGTATTTCCTCATCAAGAGTCATGAAAGCCAAGAAACTTACCGTGGGGGTGAAACCCTTGTAATGGACTACTTAACTAGATTTTGATACCTGAAGAGAAAAGAAAATGAAATTTCAGGAGCTGTATTTAACTGATAACATACTACATTCCAAAGAAGGCTATACAAGGATAAGCAGCAATGTTAGAAAAATGGTCCTAGAAGCAGTGGTTGTACAGAAAGATAAAATACAAAAGATAAAAGAAACAGGTTGTTACCCCTGGGACTGGAAAGGAACATTAAATTGCTGATGGCTAAACATAAGTGCAGTTATTCTTGGATTCCTACTCATAACAGGAGGGTTTCCTAAAGGAGCTTACTTTTAAAAAGCCAAGGAAAAGATAGAAAGCTAGGCAAGGAGGTACAGCAGCTTTTAATGGTGATCCAGATAAAGGAGAAAGATAAAGTGTTCCTGCCAATCTATTATAGGTATATGTAGGAAGGATAAAGATAAGTGAAGGACCTTACCTGCAAATAAATATGTGAGGATGGGTAATAGGAACTCTACTTTTGCAGAGTTTGGATAGAAAACTACTCATGTATTAATGAAAAGACAATTTGTAGGCAGAATTGAATCCCGAAATTTCATCTACGTCTTTCTTTTGTCTACATGCTCACTGCATATTCCGCCTTCACATTCTCAGCCATGTCAGCACATGAACCTCTCCTTTGCAGAACCTCTCCTTTAACGCATCACTTCTACCTTATTGTAACAATTTACTGAGTTTTCCTCATTTAAAATGGAACTGGAAATATTTTTTATTTAGGCATTAGTAGCCTGTTCTGTTTTATTTATATGTTTATATTTACTGTTGATGCTTATCCTTTTAAAGTCTTTTTAAGTACCGTCATCTGAAAGTTACTATCACAATATGTATAGATGTTCATAGGTACACATTGACATAATTTATTCAAATCTAAATGTAAGTTTAAGGTGCAAGACCCATGTTTAACCTAATAAAATATCTTCTTACTTTAAGTCTTAAAGATCTTGGAATTAATGGTAGATTTAATAAGGGTCCTGATGACCAGATTAAAGGTCATTTAAAATAAAAACTGCTGGAAATTTAAATTATGTATTCCATTAAAACAAAATAAAAATGTCAAGTTGTGAGTGTAGAAAATTCTGAATAGCTCTTGGCTAATTTTGAAGGTAGAGAAATGAGACCAATACCATACTGGTTTTATTTGAAAGTTTCTTCTGATATATGGATTAAAGTTTCTGGAATTCTGTGTCTAGAGTACAATCAGTAAAAAATACAGATGCATACCTCCCTGTTGTTTCTCAGCAGGGTAATCACATCCTGAAATTTAAGACATCTAATTTAGCTGCTTGGAGTCACCTACTGACTCTATAAGAACACAGGACTTCTTTCAGATATTCTTCACCACACTCTAATGAAACACCTGAAGTGAGTGATAAAAATAACTTCACCCTTTGGCTTGATTCAGCCAATTTTTAAAAGTCAGTGACATACCACCAGAAGCACTCAAGAACATAACTAGTTTGCTTCAACTACACGTGCGTGTTCTGTGACAAAATTTGCTCTTTGAATTAGATTAATTGTGAAAAGATATGAAAGTATGTGTGTTTTGTGGGATTTTTTTTGTTTGGTTTTTTTTTGGGGGGGAACTCTTTGGGTTTTAAAAGGTAAAACCCAGTAAAAGAGCATTATATTCATGTGAATATATTCTTCTTTACCACTTTTTTAACAGTGAAAAAATTACTTTTTCCCTAAGAGTGTGCAGTTCTTTCAAGTTTCTCCAGCGGCAGGTGTCTGATATTCGAGGACAAGATGGATTGGTTTATTTCTAGTTTTAGGTAAAAAGTTCCTTCTTTTTTATTTTTTTTTTCCTTTTTTCAAAATGAAATTCTGTTTCCACTGAAGTCCGATGATTTCAGCTCATTGATTTCACCTTCTGTGTTTAAAACATGTGTTGATCTTTGCTCTCAGTTCAAGAGTCAGTACTTCCAGTTGATTCCTTTGGGATGAAGACAGAGCTCAATAGCTCAATATCTAATTCTTTCCCTGATAGTAAAACACATGACTCAGACAATGGAGTTTTCATCATCAAACCATAATTCAGCTGAGCCACATAGGAATAAAAATGTTATTTTTTATTTTGGCACATACTGTACAAACAGTTCCACTATTTTTGTCACAGATACAGGAAGGAATCCCTGTATGGATAAAAAATAAATTATCTCTATTAGGTAATCAAGATGGGAAGCTGATACTGTTCTTGTTTTAATCAATCCATGAAATGAAAATGATTATAAACCACACCAGCACAATGTATCCCCATGAGCCTCTTGTAATTGGGATGATCATTTAATTGGCACATTCTGCTTCCACTGGGATATGCTGTTTAAGAGGGATCTAGTTTACTTGGCAGTTGCAGAGCTTGTTATATGATCTCCTCAGCTAATAATACTCGTATTGTGATGAAAAATGAAAAAGATGTATAGACTTTTCATCTTTATTTTGTCAACTGCTCGAACTACAGGAGCTTTACTTCTCGTATTGAGCTAATAAAAAAAAAGGCAATTATGCTGCTTGGAAGGAATGTACATTTTTCCATTGTGTTAAAAGGATCAAAGAAAATTCTTCAGTAACTGTACTCTTATGCAGTACAACTGACATAGCTGTATGGCAGAGAGATGAACACTGAGAAACACAAAGAAAGGGTAATATAAGAGGGAAAATGACTGAAAAATAAATTAATTAGGTAAGTAGTGATTCTTGTAAATAGATTTGAATTTACTTATCAAAAATATAAATATTTAAATTTATGGAAATAGCAGAATCTAGTTTAAATATGTTTAAATAATTATGTCAAAGGCTTAGTATTAGATTATTTGTTCCTTTTCTTCTAGCAAGGTGGATAAGGAGGTATTAGCACAAACAAACTCACCTGCTCATTGCAGAGGGGTGGGACTAGATGACCTTGAAAAGTGCCTACAAAGCCATCAGCTTTCAAACCCCAGTTAAGGGATAAGCTCTTGTATAGCTACTGTAACTACAGGTATTCAGACTATCTTGCAAGAAGCCTCCAGTTAACAAATTAAAGAAGTATTCCACATGCATTTTCTGTTCTCTAGCTCACAGATTCATTCCAACAAATTTAAAAATCATAAACAAATAAACAAAAGCTGAAACCTTGCCAACAAAAACAAACAAAATTTTATTTGTGATGAAATTGCAACTAATAAGGGTTGACATTTGGCTTATACAAAAGGTATTTTACAAAGAAGTGAAATAACCTGTCACACATCTGTCTACATGTCCCTTAAGATAACTTTTCATACTCCTTCAGTAGTTTCATTTTCAATAAGTGTTTCCTAAACTTTCAGTTTTAAAATTTAAGGACAAATTAGTCCAGGGCTACATTGTGAAAGAACTCCTTTTATCTTTGCAATCTGGAAAACCTGTTTTCAGAAGTACTAATGAAAAATAGCTTAGAGGGATATTTGGTAAGGAAAGAAATTTAAAATATTCTTACTTGACTGGGTAAAAGAGTTCAAATCCACTCTGGAAGGAACAGGAACCTGACAGAACCAATATGATATTGCCAAAGCAACAAAAGTTTGTGAAAAAATAAACCAGACTCCTGTTTCTTCCACTCTTCCCACACCTCTGGTGGCATCCTCTGCCCTGCCTACATCTCTAAGACAAGAGGAAAATCCTTGCATTTCACTTCTCACTTTTGGCTTTTACCAGTAACCCCGAAGACTTCCATATTCCTTCTCCACTACATATAAAACCCATTGTACATATTTTGTATTATACCAGCTTAGGGCTTTAGGTATCACGTTTAAGTGGAGATAGGTGATATCTTACCAACCGATCTTTAGTGGATGTTATTCACGTGATTTTCACTTTCTTTGTCTAATTCATACTTAACTGCAGGGTGCACCACATGTCTCTCTACGACCTTGATTGTCACTCTCAAGTTCCCTCATTTCAGCTTCTCTTTGTCATTTGCTATTTGGATACACTGACTCCGTGTTTCTGCTTTGTTTTTTCTTTAATTTAACTTGTTTCACTACACATGCTTTCCCAACTATCAGTCACTTTGCCTGCTTCTGACATTTCTTAGGAGAGAAGATGTATCTATGAAGGCCACACTTGCACAATACATGCAATCTAAATTTCCCAGTAATTTAACAAGAATGTCATTTCAGAAATGTTGAATAGCAACACTGAAGTAAATAGCATCTATGCCTACTCAGTAGCTAAAAATCAAGTGTTGGAGGCAGATTTACGAGAATAACTCTGTGTGTATGGCCTTGTAAACAAAGAAATGAACAAGAACAGAAAAATGTGAGATGAAGGCACAGATAAAAAACCTTTATTTTTTCTGTCATACTTGTTCTCAAAGTTATGCTACATTGTTGTTTTCTAATTTTTTTTTTTCAAATAATGTTTAATCTTTAATTTTTCCAAGACAATTATGACATCAGTTGCTGTTTGCAGAAAGGTAGTTTGCTGCCAGATTAAAATCAATATTATTAACAAACAGACAAACAGAAAGCCCTGAACTGGTCATATGAGATGCTTGGCTTTTCAGAGATAGTGAGTACAAAATACTTTCTCAGTTAAATTATATTAAAACAAAAAATAATTTATATTACTTTAATAGGGTATATCAATGTTTCATTAAATATTAAAATATTTATTTTAAACTTGAATCTTATTTCAGTTATATTTAGTTCAGATTGAGAGTAATTAAGTAGAATCACAGTGGTAAATACCTAGAGCTCTTGGTTAAGTAATGAAGTTCATGCTTATACTGTGAAGAACAATATTTTCTTGGTGTTAGCATCAGTTTCAAGGTATATTGTTTGTTAACAAAGAACTATTTTTCATATTACATGTGGCTACATGCAATGTTTACCATTTCTGAATTTTTTTTAACACAGATCAATACACTTATATCTGTTCAAAAATATTTGTATACCTAGACTTTATTTAAATCTATATTCAATTTTATTAGATTTTTTATTTGTTACCAAGTGTTACTAACTTTGACTGGACCTCATGATTTCCCCACAAGCTGTCAGTTGTGTTTTTCACTCAAAATCACTCTTCAACTACTCATGTAATTTAATCAATGATTTTTTATATATACCTAGCCAAAAATGTCAGTTAGACTACATAATACTTTAAGCATCAGTGCAAAATATCTACATTTTGCAGTCACTGACAGTTTTTAGGATACAGAAGAGTCTCTCAGAATCTACAGATTTTTTCTTTCAGATCTCTGATGAACAGATCAATACAAAGTACCATCTTCAAAAGCAGTTCCGTCCTGCCTCATTTCCACATGCTTCCCTCATTTTAAATTCAACCAGGTTGAAAAAGAAATGAGTGACCAAGAAGAAAGGTCACTGTGGCTTATTGTTTTAATTGCAAAATGTCATAGTACTGGTGTTCTGCTCCCTTATCATATGCAAATGTACCAGTAGCTTTGCTTTTCACTGCAGCTATTTCCAGAAGGGATTTAATAATTTTATTGGCATCAGAGTATTTAGGATTTGGGTGGACACCAGTTCTGAAGCTGAAATTCAGAGAAACTTGGTAACTATTTACTTGTTGATGCATTTCTCCTAGTCATCCTTTTTGTTTTTGAAAATCAAGTAGTAGTTGAGAATTATCCTTGACTAAAAAAAAAAATAAAATCATTCCTAACTTTAAGACAAGTAATGGGGAAAGAATAGGGAAGCTGTAAGTTACAATCAGTGTTGTTAAATAATAGCTGAAGTAATAAAACCTTGCAAAATATGTGTCTATATTTTATATTATGCTTGTCCTGTTGAAAGCCATGGTTTAGTATCCCCCAAATATGAGCAAATAGTAATGTTTAATTTGCTTCTCCATGGCATCTGAGTTGGACAGTCCTTTAAAGTAACCACCAGAGACAGCAGAACCCCATACATATATATTTATATGTGCACATTTATGTCCAGTTAAAATTCAGAGCTTCATTAGGCTCTCATGCCATGGAATAATAGTAAGAGAGGGTCTAAATTTAATACAGAAGAATTTTGTGTGTGTCATTAGATTAATTTGCAGACATGAATCACTTTCACCTTCCCCTAGTAATGCTTCTTTCTCACTCTTTGGCCTTGTCCCTAATATTTTTCTTTCTGAAGTCCTTTTGATTACTCTTTAATGGGAAAGGACACTTCTATCCATTGCAACTATGGCTTCGGTCATACACAGGGGGAAAAGGAAGAATTAGCACTCATAAATTCTTCACTTTTCAGCACCTCTCATTTATTAATTTCCATAAGTAAATGGCTTTTCTTGCAACTCTGAAGCATGACCTCAGAGAAAATGGGAGAAAGTGGCATCTCTCCACCCTTTTCTTTTTTTTTTTTTAATAATTAAGAATTCACGTGACATAGATAACTAATTTCAATAAAGGTTTTTCACAGAACTGTGGACCTCTTTATCCCTTAGAGAGTGCTTCTTACCAGTTTGGTAGCTAAAGCTTGTAGAGGTGTGATATTTAAAACCAGCCACCATCTTGATGTTTCCTAATAGTTAATTAATATGAAACTGAGGAGTGGCTGACTCACCAGAGGGCTGCGCTGCTATGAGGTGGGACCTTGACAGGCTGGAGAAATGGGCTGATAGGAAGCTCAAGAAGTTCAACAAAGGGGAATTGCATAGTCTTGCACCTGAGGAGGAAGAACCCCAGGCACAATATATGTTGGGGGCCAACTGTCTCAAAACACCTTTTCAGACAAAGGATCCAGCAATCCAAAGCCAGAAATGTGATCCTGCTGCAAAAAAGACTGGGATGGATTAGGAGGAGTTTTACTGGCAGACTGAGGGAGCTTCTTAGTAGAAGGGAGATCCTTCCCTTCTACTGAGAACTGGTGAGGCTACACCCAGAATGCTGTGGCCAGTTCTGGACTCCATAGCACAACAAAGATATAGTCATACTGAATAGAGTTCAACAAAGGACCACTGAAACAATGAAAAAACTGGGGAATGTCTCTATGACAAAAGACTGAGAAACCTGGGAGTGTTGAACCTGGAGAAAAGAAGGCTCAGTGGGAATTTTATTCTTGAAGGAATGATGCAAAGAAGACAGAGCTGGGCTTTTCTCAATAGCACCCAGTGACAGAGGCAATGGACATGAAGTGAAACACAGAAAATCCTTTCTGAATGTCAAGCAACACTTTTTTCACTGTGGCAGTGACTGAGCACTGCAATAAGATGCCAAGGGGGGCTGTAATGTGTCCATCTGTAGCCATATTAAAAATCCATTTGCCCATGATCCTGGGCAACCAACTTGAGGCGAGCCTGTTGCAGGAGGGTTAGACCACATAACCTCCATACATTCCTTCCAACCTCAACTATGCTGTGGTTGTGTAATGCTATGATTACAAGGCTCCCTGATAAATTTACTGGACTCATTACTTCTTTATTATGGACCCAGCTCTTTCCATGCATTTTATATGGAATTTCAAATATATATATTTACCATGGTGGAGAATATGAAAGGAAGATCTGGTTTTCCAGGAGTTACCATCTTCTACTTGCATATGATTGTTCAAGAAACTCATGCTTTTCCATCAGATCAGTGTGATACATTTTGACTGACCATTCTGGTTCTCAGATGCAGTGGACTGATTATGTTCCAACAAAATATAGAATAATATAATATTTTAATATAATATTGTAACTAAATACAAACTGTTCCACCGAGGAAAATCAAATAAGGACAACATAAAAGAATTTCTTGGAAGGCAGTGGCTAAGAGATCCAACAATCTCAGCATAAGTTTCTACTTCAATATTGTGAGTATTAATGAGATTCCGGGATACAGAAAAGTAGGAATAAAATGTGCTGCTACTTTGGTCATTTTGTACCAAAGCAATTGTACCAATGGGAAATACCATACTGTATCTATTTTTTATGTCTACTCTTTAAAGGAAATATGGAATATCAGAATGATTCATAGGGTCCTTGGGCTGAAAAACAAACCTGGTATGTCTTAAAATATTTCACACTACCAAACAGAAGTTCAAGACATGACTCAATCCCTAAACAAAGGAACACATGGCAAAAAATTATTAGTGAACAGGAGTTCTTCAGAGCTAATGATAAACATGTAACATGTTCCAGGGGCTGAAAATTAAAATTAGACAAGCTCAACCTTGAAATAAGATGTAATTTCCCAGCTGTAACGTAATTAGATATTAAATAGAATGCTCGGAACTGGCCTTACTTTCAGCTGAAATTGTCCAAGGAGACTAAATTTCTTCATTTAAAAGTAAGTTTCACTGCAGTTTGGGAATTAAAATATTTAAAGGTCAAAAGGATTTGAGTCCTTGGTTGTGATCACTCTCTTGTCTTCAGTTATTTATGTTTGTACTTATGAATCAGATATTCACTGATTTGCATAAATACAATTATTGTAAATAAATTTCCTGTTTAAAGGCTTTCTCTATCTGTCTGTAAGTTTGACAAATACTTTACCTCTTGATGAAAAGTTGTTCAAATAGCTCTTTTTTAATGTTTTTCTCCATCTTCTTTAATATCAGAGACTAGTCACAATCAGAGAGAAAATATTTGCCAGAGGTATTTAACACATGATGTTATATAGACAATCCAGTTTCTCAGAAACTTAATCTTGCCAACATATTAAAGCTTACATTAATCCATTAGTTTATGGTTCTGAAGCAATCTTTTAGTTGTGATTAAGAAGTTCTCTGCAACAGAGAATGTGTTCATTTTGGCATATCTCATACAAAAAAAATCCTAACACAGAAAGATTTTGGGTATTGGTGCAACCTTGATCTTTCATTTGGTTGATCTACAGAATATTGCTGATGCTTTTATTTTCTAAAAGGAATATAAAGTACAGTATATGATAAATGTGTACAGATTAGGGACCTTTGTATATAGGAGGTCAATGGGACTTTGATATATAGAACATCAGCTTAGGTGATCTAAAAATGCTTTGTAATGAATTTTTATGAACCATGAATGCGCAGCTTAAAATTCAGACTCAATTTGATATACAAATTATACTGCTTGAATGGATTAAGGATTAAAAATATAAATTGGCTGAAGACTCAACATTAGTACAATGATTATATATGTTGTGCACTGAAATAATAAAAATGCATATATTTCTGAAAGAAAAATTATGCAAAGCAACAATGAAAAAATGTATGACTACATTGATTAAAATATTGCCTTATTTTATTTTATTTTAGATAGTGAAGGACAGAAATAATAATTGGGGGGGAAAAAAGAACACAAATTAAATTATAATTGATCTAGATTTAAGCATGATTTTTTGAATTTACTAGGAATTTCTTTCAAAATGAACTTTCAAGTCTTAAAAGACTGTATAATTATGCCAGAAATAGTTTTCTGGGTTTGATCTAAAATGTAGTGATGCCTTTACAAATGTCTTATGTATTGACATTGACTTTTAATGGTTCACTATAGTTTTAAAAGATGGCAAGCATGCACTTCACAGTGTGCTAATTTTAGTTCACAGGCGTGCTGCCACTAGGCCCTCAGGCTTAGTCTTCATGGAGTTTGAAGTGTTCTGTTAGCACTGTTACAAACAATCTGAGAAATGTAAAAAACATCAAAGCATTCAAGTGAAAATAGAAAATAGGGCTGCATAAAATTGCTGCTCATATATATTATCAATGAGAGATCTTTCAAAATGAGGGTTCTTTTATATATATACAAGGGGCTATTGAAGCAAACTTGCATATTATTACTTAGGGAATAGTGCAAAAGAAGAGGAAATGGTGCACATGAATTGCTACAGAACTGTATCACCTTACCTCATGGAGCTGTTAGGTAGAAAATCTGGAATTACTCATTATAGAAAATACAGGCATTACTTCAAGCACAGGATTTAAACACAGTTATCTAAACTGTAATTTACGCACAGTTTCTGGATTGCAAAAGTGAAGAGGATAGCAAATTATTTTATCAAGAGCTGTAAACTCCAGTTCAGACTCTCTAGAAGGAAAAAAAAGAGTTTAAATTAATCCCTCTGATTTAGAGAAATTTAAGAGGAGAAGTACCCTGAAAAAGATTGAGAACTATCTAAAATAGATTAACAAATACCTTGAATTTAAAAGCATAGAAAAGTAGGAAAAATGTTGATTTTAACTTGGAAGCATTCACCAATATTACAATATATTCAGGTGATGAAGATAATGTATCACAAATGAGATATTCTTATTCTGAGAAATAAAGAGGGAAGAAAAGTAGGGATCAAAGAATTTGTTGAAATTCCAGACATTCACTACTGGGTAAGTATACTGCAGTAGCAGAAGGAGGACTGGGCTTGTTTTTAATTCCTCAAAAGATACCAGAAGGTTAAAAATGTTCTGAATCCTAAACACAAATTTTAAGGTAAATTCCCGGGATTTAAAAGTTTAGAATTCCTTCTCTTTCCTTCTCTGTCCCCATCGGAATGACATCTTCAGTTCAGTGCATTGACAATAATAGCTACAGAGCAGTAAAAGTTATCTAATCAAAAGCAACAAGGGAGAAATATACATGGCCTAAAGGTATTAGACAGCCAAGAGACTGCATAAAGTCTAGAGCTAATAACAAAGACAGCACAGCCTATGAACACAGGCAATACAACCCAACAGTGATAAAACAGCATCCATGGAAAGGAACAACGGAAGGAGTACCAACTGGGAATATATCCCACCTCTGGTAGCAGCTATGTGGGCAGACAGCCAGAGAGGGGGAACACAAGACATGTCACTTAGAGGTACTCACCTTAATACACCTACTTACAGATACTTAGCCTTCCTTCCACTTTGGAAATCCCTGGTCCTGTCCTGAAACAGATTACACCTTATCTGTAACTAAGTATGAGAAGTTTACTAGCTTCCCTACATTAATGGGGATGTACCCAGAACTGACTGGAAAAGGAAGGACTTTCAAATCAGCCAATCACTAAAGGTAAGGTAATTCCATAACCAAGGTATTGACTCAGCTCAAAGAGACACCACCTAACTGCTGAGCACTCAGCTGTTCTGTATGACCTTAGGACTATAAGGAAAGGTTGTGCTTCTCCAGAGAGAAATGGTAATAGAGTTGCTCTCAGGAGGAAGCTGATAAAAGTGTGCTAGAGAACTAATAAAGTAGTGCTGTGCAGAGACTTTCTGTGGTTGAAATCATCCTTAAAAAAATCCTTTTTTTGGAAAGCCTGAAGAGACTATAGCTATGTATTCTCATTGCAATAATTTCATGAAAGGAAAATGTAGGGTGGGTCTCAAGGGCTACTCAATCATGACTTTTTTTTTATGCACTGAAACTGTCACACTTGGTGTAAGTTCATAAAATAATATATACAATTGGGAATGATGGTGTATTGTACTTGAGATGTAGGTTATTTGCCTGTATCTCAGAGGGATCAGATGGCGATTAAGGAATCCCTTGAGCATCAAAGCATTTCTGATAGCTTAGAACTTTCTCTTATATTTTCTTTATACACAATGAGCACTTCGAGTGTGAATTATTTACAGAGGTGGGGAAACAACAGGAAGGATATACAAGAAAGGAGTGTTTGCATACACATTGATTCTTGAACTGCGCAGGGACACCTTACCAGGAAGACTATATTAGAGTTAGTTGTCATGAGGGTGACAGAAAATGGATCAAACAGGTGAGCATCCTCTTACAAAGGACAGTTGTTTTAACTCTGAGGTCAAATAGCCACTGATTGTTAGCTCCATATGAAACTCTGAGAAATTAAATTGGGCAGTAGGTAGACACTGCTGCAATGAGACCTCATTTTAGCTGACTGTTTAAATGCTGTCTTCAAACATGAGTCTTCCCAAGACAAATACTTACTTTACCCTAAGGAATCAGTCTTATCAATGGTAGAACATATACACTCTGCCTTCCCCAATAACTGATGTCTACATTGGCATCCCTAAGGAAAACTTCATTGGTAAATACCTTTATAGACTGGGTCCCTGGAGAGTTAGCATCATGCTTTAAATGTAAAACCCTTCTCCCTGTTTTTATGTGCATTTCAGCCAGCTATAAATTGCCTCAAGGTCTCTGAAGTCATTATTTACAAAAGAGATTTTCTGGTTAAGCAAACATTTCTCAGCAACCTTGTAAAACCAATTTACAAGAAATGCTTTCACTTTTTCTTTGAAGGAAGGTAATGGCATTTAAATTGTACATTTTTCCCATGGGTCTTAACTTTTAGAAGCTGCTGAACCTGTACACCAACAGAGGCAAGGCTACCACAGCTCCATGTCCCCAGGCCTAGTTAGGAATGAAGCTGAGTGTGTGTTCCCAACACACACACACACAGAGTGCATATACACCTGTTTGGCTGCATAGGTCAACACAGACAGAAAATACAGCTCTTGCTCAAATGTAGACACCGCCAGCAGCCTCGCCTGTTCCCTTCTCTCAGCATAAAAGGCCATTAGCAGAAGATACATACATACATACATACACACACACACATATATGTGTACATGCATATATATAAATATATACAATGCGCATGCTTCCCAGTTGCAGGCACACATGTAAATAGATCTTTCTATTACATGGCTCAGACCTATGGCCACACCAGGAGTGAACCCCAGATCCTGTGGACTCACTGGATTAAACCTCCTGGTCTCTCCAGCAGCCAGCAAGTGTACCTTCTGGTCTCTGCAGCATATTTAAAGCACGTCCTATGTAACTCTCTCAATACAGGAACCGAGAGAACAGATCAGGTCAAAAGTTCAGCAGCAAGTTGAATCACAACCCTGTTGAATCACAAAATAATCTATTATCAAGTCCAACTATTGACTCAACAGCACCACATAAGTGGACCATAGTACTAATGCCATGTCAAGTCATTTCTTGAACACTTCCAGGGATTGTGAAGCCAACATTTCTCTGGGCAGCCTGTTCCAGTGCTAACCCTTTCAGGGAAGAAATTCTTCCTTATGCCCAACTTGAACCTCCCCTGGTGCAGCTTGAGGCCATTTCCTCTTGTCCTGTCATTGGTTGCATAACAAAAGGGGATGGTTCTCCACCTTACTGTAACTTCCTTTCAGGTAGTTGTAGAAAGCAATAAGGCTTGCCCTGAGCATCCTTTTCTCCAGGCTAAACAACCCCAGGTCCCTCAGATATTCCTCATAGGACTTACTCCCTAGACCTTTCAGCCCCAATACTGAGCCCTAGGAAATCCCACTACTGACATGGATGTGGCATCGTTCACCACCACTCCCTGGGCTCAGCCATCCAGACAGTTCTTAATCCAGTGAAGAGTGCACCTGTCTAAGCCACGGGCTGCCATCTTTTCCAGAAGAATGCTGTGGGAGTTGGTACCAAAGGATTTGCTAAAGCCCAGGTAGACTACATTCCCAGGTAGACTACATTCACAGCCTTTCCCTCACCCACGCACCAGTGTGTTGAGTTTCCAGCTACATCTGGCAAATTAAAGTCTCCCACAAGAACAAGGGCTTGCAACAGTGACATGTCAGACAGCTACTCTTAGAATACATCTGCCTCCTCATCCTGGTTGGGTGGTCCACCAGGACAGTGGCCTCCTTATTAGCTTTCCACAATTCTTACCCGCAGGCACTCAACCTTATCATCACT
Organism: Rhabdornis inornatus; assembly: GCA_013397075.1. Taxonomy (NCBI): domain Eukaryota; kingdom Metazoa; phylum Chordata; class Aves; order Passeriformes; family Rhabdornithidae; genus Rhabdornis; species Rhabdornis inornatus. The sequence continues at coordinate 242,843 of VWZS01004311.1, read as the reverse complement.
GTCCTGGAGCTCTGTACAGTTGAAACACTCCCTATTGTACAGAGCCACTCCACCCACTCTCCCAGCACTCCAGTTTCTGTAATGGTGACTATATCATAATGTTCTTGCTGTACAATGGCTTCCAGCTCCTTCTGTTTGTTCTCCATACTGCATTCATTGATGTTGGTGCACTTCAGCTGTTTATTTTTTCCTCCCAACACTAGCATGCCATTCCCATACTCCTCTCTAGCAAGCCTTGTCTTAACCTCATCCTCCTCTAAACCTAGTTAAAAGCTCTTTCAGTCAGGCCTGCCAACTCATGGGCTAGAGCTCTTTTTCCCCTTTTAGACAGGTGAAGCCCATCTGTCTCTAGCAGGCTTGGTGTCCTATAAACCACCCCATGACTGAAAAAACCAAAATTCCACTGATAGCACCAGGCTTTAAGACACATGTTGATCGTGCAGGCTCTGCTATTCCTTCTGGCATTCTTCCCTGCTACCAAAAGGATTGAGGTGGTCACCAGTACAGATTACTCCAAAGGAAGTCGCAAGAAAGTAAAATTATTACTTATGGAATAATATGTTCCCAGGAAAGTTTAATGTAATCTCCAAAGTTTACATAAATATGAAGTTGAAGTCTAAAATATAAGCAAAACATTCAACATTACTCACATTTTTGATGTTTGAAAAAAAATTAAAAGTAAATTATAAACAGGTTTACCCATTTATTTAATTTACAAGTTTAAACAGTACCTTTGTTTTTCTATCACTGGGAGAAGGTAGAGGGGAAGACTAAGCCCAGTGCAGAAATGTTACTATATATGCCTATTTCTGCAAGTCCAGCAAGTGCAAGTTGTAGTTATTTGTCTATTAGCAAGCATAATCTTTGCAGGCAATACACTGAAATATATTTTTCAGATCTTAGCTGCATTAAATAATGATTTGTGCAGTTCTTATTAAAGATGAAGAATTTCCACCAGCTGAGAGGATTAAAAAGAGAGAATTTCAAAAAAATACTTCGGGATAAGACTTCACTTTTTTGTAGGATTATGGAGAATCTGAACAACACCATTACTGCTTAAGCCTTCCCTTAAATCACTGCTACCTTTCTCTCTAACATTTATAGCACGGTATCAATTAACAATAGATTGAATTAGGAATTGTTCTTTGGCTTCATTATCAAGCTTAGGCAATTGTTAATTCAGTTTCTATTTCTCTGTTGCATGGCAAAGACTTTTAAAAGGTTCACAATAAACTCTTAAAGATAATGAACCTGAAGTAGTGAAGCAGCTCTTGCCTGTAATAATTATCATGATACTTGGAAGAATAAGTTCTTAAAAACTGCCTCAATTTTGTATTTTGATTGTCCCTTAGTATAACACAGAATTCACCAATAAGACATTATTTTTATTTACCAGTTTTTACCATGGAATTACTACAGTCACTTTTTGTTAATGAACTACAAAAGGAAAATAACCCACAGAAATCCCTGAAAAACCTCCTCTCAAAAAAGCCAGCCAGGGAGACAACTTATATGTTGCAGGAACTAAGATGAGGAAATATTGGCTTTTTAAAAGTGATTGTAAAGTTGACATTTAAAACAGTATTTAATAGCTGTCACAAGACCATATTGAATTGGACCCGAAGTGTGGGTGCACTCTGAGGAGTGCCCATGAGTCACCTTCCTTCTAGCACTTCCCAAAGCAGTCCTAAGAACTAAAAAAGCAGGTGTTTTCTGTTCACTGCCACTTACTAACATTCATTTAATAAGCACAGACGACTGATTTCTTCTTTTTCAATATATGATACTCACTCATCTTAAACATCAGCAGCACAATGTCATCAACCAAATTCATTTTCTCATTGTATAATTATTAAGTAACAATCGCTAGTTCCTGATTTTAAAACACTTTTTTTTTCTATCCACCATTGTGGAGGGAGCAACCAGCGACACACCATGCCTTTTTTTTTTTTTTTTAATTTTCTTTTTTTTTTAATACAACATGTACAATTTTTTTTTTCTTCTTGCAGGCCATCTTGTTTGTGGACAACTCTAGATGTTTCTGGTGAGGATTCTGGAAGACAGCATGTTGGGCATGGGACTCTCAGCTAGAAGATAGAGCAATGCCTCGGCCATTTTCCTTATCAGTGGACTGTGCAACAAAATTAATCAACACATATTTAATGCTGTGTACACTCCACAGTGGGCTATCAGCAGTATGAGCCTGAGGTGCAAGACGATAACTTGGCATATTTCCCTTTTGCTCCCATGTTGGTCTGTCAGCCCTCTTATTCAAGAAGAGATACTAATAAATTATACTACTACTGACAGCTGCTTCTGCCTACTGCTAGGCATGTCAGACTCTGTTATATCATTGACAGATAAAAGAACTCTACAGTTTTCCAAATAGTTTCCTCCAAATAGAAACCAACCACCACCATCCAGTCATCATTCCTGAGTTCTTGTCACCCTCCCCTTTGCAAGTGAGGCAAGTGGGCAGAAATGCAAGGCAGTGCAATGACAGCTATGTTGAAGCAAGCCCTCTCTGAGTCATTTAGTGCAGTGGGGAGAAAGAAAATGTATTGTTCTTATAAAATGGTGGATTTTGGAACAAGACTGGCTGTCATTTTGACCTCTGGAAGAGCATTCAAGAGTGTACATGAGCGTATATGTGCACATAGTTTTGTTTGTGTGTATATGAGTCAGAGAGGAAAAGAGGGGACAACACAAACACCAGAGGAAAACTACCATGTTTAACAAAACAGCATTCTTCAGGAGGAAAAATATATTTAGCAAAAAATTACTTCAGCACAAAAAGGAGAAAAATTGTATTTCTCTGCATAAACTTTTTCAAAGACATAACAATGATAATAACAATACATCACTGCAGTTGGTAACTGCTTCTCTTCATTCTTTAGGCATCTCAAAATATTTTTTGTCAGAAAGTGAGTGTAGCAGCTAATACTTAAAGTGTCTATTTTTCTTATATAATCCTAGCTGGGAATTCCCCAAATGAAGACATTTTTCACTGGAAAACATTGATTTGCAAACAGAAATGTAGTGTGAGAACACTCTGGGGTCCATTGACTTCTGTAAAAACAAAACAAAAAATATAAAATAACCTATCCTGCTCTCTTTGATGTTTTCCAAGCAGCTTTCTTGGGATGCTAGTCCTTTAGAATCATAGTTTTTTCAACTCATCTCTACAAGCACCTTCCAAGTCCTCTGTCCCTTGACAAGCCATCCTGAGAATTTCCTAGCCCAGGGAAAGGTGGGTGGATAGGGAGGCCACAGTTGCAAGAGATCCCAATTCAGGTGTTTGATGCTGGGGAACAGACCTGCAGCAACTGGACTGTGCTGAGGTCATAAGATTCCTGCTGTTTCAGTGGTACTACTTTATGCTGCTATTCACTTACCCCATGGTATGAAATGCAGTTTGTAAATAGTGTTTTTAATTATTAATTGCTTTCATTTTATGAAGTGTTTTTTTTGTGGGTTTTTCTATCTGTTTGTTTGTTTGTCCTCCCCCTTCCTCCTCTTGAACTTCCTGTTATCCTGGTATTCTTTCATTCAGCTGAATGCAAGAGATGTTTGGACAAATAATTTTTTGATTTCCATGTCTATGTTGCTCTTATAATCCAGATTCCCTCCTTTGTTTGAGAGGAAGGTAGATACAAAAAAAACCAGAAAACACAACAATTCAGTCAATAAATCTTGTCTTGATTTTTAGTTTCACTTACCGTTTTACAACATGATCCATCTCCTAGGAGACAGTGAGCATTAGCAAGGAAACAACCAGTTTGAAAGCCAGTACTAGAAAAACTGTTATTAATTTTGTTTATATTAACAGTGGCTGCAAAGATCTACCTCATTTTGTTTTCATCACCTAAAAAAAAAAGATGTCACTTCCTGTGAGAAATATCAAATGTTAGTGAATTGAATCAGACATTTTCTTTTCATTATTTATTTCTAAATGAACATCTTGTGTTAGTGAATACACTAACATTATAAATGAACACAAAATTCTGCTAAATATAGAATTTTCAAAAATGTTGACAATATTTTTGACTAAAAGCACAAAAACATATAGAAAATGTAGAAAATAAAAAAGATGAGATATCACATGCTGCTTTTGGGGAAAAAATCTGAAATAGACAGTTGTTATTAATATACTTTATTAAAAATCATACAATTGCTAATAATATTGATGGGTTTTTTCCATTTCTTTAAAATTCCAGTAGGAATCCTACAATTAAAATACAAAGTTTTACATCATTGCTTATTTCTTTTTTTCTTTCAGTAACTGACCAGGAGGTATTGACCACAACCCTCACTGACAAGGAGTTTCTTTAAAATTACCTATTTGGACAATATTTTGGTCTTATGATTAGGAACTCCACAAAGCATTTACACTCCTACAATATGAATGCTTCTGCAAATAAGAAATAAAGGTTTCTCTGCTTGTGAAGAAATTAGCAGCTGAAAAAATGCTCCCAAATTTTGTCAACAGAAAACTCACTTTAACTTTGTTGATCAGTGTTCAGTGATTTTTTACCTAAACAGCAGGGTAATGAATGACAATTAGAGAAAAATACTTTCGGATAGGGAGAAAAACCCCACATTCTTTTAATAAGCCTGATTGGTGTGAGAAAATGTAGTCCAGTTCTGTCTTGTTCATGCTTTGAACAGTTAAATATTTTAGGAGGAGATTTTAATCAGAAACTCAAGTCAGTAACAAAGGTTTTCACAGATCAGATTCACTGCCGAATGTAGAAAATATATAATGATATGGTATAGTATATTGTCAGAGCTACGGGCAAAGTTCTCTACTGGTTTCCATCTACACCACCTCATGATTTCAGAAAAAAAAACATGATTAGCAACAAGCACAGTTGTCTATAACTTTCAGAATAAACTTGTCTAAATGGTTACAGAAAATGGAAAAGTTTTTTACAGGGGGAATATTAAGATTTTGTCAGTGTTCACAAGCACTGCTGACAATAGCAAAACATGAGATAATATAAATAAAAAAACTATCATAACCATTCATATTTTAAATAGTTTGATATTTCAATGATATTAATTTACAGTTCTGCATAATACAGGTTGAATAATTATTTTCTTTGAACAATATAAAAGAATATCAAATGTTGATTTAGAAATTTGGAAATATGAAGAATATTTTATGGGCACCTACTTTACTGGCTTTTATACTCATTGCTTAAAATATCACTTAATTTATTGTCTGAGATGATGTAATTCCTACTTACAAATCTTCAGTCTTGGTGCGATGGAGTGTATGACTTCTCAGCTGAGTATTTTATCATTTTGTAAACACTGGTAACAAGTGCCAGGTTGTGCCGAGTTGGCAGGGAGTGACTGAGCCTGTTTAGCAGGGAAATGCTTCCAGATTGCACCATTTCTGGGAGGTCGTTAGAGAGGTGTTCACAGCAAGGACTGAGAGTCTGTAGCTCACAGGAAGCCCAAAAGAGTGAGATGCAGGAAGCAGCCAGGTAGGTTTCTTCCTAAGAACCAGAGGGAGTTACAGAGATTTTTTTCCTCTTTTCAGCCAATCAAGCAAGCAGTGGGCAGCACCAGGACCATTTGCAGGAGATATAAAGTTCTAAGGAGTATGGTGAACAGGGGTATGGCATGGCAGATTATATACATAGGGCCGGCAGGGAGGGTGCAGGCACCCTCCTGGCTCATGGTGGTGGGTTTTGTGTTAGGTGGGTGTGGTGTTATTTTTGGGTTTTGTCATGTTTTGCTTTTTTCTTCCCTACTTGACTAGATCCAGCAGTAGTTTGTAAGCAGCCAGAAACCATTGCTGCTGCTGCTGCTGCTGCTGCTACCAAGACAGTGTTAACCGTGACAGGCTCCCCCAGAAAGACCCAGCTGTCTGTCACTGGGTGGCTGCAGGGAGTGTCTGAGCTTCGTGTTAGTACTTTAGGTCAGGGCAAAAGACACCTCTGTGTGGTGTGAGCAGGTGAATGATCTTCTCTGTCTGGTCACAGAGCTTAAGGAAGAAGTGGAAAGGCTAAGGAGTATCAGAGAGAGCAAAGGAGAAAGAGACTGGTGGAGTTGCACCCATCCAACCCTGAGAGAAGCTCTGCAGAAGTCAGAGGAGTCCTGACCCTCTTGCCGTCAGGCAGAAGGAGGACACCTAGCAGATGGGGGAGAAGGGAAATTAGTCCCTGCTAAGGGAGATTAAAGTATCCACTCCAGACTCAGATGCCCTAACAGAATAGGGGTCTGATCTAGAGGGTCAGGCAGATGATGCTAAATTTAAAAATCTGTCTGAGGGTCTCCCATTTGCATTCTATCAGGTGGATTATAACCTCAGTTATTAAGAAGAAATGAAGGGCAGTTGTAGTAGCTGACTCGCTTCTGAGGGGGACTGAGGGCCCTGTATGTCTACCATTCCCACAGGAAATATCCCCAGCTGCGGCCTCCTTGAGGGCCAAGTATGGGATATTACCAGGAGACTGCATGAACCAATTCAACCCTCTGATTATTACCCACTGCTGGATGTCCAGGGTGACGGTGGTGAGGTTGATAAAAAGGGTACTTAATCTGGCCGCTTCTGTAAAGGATAATAAATGTTCTTATTAATACCTTAATAGTAAAGAGGGGGAAAGGAAAACCTCCATTCTTTATTGGATGGATAGGGGTAAATATAGTTACCTAAGACGAGGAAAAGGCTGAGGTACCTAACACCTTCTTTGCCTCAGTTTTTAACAATAAGACAGGACAGCTGGCCCCCTGAGCTGGTAGATGGGGTCAGGGAGCAGAATAGCCCCCCTGTAATCCAGGAGGAAGCAGTTAGTGACTTCCTTAGCCACTAAGATGTCACAAGTCTATGGAACCATAGACTGGAAACTGGCCCATGTGACACCTATAAGAGGGCCGGAAGAAGGATCCAGGAAAACACAGGCCTGTCAGCCTGACCTCGGTGCCCAGCAAGGTATGGAGCAAATCATCTGGAGTGCTGNGAAAACCTCCATTCTTTATTGGATGGATAGGGGTAAATATAGTTACCTAAGACGAGGAAAAGGCTGAGGTACCTAACACCTTCTTTGCCTCAGTTTTTAACAATAAGACAGGACAGCTGGCCCCCTGAGCTGGTAGATGGGGTCAGGGAGCAGAATAGCCCCCCTGTAATCCAGGAGGAAGCAGTTAGTGACTTCCTTAGCCACTAAGATGTCACAAGTCTATGGAACCATAGACTGGAAACTGGCCCATGTGACACCCATAAGAGGGCCGGAAGAAGGATCCAGGAAAACACAGGCCTGTCAGCCTGACCTCGGTGCCCAGCAAGGTATGGAGCAAATCATCTGGAGTGCTGTCACACAGCACCTACAGGACAGCTGGGAGATCAGTCCCAATGAGCAGCATGAATTTAGAAGGAGCTGGTCCTGCTTGCCCAATCTGATTTTCTTGTATGACCAGGTGACTCTCCTGACGGATGTGGGAAAGGCTGTGGATGTTGGCTACCTGAATTTCAGCGAAGCCTTTGATACTGTCTCCCACAGTAAACTCCTGGAAAAGCTGGCAGCCCATGGCTTGGACAGGAGCACTCTTAGCTGGGTTAAAAACTGGCTGGATGGCCGGGCCCAGAGAGTGGTGATGGATGGTGCCACATCCATGTGACAGCCGGTCACCAGTGGTGTTCTCCAGGGATCAGCATCATCCCCAGTCCTGTTTAATGTCTTTATTGATGACATGGATATGGGGATCAAGTCTACCATTTGCAAATTTGCAGATAATATGAAGTTGGGTGCAAGTGTTGATCTGCTGGAGGGTAGGAGGGCTCTGCAGAGGGATCTGGACAGGCTGTATCAATGGGCCCAATCCAAGGATATGAAATTTTACAACATCAAGTTCCAGGTCCTGCACTTGGGCCACAACAAAACCCTGCAGTGCTACAGGCTGGGGGCAGAGTGACTGGACAGTGGCCAGGCAGAAAGAGATCTGGGGATACTGATGGACAGCCAGCTAAACATGAGCCGGGGTGTGCCCAGGTGGCCAAGAAGGCCAGTGGCATCCTGGCCTGTGTCAGCAATAGTGTGGCCAGCAGGACCAGGGCAGTGATTGTCCCTCTGTACTCAGCACTGGTGGGGCTGCACCTTGAATGCTGCGTCCAGTTCTTGGTCCCCAATTTAGGAAGGATGTTGAGGTGCTGGAGCAAGTCTGGGGAATGGCAACAAGGCTATTGAAGGGTCTGGAACATAAGTCCTGTGAGGAGCATCTGAGGGAGCTGGGGTTGTTTAGCCTGGAGAAAAGCAGGCTCAGGGGAGACCTTATCCCTCTCTACAGCTCCCTGAAAGGAGGCTGTAGCTGGGTGGGGGGGTCAGTCTCTTGTTCCAGGCCACCAGTGACAGGACAAGAGGACATGCCAGGGGAGGATTAGGTTGGACATAAGGAATAAATTCTTCACAGAAAGGGTGATGGGGCCTTGGAATGGGCTGCCCAGTGACTGTCCCTGGAGGTGTTTAAGGAAAGACTGGGTGTGGCAAGTACGGTCTAGTTGACAAGGTGGTATTAGGGCATAGGTTGGACTCAATGATCTCAAAGGTCTTTTCTGACCTAATTGGTTCTGTTATTCTGCCTGCAAGGCTCCTTATTTGATTGAGAAAGGATCCTTACAAAGATGAAGAATTGTTTACAGACTGTTTCCAATATTCCACTGTTTAAAAACTGAAAATTCAAATTTAAAAATGTAATTTTTGTGTTTTAGGCATATTTATACACATTATACCTTCCTTCAATGAAATTTCCAGGAAATCTAACTCTACAGGTCTGGACTGCAAACTGTAAAGCTAGAAAAATCTCCCTTTAGCAAGAGAAAAGCTGCTTACTTTAGGAATATGATGTGGCTAAATGTAGAGGTTATTCCAGGAAGGGAAAATTTCACTCCTACCCTTTTAACCCATCTGATGGACTTCATGGCCATATTTCACAATTAGCCTACAATGAGTCCACCATTTGCTTTGGGAAAAAGGCGGAGTCAAGATTTTAAGTGATGAATTGTGAAACAGTATTTCAAATATCTAGCTTCCATTTATCAAAAGAATATATTTTCATTTATTCAACCTATGTAAGAGAAAAGGCCTAAACCAGTCTGAAGATTTTTAGAAATGTTTTTGTATATGTTCTGCAATTTTCTTATGGTTTATATTTAGATAAATGTAGCTCCATCTGATATTATTCCAAAGCATTTTCTATGCCATAACAATTCCAGTTGATTTTAATAGTCTAGTACCAGTTAAAATCAGGAACATTTTTTGTCTGTGTTTTGTTTAAGAATTTCTTCCTTTGAGTCTTAAATGCCACCATCTTTACCATTACCATCTTTTTTATTTTTTCTTTTTTTTTGGAAAATTTTGGATTCAGACATTTGCAATTATCCAAATGAATCCTTCACTTTTTAAAAAGTTTTTCAGAAGAAAATTTGTGCTACAAGTAGATAACTAACCAAGAGTCAATTATTTCATATATTCCATGTAGTTTTAGATTTAGAAATGCCACCAGGTGGGATCTCAATGGGGTTTGTAATGACTTGACATTGCATGCTGGGATTGTTACTCATGCAGTTTTGATTCTTCTGCTCTCTTACTGCATTTATTTCCATGAGACACTGAAGACATTTTAGCCTTGCTAATTTTTAAAAATTGTCTCCAAATGCACCTAGAGTTAATAATATTTTTAATATATATTTTAATTGTGAAGCTAAGTATGATGTTCTTGATTCTGTGCAGAATGTATAGTAAAAATTATCTTTCAAATGCAGAAATCAAGTTTATAAAGGCATGTGTTGTTTCTCATTGCTTTTTTTATGAACAAAATTTTATTGTTTATTATTATGTACAGTGGGAGTTTTTCTAAATTATACTATTTTCTAAATAATAATGATATCCTAATAAATTACCATTTTCCAATTTCCTTTTTCTTACTATAATACTGTTTATAACTGCAAATTTCTGTTTGTGCTAGTGCTTTTCTGATCACTGTTTTGCCATTTCTCAATATTTTTCAAAACAGATATGTGTAATTTTTTCCCATTGCAGTGCAGTAAAGTCAGTTAAGTAAAATACAGTCTTAGAAAGTACACATGATTTATCCCTTAATATTTTCTCTGGCAGCTAACCTCAGTCAGCATGAAGTATCTTTTGTTGCTAAGATCATGTGAAAAAAAGCCTGGAATAAAAAACTAGATAAAAGATAAAATAATGTCCTCTTCCCTGTTGAATGTGTCTCCAATTGTGTTATTATTGATAATTGCGGTTACTGCAGCTATCCCCTGGGTGTGCGAATGGGGAATATTTAAGGTTTCTTGATATCTAGCCAGAAGCCTGACTTTGGATTTGTCTTAAGGCCTACTGTCAGAAGATATAAAGAGAAATCCAGAATTTCATTTGAATATTGCTAGTTTATTTATATTATTTGCTTATTTATGTAAAGCCTTATGTTTTAGTCTGACTAAATTTATTGAAAAACAAGAGATTTCTTTGGGCGGTTTTTTGGTTTTAATATTTTTTCCCCTCTGGAAAAATAAAGTTTTTTCCCCTTTCTGACACACATCAATCATGGAACCTTGGAATTTGATTATTACGACTGCTTTTCAATTTGAATTTTATTACAATATGTAAATTGTTCTTGATACTCTTTTAAAATGCTAGCCTGACTGCTATATGACACAAGTTCTTGGCTGTCAGAGCTGAATTCAAGGTGTCTTACTTACCTTGCCTAAGTCATACACAATATAAAGCTGCTCCCATAAGGGGAAATACAGTATTTTGGGGAACATCTTGTCCTAAAAAGAGCAGTGACATTACCACAAAGCAGACAGAATTCAGAATGCAATGGGGTTCCATGAAGCTCCTCAGTGACAAGTGTACATGCCTAAGTGTCTGTGTCTCACATGTGACTGTATAGGAAAACATTAAGTAATGTTGCTTGAAAGCTGCAGAGATTGCTTTTCTTAATATTAAAATAGAAGATCAAATGATAGTTATTTAAACAGTACAGTAAGTTGTAGTGAAAGTAGTAATCAAATAATTATGGGGCAATGTCCAGTGAGTTCTGTAGATTTTATTATGTGAAATCAACATAATATTGAGTAAATCAATGCATAATAAGCTAATAAAAAAGGCATTTAAAAAGTGTATAATATAATAATTATATAATATGTAATACATAATATAAATTATATGTAGTTAAACATAATACTATTAATATAAATATATGCTAGAATGAGGAAAATGTTCAAGGCTAGGTATCATAACAATGTAACTGCTGGAAAAAAGAGTCTCCGTGCATTTTTTTATCATTTTTTGTACAGCGATCAACCCACAAGATTTTTTTTCACAGATAAACCGAGTGTGAAGTAATCACTAGACTCACTGTTTTACCTAATGTCTTTCTTATAAACTTGTTCAAGACTATTATTGTTGTTTAACCCCAGCTGGCAACTAAGCTCACAGCCTTTCACTTACTGTCCCCTATGCTCCCCCACATTGGAATGGGGAAGAGAATTGGAAGGGTAAAAGTGGGAAAATACATGTTAATATAAAGACAGCGTAATAGATAAAGCAAAAGCTGAGCGCAAACGCAAATTTAAACCAGGAATTAATTCACCACTTCCCATGGGCAGGCAGGTGTTCAGCCATCTCCAGGAAAGCAGGCCTTTATAACACATTGATGGTGTTTTGTCTTCCCAAGTCACTGATACTCCAAATGTCCCTTCTTCTTCCCCCACCTTTCTATGCTGAGTATGATGCCCTATGGTATGTCATATCTTTTTGGTCAGGTGGGGTCAACTGTCCCAGCTGTGCCACTTTCTAGATCCCTGCAGATCCCCAGTCTGCTTTCTGGTGGGGTGCGGTGGAAAAGACCTTGACTCTGTGTAAACCCTATGCAGCAATAACTAAAACATCTCTATGTTATTATAGTATTGATACCAGCACAAATCAAAACCCCAGCCCCATACTAGCAACTGTGATAACAATTAACTCAATCCCAATAAAAATGGGCACAGTTTACCTAAATTAGCACTGTTTTATTATCCATCATTCTCCTATAAGTATTGTTTATTCTGCTAGGTGCAAATTGTAAATAATTTATTTAGCATCCAGTTTAATGTTTATTGACATTGGCAACTTTTGGACAAAACACTTCCGTTTCCATGGCAAATTATATTCATAAGTAATGGATACTTTGGGGTGTCTGTCTTATAATTCTGCTGACTTTAATATTTCTTAGAAATAGCTGAGCTCTGCAAAGACAAATCTGTTTGTGTCTCTAAGGTTTGCATGTAAAGTTCCATGCAACAACTGATTTTTGTGACAGTCCAATGTTGTATGAAACATCATCTTGAATTTCTGTTCTCAACTCAGCCCTCTGCTGTTTAGAAATTAGAAAATCAGTCTAAATGTTCGGGATAATTTTCTTTGCGTTTTTTCCCCCCTTATACTATGGCGCTAGTCTAACATATTGAGATTAGATCCAACAGCATGGTTTTATAGCTCTGTCTGTGAAGTAATATGAGAAATACAAGAGAGAAAAATTGTAAGAGGAATCTTTTCTTCTGACATCAGTTGATATATGTGGAGTTGCACAGAAGTAAATAATTTTCCAGATTCTCTTCTCAAGATTAAATCATGTAATATAAATTTACTGTAGTAATTAGAGTTCTCTAGATTCATTTCAGCTATTAAGGAAGGAACAATATCTGCAAAGACAAACACTGAGAGGTTGGGGAAGAAAGTGATGCTTTTCTCAGTTCTTTGTTAGCAGAATCCAGAAATATATACTTTATGAAAAACTTAGCTGTGCACCAGGATAATTGTGTATACTTATGAGAAATTTGGAATCAGTCAAGTAAGCCACATCAGAAAAAAGCCATAAAATAATTTTGTTTTTCAGATAGAGATGAAAATCTGAATATACTAAAGAAATAAAATACACCACTACTGTGAAAGCAAATAGAGAGTTACAGAGAGTTAAATACAATATAATGTCAGATTAGAGACTAACAGAGAAGTTTTAATAGAAAATAGCATCATTCAAATTGACAGGCATAGGAATTTCTGATGAGTTCATGAAGTGGGGATAAGTTTAACTTTAAACACAGGTGAGCAACATGGCAATTTCCATTCAAATTTGATGATGTGAGTAGAATATGATGACCATATCTTCAAATTTCAGCAGGGAAAAAAGCTTCCTTGGCTTCTCAGACTGAGTAGCCTGTCTTTTTAATCCAATTTATTGTTATTCTATGTGAATGTGAATTGAGTTTATATAAATTATCCAAATGATTCACTCTACATTTCTCCAGCTAACATTTGCAGGCAGTATTAGAAAAACCAAACTAAAACCAAACCACAAAACCAAACAGGAACAAAACAAAAGAGCAGGGTAGTGTCTCTAAAACCTGCTCTGGCGATTCAGTACAGCTGGAGCTGCAGAAAGGTCTGCTGTAGAGCCTCTTCTTCAGGAGATACTGAAAATTTGTGCACGTAGGACTACTTAATATGTGAGTCATTAAACTTAGGTCTGCAGAACAATTTTTTTCCCCTTAACTAAATGAATTATATACACAACAAGAAATTAATCTCATTTGTGACACAAGTAAAAATTCTTTATATGATTTTTATATGACCTTGAAAATTCATATAGCCAGGATTCATTTTACACAGAGAAATGCACCCTATCAATTACGACCAATTTACCTCCCACTGAATTCATTATTCATCTACAAAAGTAGACCTATTCTAAATTGTACATACTTTTTCTTGATTAATAATAATGTGTGAATTTTGGTCCAGACATCATTTTTTATCATATGTCATTGCTAATATTCTAAATATAAAATGATTATTTGAAATTGTATTAATTTAAAGTTTCTATATTTTAGTGACATATTGCAATCGATTGTCTATCAACTCTGATTTATTTATAGACCAGAAAAAACCAAACAACTTATTGAAGTTTTAAACTCCTTTTCTTTTAAGAAAAGCATTTAATATGTAGTATAGATGAAAAAAAAGTGACTAAATTTTATTGAGAATTATAAACTCAGCTAAAGGAAAAGGAAATTAAAACCACCAAAAAGTAGCTGTCCATTTTCACTTGAACCTCTTTTTTAAAACAGTGAAATTTTTTAATGAATTTTTCATTAAAAAAAAAAGAAATAGCGAACAGCACAACTTACTGAAGAAATGTGTGTATAAAATAAATTCAATAAATTCAATTATTCTTCCATCTTATAATACTCAAGGTATACTTGAATGAAACTTCTTCCACAGCTCCTTTCAACCAGTTAGATGGGTGGTTTGTTTGACTTTTTTACTCCTAATATCTGTAGTTTAAATTATACCTGGCATACAAAACATATTTGTTAATTAGTGCATGAATTTTTTTAAAAAAATTCTTTGATATATAAACATGCTGCATGAATATGCTGCATTTCTGTAAGATTTTCCTGAAGGACATTTTTCTGCTATCTTAAGAACTGAGTTGAGAAAAAAAAATAAAGAGAATTAAGTCTCCATAGATAGTTCTATAGTTGAGAAATTCCTTTTAAAAACACAGTCACTGGAGTAAATGAATGTCCATTATGGTTATTTTGTCAGGGTGGGGTCATCTGGGTTCTACCTTTTCTGGGAAATAGAACCGTGTAGCTCTCTGGAGTGTGTATACACTGACACATGCAGCATGGGGAGCAAATGTGCAGAAAAGTGAGGAATCAGGCATCAGAGTGCTGTGTCAAGGCTACCAGTTCCTGAAACCATGAGAATGGAGTAGTACAGCTCACGTGGTTGGAGAGCTACCATGGGTGGCTGTGAGCTTTGTAGGCAGGAGAGGTCAGGAGGGCAAGGAAGGAAGTTGCCCTTTATGTATGACATCAGTGGGAGTGCGTGGACCTTTGTCCAGAGGCACATGATGATCCGACTGAGGATTACAGGTGGGAAACAAAGGGCAAACCAAAGTCTGTGTTCTGCCACAGACCTCATGGGCAGAAAGAGCTGGATGACAACTTCTTTAGAAAAGTGGAAGAAGCCTCACATTTGTAGGTGGTGGTTCTCATGCGGATATAAGACCACTCTAATGCCTGTTCAAAGGGCAACACATCAGGGCACAAGATATTTCTATTGTCAGAAGAAGCTATTCCCTGTTTCCCTATCAGAGGACATATTGCTGTAAATAGACTCTCTCCATCTTTCTTACAGACTCCCTTCTGGAAGAGAGAAATTAAGTCACCTCAAAGCCTTCTCCAGGCAGAATCGCAATCCCAATTCTCCCAGCCTTTCCTCATAGGAGAGGTGCTTCATCCCTCTAATCAGCTTGGTGGGCTTCTCTGGGCTCACTCCAACAAGCTGAAGTCTTTCCTGAGCTGGGTACCCCAGAGGTGGATGCAGCAGTGCGGGTGGGGTCTCAGCAGAGCAGAGGGACAGGATCACCTCCCTGGCCCTGCTGCCCACGCTGTTTTTTGATACAGCCCAGGACACATTTGGCTTTCTGCTTTGAGTGCCCATGGCTGGGTCATGTCCAGTCTCTCATCCACCAGCACTCCCAAGCCCTTCTCGGCAGGGCTGCTCCCAGTCTGTTCATAGTAGCAGTCCAGATTCAGCACATCTGTATTCTAATATCAGAGTATAGATGTGACATATTGTCTCATTCTTCAAACTTTCAGAAGTTTTTCTCTTTAATGAGATTTTTTTCCACTACCTGAGAAGATCAAACACTTGACTCTATCTGGAATTATAAGGGTGGACAAATCATTAGGTGAACAATTTCTGTTCTGGCTGATTCAGGCTGTTCGTACTGGGAAATCAAAATTAGTATTTTCTCTTTTGGTTATAGAGGCACATTATGTCTTGAGCTCTGAAGCAGCAGGCATGAAGACAGCTTAGGGAAGAAAAATCTTTCTGCAACAGAAAGAAACAATTGAGTCTAATTGAATGAATTTACAGAAGGGATATATTCTCCCAAGTGAGGGCAGCAGCTTATTGTTGACATTAGAGGACTATATTTTTGACAAAATACAAGGAAGTTATGATGTAAAAGGCCTGTGGCATGCTAGGTTCTAGTTGTATATGATAAGTGCATAATGAAATGTGAATACACACACATTTAGAGAACTTGAGAATTCTTTCTCAGGCCTGGACTTCTCTTTCCTCTCAGGTCCATTCCCAGACTGATAAGCTAATTATGGCTTCAGTTAGGGAGGGACTCTCCCAGGATGATAATATGGTCAAAACAGAATAGAATCTGGTGAAAAACAAAATGGAATTCATGATAAAGATTAACACCTGGTGTTTTTCCTGTGGGACACATCCTGAGGTATGGTCTCGTGGATGTTTCTCCCAGCTGTCCAATGAGCTACTGTCCTGTCTTAGCTCCGCATAATATGCTTTAAATACGGGCTGTCCGTTCAATAAAGTTGGCCTTTTTTCCCTAAAGAGGTCCATGTGTGTTGCTGCTCTTGCTCTCTCTCTCTCTCTTTTTCTACCGCAGTAACCGCAATGAAAAACATGTTGAGCAAGTCAGCCCTTCAGAAAGTTTAGGTCAGTTTTGACTGACAGAATACTCTTACTCATTTTGCTTTTGTATCAGTGCTTTGATCAAATAGCCTGGTGCCATGACTGAATACATTCTAAAATGAACTTAACAGCTCATGGATCTGCAACCTATTTCATAAATAATACAAAAGTCCCTCGTTTTTGCAGCTTCTTATAATATTAATTTCTGATCAGTTAATACCTTCATTTCATTTCCAGTACACACATTAAATCACATTCCATGTTGCAGAGGTTTTATGCACAGTTTAGCTTCATATTTATTTTTTTCCTTGCCTACCTTAAAGAAAAAAATCGAACAATATAAATTCTCTAGGCTTTCATTATTAAGCACTTTTATTCTAGTTTTCACTTATCAGTACCAAACTATGGACTTGGTCAAATAAAATTAAAATGCAATTTAATTGGCAAAAAGCTTCCTTCACACCTCCTGTGACCTCAGATTAAGTTGATTTTATTACACACATTAAGACCTGAGTAAAAATTTCGCTAAGATTATGAACCTGTTGAAACTCCTGGATGAACATGGACACACTTAAACCCTTCTTTTTGTCTGGAATGCCTGTGAGGAAAAGAAAAATAGCTTCTGATTTTTTTTTTCCTTTCATCTGTTCACCTTTCCTTTCCTTCTATATAATAATCAAAACATGCAGTGGTCCTAGGAAGAGACACATTATACATGTTAGAACACAGCCCTTCTGAAAACACCAGCAGGGATTTATAGAAGGAAAACACCAAGAATCGCTTTCTTTGCACCCTTAGTAACCTCAGCAGCCTTCCCCTTGCTAAGGCATCTTATCAAGTCTTCAAGACTGTCTTGTTTTTAACAGAGGGTGTAAGCGAGATTCTGTGTAAAAACATATTATCTTATTACAGCAAAATTATTATAAACGGCTTTAAATGTTTTTTGATTTCTTTCTGTCACACGTTAATACATCTTCAACTTCTCTTTAATTACCTGTGACTTCCCTGTAACTTATGCAGAGCAGGCCCTTGATCTTGTCTTTATCTCTTGCTCTAAGAAAGACTAGAGATCCACCCTCCTATCCTGGAAAGCCCACCAAAGCAACAACCTGAAGGAAGCAGTTTCTTTCATCTCCTGCTTAAACAAGACAAAAATTAAATAAAAAACTACTTAAATACAGAAAATCCGACAATAGGAAAAGACTTACAAGGAAAGCAAAGGGAGCAGGAAGCAGGAGTCTATAAAAAGCTTCAGGCAGACCCTACAAGACTGGCAAAGCTCCAATCCTCTGAAATAGAAAAAATCAATTAGATACACCAAGCAGAGATATGATGCACTGGGGAAAAAGGGAATGAAGTCCTGTTCTACACAGAGACCGAGACAGAGACTGAGAGAAGTAAATATGCACCTGCATCTTTCTCATCAGAAGCAGGTTGCAGCAAATCCACACTAATCACTCCAAAACCCACAATCAGATAGTTGTGGTGTCTGCGTGACTCTCAATAAATTCATGGTTCCATACTTCAGACACTGAAATGAAGGAATTCCGTGCAGCCATCAAATGCCTGCATTCTCAAATCCACAAAAAGACAAGCTGAACTCTCTATTTGCAGAGGAGATGGTAATAAAGGTAATTAGATCAGGCAGATTGAAAAACCACCCAGCTGGATAACTTGTATACTATGCAAAAATTCTCTAACTTCCTTCCTTCCCTACTCAGAAGCTGTAAAGAGCCACATTAGACCCATCATCCACTGCATCTTAGACAATAACAAACTCTTGGACAGGAACTCAGACAATAACAAAACTGTTGTGGACAATTGTTCAGTCAGGGCTCAGAAGAAACTGAATGAAGAATTTTATATTAAAAATTGACCCACTGAATTTAGCCCCCTTCTACTAATTTAGAAAAGCTGAGAAGAAACGTTTAAACACTTAATTTTGAATAAAGGCTCTGGAAATGGAATATAAATAGGTAACTTTAGGAGAAGCTCAGGATAAAGTGGTGTCTGTTTATAGCTGTGGATAGTAAAATATCACAGGCTAGAGATAACAGAGGCTTTCTGAAACTCCTTGGGGTACAGTAAGAGTTCATCCTTTACCCAGTATGGAATTTTGCATAGAGTTGCCACCAGTTCTTTGTTAGGACTCTCTGTGGAAGAGACAAATGCACAGATTAGGATGCAAACTCAGCAACTAAGTTCCCTGGACAGAACATTGTTACCTGCAATCTGCCACGGTACCAAGCAGGTCAGCTGTTCCTAAGAAGCAATCTTGTTAGGTGTCAAAGCTCTGCATCAGCCAAAAACATACTGCACCAATTGATGCAACTGTTGTCTTCTTCATAGAGCTGTTAGAGCCTCATGGTTTAGGTATTGTTAGTGCTGTGCTCCCTCATGGGCACATTCACTAGGCATGCTCGGAGCAAAGCTAACATACATTGACAACACTGAGTTCAGCAGAAAATGCAAGTCACAATCCATTTATTCAAAAGTAGGGACAGACATCCTTATGGCATAGGTCTTCCTGCCTTGTGAGCAGAAGCAATTTCTGAAATAGGTTTAATAGGAAAGCCAGCTACAGCAACCAAGAGTCCAGTTTTGCAGTATAAACACTCTTTTTGAGAAAGAGTGCATCTCACACCCATGTTATGGATTCTATCTGATTTTACCTAATATTTGCCTAACTTGTAATATATGAAAAACATCTTCAGCACACAAAAAACATTCACAATTTTTTTAACTAGATATCCTAATATTTAGGTTTCTCCATGGGCTGCAGGTGGATCTCTGCAGGTGGATCTCTGCAGGTGGATCTCTGATCCACCATGGACCTCCATGGGCTGCAAAGGGAGATCTGCCTCACCATAGTCTACACCACGGACTGCAGGGGAATCTCTACATCTTAATGTCTTAAGATAAAATGTAATGGCAGCAGGAATGTACTTTACACTCAGTAGTGTACAGAAACAGAAATCAGGAAACATTACAAGCAACGCTCTACTCAGGCTAACATTTCCAGTCCTCCTCATTTGCCATTTGCATATTGATTTCCTATACAAGGTGTACAGAAATATCTTTTGACAGTATCCTGCTCTTAACTGGTATTTAAGTGTCTTCTAGTGCTAAAAAATGCAGGATTCTTAAACATGATAATTTTTAGTAATTATTGCATGTATGGCATAATATTTTGCAAGACTTGCAAACAATTAATAATAACTTACTACAAAATTCATGGTCTTAGAAAATGCAATACTGACTCAGTCTTCTATTTCTTTTTCTTTGTTTTGCCTGTATGGATTATGTGCGCTACTTGAATTCATGTAATTGAAATGTAAATTTTAAACCAAATAGCAGTCAATTAACTCACCAAACACCTTTCAGGATAAGGCCTGACTGAGGCATAATGCACTGAGACTTTTGTCTATCTGCTTTTTAATTTTTCCTCAGTATCATTTACTCTTTCTTTGCTTTGGTATGTTTTCCTTCTTTCTTTTTTTTTTTTTCTCTTGGCCAAAGAAATAGCAGAAGTGGATTTTTTTTGTGGGTAATTGGAATTGACCTGCCAGCTGTGAATAAATATTTACTGTCTGCCGTACAGAAATAGGTATCTCTATACCTACCCATCTGTAGTTTTATAGAATAAGACCTTACTCATAAATGTGGCAGCTGACTAGAATAGTTTAGGTATGATTTTTTTATGACTTGCTAGGCAAGATAGAATAAAATCCCCCACACAAGTCACCAAGAGATTAGTTACTTCAGCTTCAGGCTGCAGCAACCTGTGTAACCAACTTTTGTCAAATTCCCCATCTTTCCTGCACACCTACGCGTTTCATGTGGGAAAGAAAACTTTATCCATTTTTTATATCTTTCAATCTTAAGCATTAAATTTGAGCAGTGAACACATGGTTTACCTCAGTGTTGAAGACAACTATTTTGTGCACTCTGATAAATGCAGGAATCAAAGTGTGGGTTTAATGAGTCAAAATTTAGACCTTGTTAAAGGATTATTTACCAAAAACTCATCATTAAGTGCTTACAAAATATAGTGGCACTGTACATAAGAGATCATCCCAGCCTGCCTGCCGTAGCTTTCCACTTCATTTAAAGCAAATTATATCTGTTGTCAAAATACATTTACCTTCAATGTAAATAAAAATGCAAAGGCATAATGTCACATCATCCATGCAGACATACACATAAATTAAGGGTATTAATTGCCCTTTAATAACCAGTCAAAGCAAAATTTTCAGTTAATAGAAGGTGTTAAGTGGCAGTTTGGAATCCCACTGTTGAGTTTTTATCAGAAGTGAAGTTTTCTTTCACCAAGTTTGCCCCAGAAATTTTTCCTTTGCTGCTTCAGATTGAATACTATAGAGAGCGGAAAATTACTTTTCTTTCACTGTTACCTGGTTCCCATTTAGCATCTTCTAACACTCTAATTTCAATTGCTCCCTATGCAAGTTTAAAAGTTTGTTTCTTGTTAAGTAATAAAATATTGTAGAGATGTTTTTAGAAGTTCCACAGAAAAGGAGCAAGGTAATCAGTTCATTTATAACTCCTTTTTTTAAATTACATTAGAACAGAGATTTAAAAGCTATACCAGCAAAAACTTAGCAGTGGACTGACTCTAGTTAGGATGGAGTCCAGGCTCTCTATGCTTTTACACTATCGAATAAAGAGTGTAGGAAAAGTCATCTAGAAGTGCCTGGCAACCTCTGCTTTTATTCCTTAACAGAGCGTTACTTTGTCTAAGATTTCAGCAATTTTTTTTTTTTGACTGATGTATTATATTGCAAGCTATTACATGACAGAATTCTAAACAAAGCCACTGGAATTTATTAATTTGCTTTTTTTCTATGTAAATATAGGAGAGCCTACACAGAACCATACAGCACTTCACAAATCAGACATTAGGGCACTTATCTTCCTCATTAGCATTTGTTTGGAACACCTTCCAAAATCTGTTTGGAACACCTTCCTGTTAAGAAGGGTCTTTCAGCTGATTGGTCCAAATACAGTATTTCCTCCCTTTCTCCCCTCTCTTTGCACACATGGTTTGTCTTAAAGGTCTTGTCTTTTTTCTCTGCCCTCTTTTGATTTCTTTATGCTCTTTTCTGGCTTCCTATCTACTGCAGATGAATCTATCTCTGCTGTGTCTCTCGTCAAAATCATTGTATATTATCTTTATGCACCAGCAGGAATTTTACAACATAAATCAGTCTAAATAAGCCAGCACACTTTTTAAATCCATCTGCTGACTTCTCCTTCACTACAATCCATAATTTAAAGATTCCAGGGATTAATTTTCAATGTGTAATCCTATCTTCTTCTGTCCAAGCCACTCTGCCCTTTTATCTTGCCTCTTGCACATAATTTGCTCTTTAGGGAACATAGCACTAATACTCTGGTAGCCCTTTTCTTCAAAAAAATGCCAAAATTGCAGTCAGTATGGAACAAAGATATCTCATGCTGTACACTAATGGGTTGCTGATCATCTAGACCATGGTACTAGCTGACATTCTGCACTAACATCTCTCAATCTCCATCTCTAACCAGAGGGGCTATTTATTTGTTTTTTGGTTCACCATCTACAAAGGAGAGATTAGATTTTTCCTCGCTATCAAAAATATATTTACACAATAAACGGATCAGAATATGTAGGTCTATATGCACGTATTATAGATAAACTAAAATGTACAGACATCATAAAAGAGGCCTTATGGATGCATTAAAATTTCAGCTAAAATCTTTCCTTAACACCACATCTGACCCATTTTTTGGTCGGTGTCATGGCAACAAAAAGATTAAATCCTATATTGCTGTATTTCGAAGTAGAAAATAGCAGCATGCCATCCATTAATCTTCGGTTCTATAGAGGAGGATGAGATGTGTAAAATAAAAGAACCCCACTTGAGATTTCACCTCCTATCCCCTTGTTCCCTCTTTGGAAAAAATTATTTACTAACTCTTGTCCTTTTATGAGAATACAGCAATTAAATATTTATCAAGAATACATTTTAGAAAGAGAAACTCATTAACAAATTAGCAAATGGCCCTTTAGAGATCATTTGGCTCACCCTGGATTAACCATTAGTTTTTTAATTAAACTCGAGATGAAATCTCAGTCTCCCATATCCTAATGAACTGCTCTAACAGTTCTGTTGGACTGGATTGAGTTAAAGGAATAGAGAAAGGAATAGATCTGTTAATTATTTTGGAATTCCTCTCTATCAGTGTCGTGGAGTTTCCATCTTCTTGCCCTTACCAAGGAGCTTCTCAGAACTAGCTCTTTTGTACTTCAAAATAGTATTTCTCCAAGGACACCTGAGGAAAATGCCTGAATAAATTATTTGCCCTGGATTTTTACCTCAATATTTTATATAATTATTCTGACACTTGGCCTTTACAGTCTGGCTTGCATATAAGGCAAATTTCTACTTCCTTCTGTCCTTAGTCATCATTAAAGATGAATGAGTTTAGTCACTGTTTTCAAAAATTTAAATTATTAGTTACAATATCCAACAAAGTCCTTAAGGAAAACCAATAAAATACATTCGGTATGCTATTGGATGAAGGAAAACATTCCTGGAGTTACCAGCATATGACATAAAGCTCTCGCTACTTTTCAGCACTAGTATATCCACATAAATCACACTAACACCAGCAGCTTCAAGAAGAAACCTGAATTGCATTAGGAAAAAAAAAAGGTCTTGGATTTCCTAGGGGTATCATTTTCATTTTAAAATATAAACTTTTTTATAGGAAAATGAGAAAGAACTGGGTCTATAGCTTTTCCTTTCTGCAATAACTAGTTTCAAAGAAGTAAAAATACTTTTTTCCATTTTTTGCTAGGCCAATCAGCAGCAATCCTTACTTCTCTTGCCACTCTCCAACATTTACACCTTGAAACTCACTCAAGCATCTCGTTTTCAAGCACTTGTTTTCCAAGCAGTGTTCCAAAAATAAGCAGGAGGAAAATAAATGAGAGACAGAGAGAGAGAGAAAAAGAGAGAATGAGATTTATAATAGTGCCTGAGACTGAGTCTTGAGAGTGAAACTATAATCATGTCCTCCTGAGTGATTTCAGTTCAACAAAGAGGTGGTGGAAATGTTTTCTTAAATTGATTTATTTGAAGAATTGTGGTGTAACATTAAACCTCTATGTGGTCTGTTTTGTTCAGGTTTTGAGGCTGTGACTGTCTTCAGTGAGGTTCTATGTGCATTTGTCTATCATACAAAGTGCAAAGCATGTTTTCAGTTCTCAAAGGCTTAAAACTGAAGGAGTATTTTAACCATTCAGTTCCTGCAGCAAGACTTTTCATTTATAATCCACTCCTGATAAGAATGTCTATATAAGTGATAAATTTGCCTTAAGAATCCAGGAAACAAGTAAAAATAACCACTCTTCATAGGTCTTCATTTTGGTCAAACTTTCAGGGCCTGTGGTATTTTAATAACTGAATGACATTTAGAGCACAGGTTTACTTGTGCAGTGATATATGATTGTGTAATATCTTCTCAGCTGAACTACAGTAGTCTAATGGCTTCAGAGCCCTTATCAAAAATCTGCCTGTGAGGATTTCTGCAATGTGTGTTGAACATCAGATTGTGAAGCTTTTAAAAAACATTTTTATTCCCTAGATAGAGAAAAAGATGAGGAAAAAAGAATAACACTTCTGTTATGCCCAGGAAGATTTGTGCTTTTGTAACTGATAGAAAAAAGACAAGAAAAGAACAGCTTTACCAAAACCGTGTAAATTTTAAAACATGCTTTTAAATTCAGTTAGGTAAATCTGTTCTTTTATTAAGTAATATTCTAGAATGATACTGAATTAATTTTGCTTAATCTCTATTTGTTTATGGCCACAGATTCTGGGGGATGGGGTGTTTTCCCCCCACAACCCATTCTGTTTTTCGCCTTCACTCTTGCCTGTCAGAGGGTGTCAGAATCCATTCTGATGACCTGTTTCCAGATGGTCCTCTGCTTGGCAGATTTGATATGCCACGTCACATAAAAAGCTCATAAAACTGAAGTGGCATTCACTTCATACAAAGCTTTGATTATCAGCATACATACAGGGAATGGCACAGCATCTCCTTGCCAAGCACTTAGTGCTCACTGGCTCCAGAATCCAAGCTAAGCACAGCCCAGTTTAACATTTTCAGTCTTTTTGTCACACTTGTATCTGCTTGGTTTCTTTTGAGTCTAAGAATAGACTTGTGCAAATTAAAAAAGAAAA
>VWZS01004311.1:165023-218057 GCA_013397075.1 Rhabdornis inornatus | reverse complement strand
AAAAAAAAAAAAAGGAAAACCTATATTCAAAAGAAATTTCAGTTTTAACAATGTTACTTAAAACATGAAAACTGAGGAATTTCAACTGTTATTTCTAGCTTGATTATTTTTTAATCTTTATTTATTGCTTTTTCATATTTACATGCTCCGGTTTGCACAGAACAGTACTACATAAACCTTGATAGAGAACAGAGCTACTTTCTAAAGATATTCTTATTTTTCCATCTGAAATTTGAATTAATATTTCAAAAAATGGTAAGACAGTTCATTTTGTTGACTTTAGGTAAGCACTCTCAGAAGTAGGATGGCTAGAGCAGCCTGGAATTGTTTGAATAGTATAATTCACTAGATATTTTTTTTTTTAAATGCAAGCCCATTCTTTATATGGAGAAGCTACATTCTGTGGCATTCTGCTGCTGGAAAAACAGCAGTTTACCCTCTTGTAGATTTAACACAGTCAATGCCATCTTTACTGGCATTGAGCAAACAAGAATTAAAACAGCAATTAATAGCTTTCCCAGCAACTGTAATACATATATAAATTTTAATATATCTGGACTGTTGGTTTTGTTGTTGTTGTTGTTGCTGTCGTTGTTGGGGTTTCTTTTGTTTGTTTGTTGGTTTGTTTTGATTTTGTTTGTTGGTTTGTTTCTTTTTGGGGGGAAGAGCTTAAGAGTTTTTTTTGTTTGTTTTCTGGGAGTGGGAGGGTTTTTGGCTTTGAAGGGGGGAGTTTTGGGGGATTTTTTTGCATGTTGCATAGGTCTGTCCTTCAAACCAAGAAGTTTACATGACACAGGAGGGTCCCTTCCAGGAAACACATAGATTAGTAGCCCTAAAAATGTGGAGATCTGCCTGCTTCCTTCTCTTTCCATCCACCTCTTTAGGTCATGGGCAACAGTTCTGCAAATAGCGTCTCAATTTAGTGGCATGTTAGTGTTTCTGTCATTTTACCTTGGAAACAGACATAAATGCCTAATCTAAGGAGATGACCTAGAGCTCCCCAGGAATCAACACAGAAAGAGAAATTCTCTTGAATACAACTCAGCTCCTAGAAGGTCACCCACATCTTTCTCTCTGTGCTTTGTATGCAGCAACTGGGTATCTAACTGACACATTTCAATAAAACACCCAGAGTTATAGGCAATAAATCCAAGACAGAGAATGTGAAATTTTTTAGCAAAATTCTATCCTTCTTCTTCCTATTGTAATGTGAAACATCCGAAGAGAGGTAAAAATACTTGGTATCATTGAAATTATGCCAGATCCATGTTTATGTAGCTAAGAAAATCTAATCTTTACCAATGTATGTATGTATGTATGTATATGTATGTATCTATCTATCTATCTATCTTGAGAGGAACCTACCAGGGAGAATTTTGAGGTCAAAACTAATCAGTTGAGAATTCGAATATGCAATAAAGAAATTTAGATTCTTAAATTCCTATTATGAATATTTTTATACTTACTTTTCTAGTTCTAGATTCTAAATTAGTTTTCTCATCTATGAAAATGTGAAAGTAAATCACATTAATTGATTTTATATATTAAAAATTGAACATTCAATATTATTAATAATTTATTAATTATTTAATATTAATATTTTATTTATTATTAATACTTTTAAAATTATTTAATAATAATAATTAATCCTATGTGTATGCAAACCTTTTTTATATAGATGAATCCCAAAATGATATGCATACATTGTTAACTTTTTAAATTTATGTTATTATTAATGCTGTTATGATGCTGTTCCTTTCTCCTTCAGAACCTGTTGCTGTTGTATACAAAAATCTTCTTAATGAAATTAAGACACATGGCATTTATAGGAACAGATTCACCAATCACTGTTCTACAGCTCAATTAGCAGCTTTGTGTATTGAGGAGATTCTCAGAGAGCCACAGTGAGACAGCTCAGAAATAAGCACTATATTTTTCTGAGGTGTAATAATGAGTGGGATAATGGAAAAGAAAATTTAAAATTGTGTCTTTAATGAAACTTAATGCTTGAGCAAGTCAAATATTAGACTGAATCTCTGAATTCTCAGACAAATGTAAGTTCTTTTGACATCACAGGAGAAATTTCTGTTTCAGTTATTGAACAGAATGAAGTGAAAGAGCTTTGGTTGGTTAAAGTGGAAGGATTATGGGTTTTAACCTTAAAAATAAGAATAGGTAGCAACATAAGAAGTGTTCTTGGCAATGTTGAGTGATCTAAACACAATGAAATCACCATGCAAATACAAGATCAATGCCACATCCTAGCACCTGTGTTGTTGTTATTACTATTTGAAAGAATTTAATTCAACATTTCTGAACTTTATGTTGAGGTAGCAAATTTTATAATAAAATCTTGTAATTAAAAATGAACTATTTCTCCCCCATTTCTTCTTGCATAATTGATGAACTAAAAAGACTCGCATTTCTTGCATGACCAAAAAAAAAAAAAAAACTAAATCAAACCGAAG
This sequence comes from Rhabdornis inornatus, assembly GCA_013397075.1. Classification (NCBI taxonomy): domain Eukaryota; kingdom Metazoa; phylum Chordata; class Aves; order Passeriformes; family Rhabdornithidae; genus Rhabdornis; species Rhabdornis inornatus. The sequence goes on along the minus strand of VWZS01004311.1, from coordinate 215,589 downwards.
AACAATGCATAGTTAGCATTGACATCTGTGTCCATCAGTTTTAAGGTATCCTAGTCTTTTCCGTAAAAGTGTCCAACTTTGAATAATAGAAAGGAATCTGATGGTAACTCAGTTATAAGGAGAAAGAACTGTGTCCTTGGCTTGACAGTTTAGGTTCTTATTGGGAAGAAACATTGCATCTACTGCCTACAGTCATGACTTTATTTCTGTCTGCATCAGGTCTCACTTGAAAATTCAACCGTGTAAAGAAAACAAGTTTTATACAAGTAAAGCACAACTCTATATGTGCAACTAATGATCCATCTCTAGACCATTCCTAGTGCCAATAGCTTGTTCTAAGCTGGGTTTGGGACCAAAAGACATACTAGGAATATTCTAATGAACAATTATCACAAATAATTCTTCTTACTTGTTCATCCATGAGTTCTTAGTTTAAAAATGAATGTTTAGGCTGGCTGATAGGCTTTAACTCCCTGTGCTGGTAATTCCAGATGGAAGAAATATCTGTGGTTATTAATAAATCATTATGCATTGGGAATTTTCCCTTCAACTTATCTTTTCCTTCTCATTTCCTAAAAGAACCATTTAGAACTAATGATGGTTGCTGCTAGAATTTTTCCAAAGTACAGACAACTTTATCAGCTGTGTATATAAGAGGAATCTTTTGTTCCTGCAGAAGATAACCATCAGCAAAATCAAAGGCTTAAGCTGGTCTACAGTAGTTTATTTGCCTGTCAGTAGGCAGGCAGCCATGCTTTAACTCCAGCTCATTATGGTTCCCTCTTGACTTTACCTATCTTTAGTATATCCCTTGTCTTGCATCAGTAATGACTGTCTTCAGACGCCTCAGGCTTTTCTTAGACTTCTTTCAACCCCTTTTTTTTCACTTCATTTTTATTTCTCTGTCTTCTAAATTTTTCATGACTTTCAAATTATCTGTTGACTGTAATTACATTACTTCAGGCCTTTCAGTCTGTTTTACCTGGAAAGACTCTGTGAGTATATACAACTACACTACTTCATTGTAAATTATAATACCTGTCAACACAACAGTTTTTTATTAACTTCACAAACAGAAAAAAAAATTGCAATAAGATCTAAGGTCCTATATATAAAGTGACTTCTAGATACAGAATGAGAAACGTGTGAGCCAAATACGCAAAATTTAAAAATAGGTTCCAAAACCTGAGGGAAGGATTTCACAACACAGTTTTTCTGTTTACAGGGTATTTTGCCTGTGAATGCGAAATGGAAAATAAATTACATAAAAATACTTCCATGTTTGTCATACGTATCTAAGGAGTAATAAAATGCAATTGTGTCAAGAGGCAATCAATGAAAGCGAGAGAGGCAATTTGAAAACGATATCCAACTTTTTTTTTTCCAAAAAAACATGTATATATAATAACAGCTGTATAATAAATAAAAAGTATTAATGTAAACACAGAGACAGTTTAGAATCATACCTGTGAAGTCTACTGCTTTTAAAAGGTCCATTCTAGCAACAGCGACTTTTACCAAGTCATACAGTTCAATTGTTGGGACACAAACATCACTGGATGACAGCCTGTGCTGTGTATTGTCACAGACACACTTTTGCTCTGTTAAATCTATGGAGATTACCTTTTTAGCTTTGCTCAGTACCTGTGGAAATTGCTTCAGATTTTGAAGTGATGAAGTCTCTGTCTGATTATTACTGTTACTAATTAATGTTATGGAAATAATGAAAGTATTTAGCAAGACTTCAAGGCCTATTTGTGCTACACCCTATATTCCCTTGTCATTAAAATATTTATCTTGCCTCAAAATGTTATGAACTAAAACTGTAAAAGTGGGTGGGCACAAGAAACAGATGAGGAGAGCACAGGGTAACAGCATGACAATTATGAGGAGTGTAAGAAGCAGAGGTGAAAAAACTCCATCTACCTAGATCGAATTATGCATGTCTTCTTTCTCCACTTTCCTTTATCTTTCTCTTAATTAAAAATAAGTGGCCTGGTTTTCAAAAATCTGAGCACTCAAAACCTGCGCTGATTTCACAGGAAGCTCTGGGTGTCAGCACATTAGAAAATTAGGCCAGAAGTGTTTTTATCTTTGGAAACTTCATAAGATTTATCCTTTAAATGGGAGTGACTAGAGGAAAGCATTGGTAGCTATAACTTACAGCAGTGGAACAAGTCAGGTTTCTAAAAATCATGACAAATTTAGTCTTGAGTATCATGAGTATCTTTTGCTTCTCTTTTTCTTTCCTGGTGTTGCATCTCTTGACTGACACCTCTCTGACCCGTTTTGATAAAAAAAGTCTAACAATCTTGAGCAAATTTCATATTGTTCTTGTCAGGGTAGTGTGGTGATAGGCTTGGAAATTTACTTCCAGGTTGGGAATTTCAAGTATATATCAGGTGAACAGCCTAGAAATATCTATACTGTCCTTTGATTTCTTTTCTTGTTTACATGACATTTCTTTAATAATAAGATGTTCAGGGTATCCCAACCATTACTATGGTCCACACTTACTTTTATCAGTTGGAACTAAATGTCACAAAAATTAAAGGTGCCATGATTTTGAAAGAATGCTATGTGAAATATCCATTTTTAAAATTATTTATTTATATATTTATTTATTTATGGGAGAAAGTTTTATCGGGTGTTACAAATCCATTTGCATTTAACTGTACGGAAAACTACACTAGTGATAAAAAAATGGATATTCAAAGAGATCTGTGAAGATGGGTAAAAATAAAGTACCTGCACTTCCATTATCAAAACACACCTGATACTGGCAAGCAGCACCTTTTATTTGAGCTGAAATTGTTTGCCTGTCTTCACAAAGAGATTAAGTTTATGTAGCATGTCCTAGCTTCTCAGAAGTTTCTTGCATACTTTCAATATGCACTTACATTTTATACCTACAGTTCCCCTTTTGCTTAAAAAATATCTTTAGTGACATTCAGCCGATTTCCAGCATAAAATCTTCCAAAAATGACCAACACTGTGTTTTTTCATATCAGGCACTTCATACAGTGCGATCATATGAATTCCCTGTTGGAATGTTTCACAGCCCTGTTTCAGTATTATTTTGTATGCTGGTTTCAGCCAAGGACAGGGTTAATTTTTTGCAGTAATGGAGAGAGTGTGTGGCTGAGGGGGCCTGGCCAGGACCGAGATGTTACTGAATTCTGACTTACCTCAGTGCAAAGGGGTGGGGAGGGGAAAGGAACTCTGGCTTCTGAGAAGAAGGGGATGGCTTCTGGTCAGTAGAGAGTGTGGAGGATGAGCTCTTGGGGTGGGGTACCACCAGCTCCAGTCACATTGCTTTGGGTCAGGCTTGGTGAGCATCTGCATGCAAATCGTCTTTTCTTTTGTACACTTTTGTCATAATATTGTTGCTGTTATTGTTAATTTTCTTATTTCATTGCTGTTTGCAAATTTTTCTTATCTTAGCCCATGATCTTTGCCTCCAGTTGTCCTCTTGGGGGAAGGAAGGGGGAGAGGGGTGAAAGGGGAACCAGGTGAGCACCAGTGTGGTTTGGAGTCTTGGTGGGAGAACTCAGGTGGGGAGTACCATTCCTAAATCACATTTTGGTCAGGGAAGAGCATGCTCTGTGTGACAGATTAACTTATTTTAATCCTTTTTGTTTCCTTATGTTTTGTACTTAGGTTTGTATGATTTCTGGGACTTCTATTTCTCAATTGACTTCGATATTGACATTCTTAGTCATAATACATTTCCCTCATATCTCACTGCATAACATTAGCAATCTTCATAGATTTTTAGGTTAGGGTGTTCTGGTATGAGTACAAATGTGAGCTGAACAAATAAAGAATAGTCCTGTCAAGAAGGACTTGGGGGTGCTGGTGGATGAGAGACTGGACATGATCCAGTAGTGTGCACTTGCAGCCCAGCAATCCAATTGTATCCTGGGCTGCTTCAAAGAGCAAGCAGGGCAGGGAGGTGATTCCAGTTCCCTGCTCTGGTCTTGTGAGAGCCCAGCTGAAGCACTGTGTCCGGCTCTGGGGTCCCCAGAATAGGAAGGGCATGGACTTGTTGGAGTGAATCCCAAGGAGGGCACCAAGTTGATTAGAGGGATGGAGCACCTCTGCTATGCGGAAAGGCTGGGAGAATTGGGATTGGGATTCAGCCTGGAGAAGAGAAGTTTGGGGTGACCTAGTTTTGGCCTTCCAGTTTCTGAAGGGAGCCTACATGAAATACAGAGAGAGACTATTTAAAAGAGCATGTAGTGTCAGAACGGGCAATGGCAAAACTGAAAAAGGGTAGGTATAGATTAGTTATTAAGAAGGAATTCTTTATTGTGAGGGTGGTGAATCAATGGAACAGGTTGCCCAGAATAGTTGTAGATACTCCTGGATGCATGGAAGGCCAGGTAGAATGGGGCTTTGAGCAACCTGGTGTTCAGACCTGGTTATTAAAATTGTTAGAGATGCCTTTTCCCAAATTAAGGTGCAAATGAGGCCATATGCCAAAGTCAGTAGTGTGGATTTTATGTAACAGTAAATGTGAGGTAGAGAGAGAGAGAGAAAGAAAGAAAGAAATAGGAAAAGAGAGTGGGAAGAGAGAGTGAAAGTAACAGATAAACAGATAAAGAGGAAAATATCACCACTCCATGAATCTCAAGAGCATCATCTTGATCGTCTCCTGATCTTCTCAGTGGTGAGGGTCCTGCAAAGCATTCAATGGATTCAATGAATTAATACTCATTTGGGCAGGGTTGGAGTGCCCAGGTACCTCCCCTGTAGGGGACAATTCTGATGTTGTCTCTTGCAGCAGACTCTGGACCCATTGCATCGCTTTGTGTCAGGTGCAGATCTGGTGCAAGGCCTCAGGAGGAGGCGGCATTTTGGGAGTCTTTGATGGTTTATGACACTTCTCAGCTGCCTCTCAGGTGAGTCCTGTGTGTGTGGCCCTCCCAGGGTGGAGGGTTTTACAACCGAGCCAGTTTGTGTAAGGGAGGATGGGTGTTCACTCTCTCTGACCAGAGGTTACACTACACACCCAAAACTCTCCTCCTCCTTCTCCTCCCCACCTTAATCCCAGCCAAAGCTAATTTTCAGGATAGCTGCTAGGTTTGACTTTCTTTGTCTTCACCCTCAGCCTTGTTCACATCTTCCCAGACCTGACAAAACTGGGCAACAGTATCACCTTTATCTTATCTGAAGTTCCCTTAGGAGACTTAACTCACAGTCCAAAGGAGGCATGTTCAGGGACAGGTAGGTTTTGATGGTCACAGCTTCTTTATGCAGTTTTGCCATAACAAGAAAATATCCTTCATAGCAATGCTTAAACCATTAACCGTAACATTTCAGTCTCTCACAACTGGTCCAGTGAAAGGTGTCACTGCAGGGGTGTAGGATGAAAATGATCTTTAGTGTCCTTTCCAAGGCAGGCCATTTCATGATTCAGTGTTTCTATGATTTTCAAGCTTCAGGTTCCTATGGCTCATCTTGAAGTAACTCATCTGATGGTCTGAATTACGAAGGTCCCCAAGGATCCTCAGTATACATTTTTTTAATTAATAGAATTCACTGAACACTGTCATTTAATGTTTCTAAATACTCATGAAGTAAAGCAAAACATTAATTTCAGCTGCACTTGATTCCCTTTCACATGAGTTCACTTTCTCTAAACATGAAAGTGTCAAGTCATTGGTTAATTTTTGTTTGAGAAGAGCAACTGATAATCTATTTAAAACTAGAAAGATGAGTATTTACATTTTAGTATGATGCCATGTATTTCTTTATGTTTTCATATGCATTGATTATAAAATATCTATTTTGCTGCATTTCAGATACATAACAGTATGTTAAATGATTTAAATAAATAATAATTGTTTGTTTATTGGCCTGGGAAATGCAAGTACTTGTTTCTTTGATGTTCGTAATTAAGAAAGAAGCAGGTATTTCCCAGAACTGAAGATGACAAGCACAAATTTCTGACTACAAAGTCTAATTCTGTGATGTTATTCAAATATATAAATATGATTATGTTTAATATGAATTCTCTTGGTCTAATGGGAAGTACATTTTGCAAAGAAATTTTAACATTGACTGAAAAATCTGTTGAACTCAGGCAAATGAACAAAACTTTGCCTTTAATTATCATCAAAGTTTTTACATTGGTCTCTACTCCGTTATTAAACGTTGTAATATGCCAGTTCTCATTACAGTCTTGCATTATTCTTTTTTCATCCTAATTCCAAACAGGATATGTTGAAAGGTCATGGAAACCATCTGATCAGCATTACCAAAGGCCAATTTAATTCCTTTTACAGTAAAATGAACTTAGAAGAGGATGGTATTTAAAGCAACAATTTGTGATTCTGACCATCCAAATGAGCATTGACTGCTTTCCAATTCAAAAATACAGAATTTTAAACCAAAATTTAAAAAAAAACCCTTTGTATAAGAGGTTATATAGTGCCTTGAACAAAATATCAGAAAACTAGACAAGGTTACATAGTTATTGATGAAATTTCTATTTCTGTGTCATGACTTTTGAAAATAAGAATAGAAGGGTCAGAAAGTTTATTTTGGTTCATAAGTCCTATAGAATGATTTAACATTGGAATGTCAAAGGAAAGTGGTCCATTCATGACATTATTATAGACTTGGTAATGGTTTTGCTGAAATAGAACTATTTATATATTTTTGTTTTCTTTGCCTCTTAATATGTGCTCTGCCTGGACAATGAAATGCAGATTAACAAACTGGAGCTGCTGATGGGTATTTTATTGCCTTGTGCTTTGCCCATCCCTTCAGAACAAAATTTTAAATTAATTTTAAAAAATAATAAAATAGAATATCCTGACTTGGAAGAAATCCACAAGGGCGATCCAGTCCAACTCAGGCCCTGCATAGGACACCCCAAGAATCACACCACATGCCTGAGAGTGTTTTCCAAATGCTTCATGAACTCTGCCAGGCTTGGTGCAGTGACCACTTCTCTGGGGAGCCTGTTCCAGTGCCCAAGCACTCTCTGGGGGTTCCTGATATCCATCCTAAATGTCCCATGACATTCATGCTGTTCCCTCATGTTGCGGTGCACAAGTTTTAAGTTTATTATAAGTTGATTTCATTTATAATTGTAANGCGTCTCTCGTTCGGGGCTCCCGGAGCCCTAGCCGTACTCCCGACAGAAGATCTTTTCGGGGGACGGCCCACTCCTGGCGCCGAGCCTCGCCCTCGTGGGCTAGTCGGGCCGGACGGGGTGGACAGGAGGAGGGCGAGGCCGCATCACCCTCAGTGTGGGAGCCGCAGGTGGTTTGGATGGCTGGGACTGACGGAGAGATTTCTAAAGCCAGGTTTTAGAACTGGTGGTTTATTGTAAAGGGCGTGGGTAAAAGTGCTCTGCTTGGAGCTGCCAGCCACAGCTCGGAGCAGGCCTGTGAGAGCAAGAGAGCAAGAGTAAAGAGGGTAAAAGGCAAAAGCTAAGAAAAAAGTATAAGAGGTAAGAAGTAAGAACATAAGAGAGTGGGCTTCCCGTTACAATGCGTTAAATCTTTTTCTGTATTGAATATCCTAATTTTCACTAAACAATCTAATACAAGATACAAATCCTATAGCATTTACATACAGCCTATAAGAATCACTACATTACCATACTGTGTTACACTTTAAACCCTAAAAACTACTCTTTGGACCCTTTCTGCCAAGCTAGCAGGGTCTTTTCTGACCTTTGGACCTGTCTGCAAGCAGAGGGAATTGTTCAATCAAGAGGGGATTGCTTTCAGCTGGCCATACTATTGTTTTCTAGTTATTCAGTAACTAAGGTTTGGTATCTCAAAGATGGCTTTCATTTCGATCTCGCTTACAGTTTCCATATTCTCAAAATCTTTTGCTAGACAATCATATTTATAAGGTTTTCCATTTTCGTCTTTCCCAACACCTCAGGTCCTGTCACTGGTCACCAGAGAGAAGAGATCAGGGTCTGCTCCTCCTCTTCCCCTTATGAGGAAGTTGTAACTAGAGTGAGGTCTCCCCTCACTCTCGTCTTCTCCAGGCTGAACAGACCAAGTGACCTTGTATCTTCTCCTCAAGGCCCTTCACCAACTTTATGGCCTTTCTTGGATGCTCTCTAATAGCTCTATATCCTTCTTACATTGGACTGCCCAAAGCTGCACATCGTACTTTTAGCCATTGAAAGGGGATTGCTGGCATTAATATTAATCACTTACAACCAATGTATAATCAATTGTGTATAATCAATTGTCTATGTCAGTGGCTTACAGTCAAGTTGGGTGATTAAAAATAACTATCTTCATCGACTATAGTTTCTCTAAATACATCATTCTTCCGTGGATATGATTCTCAGAACTCATTCTAAATAGGTTCATTAGGTTAAGCATTTAATGTGCATTCTAGTAAAACATATATATTTTCAAGATCACAGTTGTTTACAACTTGCCCTAAACCAAATTTCAGGAAATGCACTTAAACTGACAAAACCTTGGACATTATGGGCCCACAGTAAAAATTACTCTGTACAGAAATAAAGTGTTTCTGAAGTTCCAGACTCTTCATAGCCTATGTCATGCATCTATTTAAAGGATACTAAAGGTTCAACAGTCTTTTTTCTCTACAACAGATCAAAAACCAATAGCTCCATAAGTTTCCATATAGATAGTGAAAATACCTAAACATCCATTTTGACAATGGATAAGAAAAATGTGTTTTCTTCTTCAAAATTAAAATAAACAAACAAGCCCAAAATCCACATTTTATGTATTATTAAAAAATATATTTAGGAGAGTAAGCAAAAAAACCCCAGCCAGATCATGCTATCAGAAATAATTTGCATATTTTTCCAGAAAGTTCCTTCAGAGAAGAATTTGTCAAATTCCAATATTACTTTTCATTACAGTAGGAAATAATCTTGGAGTTCTTGGGAATGGCATTTTCATTTTCCATGAGGATGTAAAAAATATTGCAATAAGGAAAAGTAAAATTTAAAAAAAAATCTGCAGATGTTTACATAGCCTTTTTTTCAGATACATATTGAATTTAAATAGATTCCAATGTGTATTTTCAAATCCAGTGTTACCTATTTCAGGAAAATTATCAGCAAAAGTTTCTCTCAGTCAAAATTCTAAAATTTAAGTTTTAATATTTCATCATTAAATTAGTTTGATTGTATTCAAAGGCTGGGATGAGTCGTGCCTCCTTGTTTACATTGGACTGAGTAATTTTGAAATACATAAAGGACCACGAAGGAACAGAAAATTACTTTTTTCCATCTCAAGCACCTTTTTCAACTGCTTGAAGTGAAGATAGGGTTAATTGTCACCAGATGTCTTGTAGTACCTAAAATTCCTCTTCTTTAAGTCTTAATGTTTCTTTTTAAAAGTTCTCTGTTCTCTCTGTTTGATTTATCCCCCATTAAATACTGTGTTTCCCTAAATATGTCACCAATATCATCTGCTCTATCATAGTTATACCAGGATCTCTTCTCACATTCATTCACATATAGATTTTTTGAGTACTGCGTTTACAGAAAATAAGCAGTACTAAGTACAGTAAGACATTTATTAAATTCTCAGTATAACACAAGATATTATAAGAATAAATGCAGTGGTTTTTAATCTCCATAGTATTTCTCTTCTATGCCATAGGCTTGCACAAGTAATTATATACTTGAATAAGAGTTATACAATGCAGAAATTGTCTGTTCTATTTCTGGTTTTATTCTCATATTAAGAGTGTAGTGACCAAGTTACTGAGCAGCGTCTCTATGCTGGTGATAGGCAGAAAACAAAAAGTAACATCTTAAGCTGTCATAGTTTGGATTAATATGTGGATGCAAAAAAAGTGTGATACAGAATACAAAATACTCTGAAAACATATAAAGGGATCACTTTTGGTTAGCTTTTTTTCCCACTTTTCTGTTTCATTGAACTGAATGGCAGTGTTCTGGTGTTTTGTTTCATTAGTGTCACCATCAATATCCAGAGCACTTTCTCAAGAAGAATAATTCTCAGTGCTGCTTTTTAAATAAGTGCAGGACTTCTGGAATATGCTTGAGTGGTGTGTATGTCATTAGCAGTAGATGCCTTTGGACTTCTATATCTTTAAGCATGAGAATCAGAATCGTGCTAAAAATTACATGGTGATTTATTCATGTTGCTCGATTAACTTTCTCCTATCAAACTTGTGACAACCAGAAAAAGCTTGAGCTTTGGTGGAAAGGATGATGAATCATTATGATGTGGCAGGGATCCAATAAATGTGATACTCTGAGTTTGTATTGATTTTCTTGCATTTACTGACTTGTGTTGCTGTACTTACTAATTTCTGTACTTTGGTCTGTGTCAGTTTTCTACATTTTTATTTCTTCACATGTTCCTATTCTGCCCAGAATAAAAATTTTGTGAACTGTCATCTTTATATAAGGCAGTAGCATATGGATTCCTGCAGTAATTAGGATTCTTGGTCCTTTGTTGGTTCTTCTCACATGTCTTATTACTTAATCCCTGCTTGTATTTCTCTGTAAGGTTTAAAGTCAGAAAGTGTGATATTTGGCAACAAATACCTTATCCTTGTTTCACAGCAGACAATAGTAATAAAGTGGCCAGCACATTCAAGAATTTGTTCTATTTTAAATTCAGGTATTTTATGCATTCTGTCCTAGGATGACTTTTTTTCTTCCTTTTTTTTAAGATTGATCATAGTCATTGATAAAACCCATCAATCTTCATAGTAAAAATTTCTCTGTGGGGTGGTCAGATTTCAGCTCCAGAAGTGTGTAAAGGAAAAAATAAAATAACTTGTAATTTTGATTATTTTTATCATTATTTATCTTTTTTTTTTCTTAATGCATGTATTTTACAGAACCTGTTTGCCTGAAAAAGTACATCTAGTATACAATGTCCATACTGTGTTCTGTATGCAATAAAAAATAAGAGGATATAAGTGAAATATTAGCTTGAAATAACTTGTTCATCTGTTGATTTTTTTTGTTTATCTGTTTGTTTGTTTATTTTTATGCAGCAAAATTTATTGTAATACTATTGTTATAAATATAGAGCTAGCAAATTCCATATTGATGAAGCCTGGTTAATATCTGAAGTAAAGGAGTCTCACCTTACTACACAATTGACATGTAAATACATTTCTGATGAGAACTCCAATTTTAGATTTATGCAGACAAATTAAAGTGTACAGATAGAAGTGCCTGTGTGTGTCATAGTTATCTGGGCTTCCCTTACTGTCCATGGGTCTCAGGGGAAATGCCTACATGTAAGTGTTCAGTGAGATTATAAATGTCCTGTTTTAGTCAAAGACTTACACATGGGCTCGTGTGATACAATGGAAGATCTGTGCCATCCCAGGGCCACAGCTGGAGGCTAAACACCGTATTCAATGCCATCTTAAATGTCACTAGGTCCCCAAGGGTGAGCAGATGAAGTCAGCACAAGAGCCTTAGTCAGCGCAATCAGCAAGTCAATAAGCCTGGAGATTTATTCTTCTGTGTAGCCTGCAGATGCTTGATTCAGTTGCTCATGCAGTGATATCTAGATACTGCCTGGGGTATCACATAGGAGGGTCAGATATGACACAAGACCTTTGAGAGACTCATGTCCTTCTAAGGCTGTACCAAAGGCCAGGCAACTTGTCTAAAGAATTTAAAAGTTATCACTCATACATGGCAAAAGAATCCCTGTGTAGTTGAGGGCCAGCTGAAATACTGTCTGGACTCCCCTGAGTTTATTAACCAAGTCTCTTCTGACTACTACAGTATCTTAGAAACCTATGCATCTGTAAACTTGTACACAGAATTAAAACCTGATTTATGTGTATATCTGTCTTTCAGACATCATCCTATTAAGATTTTAACCTGCTTAGGTTGTTTTAATAGTCTAGATAGGTATTAAATTCTTGAAAAAATAGGAAGAGTAGTTAGTTGGCTGAAAGAGAAAGATCCTGTTATTTCAGGTCTGAAGAAAATACTTTTGTGTCCTTTCAAAGTTTATTTGACATCAGGGAATCCTCCAAGTAAAACACAAATCTACAAGAAACTGAACTTTGGTTCTGATACTCATGGTCTTACTTATTTTCTATATGGTTTTGAAAGCACTATACAACAACAAATTCTGTGTTACTGCTGTGTCTGTTTTGCCATCACTTCTTTAATGTAACTTTCCTGCTAACTTTCCCACAATATATAATGAATGGACTTCTCAAGGCTTGCTGCCTTATTTGCAAAATGTTTGCAGTTGTAGAAACTTCTTTGGATTTCTATGGTTTCCATGATAGCAGTCTTACTTTAAATAGTACAGCATGAGCAATTGTTATTGTGTAGAATGAAGAATAAAAGCAGAGTGATCGCTTAATACTCCTTATGTTTCTTGAAGTGTTCATTTGACATGATTAAATCATTTTTGCACAACTTTGAAAATATCTAGCTGTATGTATTATTGAGTCTCAAAGCTAAAATACTTTACATTATTTACTTGTATGAAAAATGTTCAATTATTGGTTTATTCACTGTTTTATTTTCTTTTCAGATTGCAAACCCTCAACTAACTGATTTAGTAGTTTCACAGAGAATCAATTTAAGGACATTGAAAATCCTAATCAACCCACTAAAACACTAAGGATCTTGAATTATGTTGGACATCTAAATATTCTAAAACATGAATTGCCAGAGAAAATTTGTTTTCTGAGGTCTGGTTACAGTAATTATTAGAGTGATTCTCATTAGTGCAGCTATAAAAGGTCAGCTATCTCTTCCTATCATGATGCCAGTTTTTTGTTAGTTTATGACCTGGCTAATTTTCCCTGATTTCTCACAGCGTCAGCTACCTCCAAAAGTGGGTGTAAATCAATGAAATAATTCCATAGGCAAAGGACACTAAAAAACCTTTTCTAATGGTTTCAAACATCTATAAAAAAGGATTATTTTTGGATTTCAACAATTTCTTCTGAACCTCTGATTTTTACAGGAGAAAAGAATTGAGACAGTTGTTACTTACTGTAGAAAAATAGCTCCTGGGCATATCAAGCAGATACCTTTATTATGCTTTAACTTCTGCTTTAATGCCTATAATAAATCAGAATGGGACTGAAATAATTCCATTGACATTTGATTATTCTAATATCACTGACTCATTCTAAATCTCAATGGGAAAAGTATGTTTTCACTTAAAATTGCCATTATACAACTAGATATACAAGAAATAATTACACTGACTTGTCAATTTTTCAGAAATAAGGGAACACCATATTGACTTTCTGTTGAAGGGGGGGCCATTATGCTAAGAGCAAGATAAAGTAGTTTTTGAATTGACATGTGAGCATTATCACTTCAAAAGCTTTATTCTGAGGCAGTGTTTTTAGGAGTCTATGTGTTTCACACCTTGGTATCATTAAGACATAAAAAATGGAATAATAAATGTTACTGTGGAAAGTAAGATTGAGCATGATTTAGAGTGAAACAAAGAAAACCACTCAGCATAAAATTCTTCACTTATTTTGTATATGATGCTTTCTTTCCCAAAACATACCTGTGTTCTTGGTGAGTGACTGCTAGAATAAAAAAACAATTCTGCAGTAGTTCAATGTATTATTCAAGATGGGAAGTGGAATGGTGGGAGTGTCATTTTTTTCAATATTTTCCCACAAGTCCTTTCTGTCAATTGGAAATAAAAGAAAAAATATATGCCTTTTCTGGGGAAAGACCATGCACTATTCTCAGCTCATTGTAGTGCTCATCATCCTCATTTTTGCAGCAGAGATGTCAGACTGTGCAGATATTTTTACCTCAGCAAATGCTTTTGGCTCTCTGGAAGAATTCTTTTGCATTTGGGCTGGCAGCTTTGGTGTTGTCACTTGTATTGTCATGTAGATATGCTTCTGACTAGCTCCTTTTGCTCAATTTATTGTCATTTTTTCTTGTTGATATAATTTTTGTTTTTCTATGACTTGTGCTTGTCCATTTTATGATGGGGCTTCCTTGCAACTAACCCCTCATAAAATCTCTTTGTGAGATGTTTTAATAGTCTCTTAGCAGGAAAAGACGGATGAAAAGATCATTTTCTCACTATTTTTCTTGAAAGTCTTCCATTGTACAGTTAAATGCCTCTATAGTCATGTACTGTGCGAGAAAATTGTATTTTATTATGAGCAGAGGTTTAACTTATTAAAACATGTATTGCATTAAAATGCACATTTTGCAGCCAGATAAATAATTTGATGGGATTCTGAAGTCCTCTGAACTTAAAAAAAAATATATTTGGGAATAACATTTGCATGGAAACTCTTAGATAATACTACAAAATAAATAATGTAAGTTTTCTGGTATGGTTGCATTAGTTAAGGGAAACTGTATATGTGTACAGTTGTCTCTATGTAGTAGAGACATAACAGAAAGGAGAAACCTAAGGAAAATACGAAAAATTAACTCTTTTCCTACCATCACTCAGGTGCTTCAGTCATCTTCATGATCTTCTCCAGACTTTCTTCTTAAAGTTGTAAATTATGTTGCTTTTTGCTTTAATAAATATATCTAATTGCTTCATATGTGAGATTGTGGATCCATGAGATTGTTATTTGCAGTTAAACTTAGTAACAGGAGGTGAATTGAATACAGGAGCAGAATGACAGAAAAAATCTAAGTAGGTGGCTTCACCATCCTTTCTATGTCTTCCTTCTTCTTTCAAGAAATCTCTTGATTACAGTTCAAGTTGTGATATCAGAATATTTCACATGATGGAAAACCATTTTGAAAGGATGAAGATTATTGAACATATTACACAAAGTATTTTAATAGTGACAAGAGGTAGAACAGATTTTTGTTCTGCTAAAGCCTTCTTCCTGTTTTCTCCAACATACATAAATTAAATTTTACTGAGAATTGCAAACCAGCTAAAGTCAGTGAAAATTCTGTACTAAATTCGGATATTCTGATATGAATCAGTATTTGGCTGAAGGGAAATATCTGAGACTATAGCTCATGAGAAAAACAAATAATGGTAAGGTTAAGGTCTTCCTAGGAGAATCACTGAACAATATTAGAGACGCTTTTAGCCAGCTAGTCCACAAGATTAGAGCAAAAGAAAAATAACATATTAAAAACAAAAAAAAGGGAGAAAGAAAAGTATATGACCTCTTAGAAACTGAGTGAAGATGTATAACAAGGATAGCAGATCTAAGATGCTATGGAGGAATTAACTAGAGATAAGGAGATGCTGACTATAGGTCACATATGGCTTACTTGGGTAAAATCCATCAAAAGAGTATTTCTTTTTACTGTACCCTAGTGTAAGTGTAAAGATACATATTCCTGTTACAAAATGGAAGGATTGTTTTGGTGCAAAGTAAAGTTTGTAAAAAGGGTTTGGAATCTAATAAGGAAAAGAAAAGAGAAGGAACAGAGGAGAAACTAAAAGAAAACACTCAGCATGACCTCCAAAACTACTGCTATGAGGAAACTCACAGAATCACAGAATCACAGGTTGGAGGGTACCACAGTGGGTCCAATCTCCCTGCTCAAGCAGAGGAATCCTAGAGCACATGGCACAGGATTGTGTTCAGACAGTTCTTGAATAGCTCCAGTGAGGGAGACACAAAAACCTCTCTGGGCAGTCTGTGCTGTTGCTCAGTCACTCGCACACTAAAGTTCTTCCTCATATTCAGATGTAATTTCCTGTGCATCAGTTTCTGCCCATTGCCTCTTGTCCTATTGCTTGGCACTACTGGGAAGAGCCTGGAAACCTCCTCTTGACACCCTCCCTTTAGATACTCATAGACATTGATGAGGTCCTCTCTTATTCATCTCTTTTCAAGGCTGAACAGACCCAGTCCCCCTCAGTCTTTCCTCATAAGAGAGATGTTCAGAACTGGACACAGTGCTCCCTATGCTACCTCACTTGGGGCTGAGTAGAGGGGCAGGATTAACTCTTTTATGTGTTGATGAGAAAGAAGTGTTTATAAAGTGAGTGTTTTGTCCACCATTTTTAAAGAACTTTTAAAAATTAATAGCAAGAATTTTAAAAACTTGTGCTGTCACTAAGCAAGTCAATGAGTGAAAAGCATCACAGATACATTTCAGGGAGTGGAGGGAAAAAAATTAAGGTTGAGAGCGTGAAAAAGGGTGAACATTTTTGTTTATGAATTGAAGATTTAGAAGTATTGTGATTACATCAATAAAAGAATATTAAAATTCCATCAGTCAAAAATCTATGCACAATATTTCATATTGTTTCTTGTATTATGAAGTCCAATTGCATTTGGGTTTGGTCTACATTTCAGACACTTCAATTAAATTATTCTCCTGAATTTTTCAAAATGACAACAGCTTTTGTGAGATAAGAAAACAGTTTCTCTCAGGGCATAACTGTTTTCATGAGTAGAAAGCACTAAAGCTTTTATTAATGAAACAAAGAAAAATATAACATGAACCAAGGACAGGAAACTGAAGCCAGACAAGTGCAAATACCTGAGAAATCACAGGGTTTAACAGTGAGAATAATTAACAGCAGAAGCAGAAGATTTTCCATCATTGAGCATTTAAAAAAGATACGTAATTGAGGGCCCAATTCAGGTTGCCTCCTTTAGTTTTCAATTTGGTGAAGGTGTCTGCCTCATGCACCATTTCAGAACACTCAACTGATTGTTCTCTCTATGAAGAACACAAGGGCAGAAATATTACAGCTCTAGATATGATTTCATGAAGTTGACATAAGCCTTCATGTGTTATCCTCATGAACCAATGTGATATTTAGCATGAATATGTAGCATGTTGTAGGACTTAGTCATAGCAGTACTGATATGAAAGATTCATTTCCCAATACTGAGAGGAGCCACTTGGAAGAAATCAACAGAAAACACAGAAATACTTGTCAGCATCTTGTCAAACTGCAAGATGTTCCATTCAGTTCAGGTTCAGAAGATCAAAACCTGTACTGAACATGTCCACTTAAATTATCATTATTCAGTAGTGGGGAGTACTACTGTGTATATTAGCTCACTATTCTAACAAGAAGAGCAGTACCCCACAATGTAGAAAATTTGTGCTGAGCAAGGGCTCTGCTTGCTGATTTTGTTGTTGCTTTTTTTTTTTAAGTACAAATATGTCATATGATATGCATAAATATCTCCTGTAAGCTAAGACCAGAACTAGAGATAGTTCTCCGAGTGTTTTCAGTGTGAAAATGGTAGTGTTTCCTCCTGGCCTCCTGCCTGAACATTTTTTCCCTCCTGCCTGGAGTAATTAGTAGGCCACCTACTGAACAACTTTTAAGTTTGGCTGTTTAAATATGATTTTATATTGAGGCTTCTGTATTGCTTTAGAAGTTATTCCCTGACCATATCACACCTCAATGTAGCTGAGGCCAAGTCAGCCTTCTTCATCCCTTAAACAACCTGAGCCTGAGCATTGCACTCCAGATCATTGTCAGCTAAGTATAGCAAGCTAGTATAGGAACCTCCAGTAAAAAAAGAGATGGTGAAATATTGCTTTTCTTATTTAGATAGATAATTGCTATTTAAAAACCACAACGAATCTGTGTTGAGAAGCAGAGGTGTTTAAATTACTGATGTAAGCCCCCTTAGCACCCAAAAGCTCAAAAACTATTCAAAATCTATAAACTAAAAACTAACAATCTTCAACAGAAAGGATGGCTCAGAGGGCCAAACCTGACCTGTATCATGCATTCCTTTAATTTTAACAAGAAAAACATGTCTTTGTTCTTTCTAATGATCATGAGATTACTGTAGGATGGTAGCACCCAAAGGCCTAAGTGGGGATAGTGCTGTGTGCTTTACAAACACAGATAAATATCCCACCCAGCACAGCTTATGATCTGAAAGGCACAAAGAGTTTGAGGGGTGGCAATGGAGATACAGCTTCGGAGCAAATGAAAGCAATGCTGATTAACAGAGCTTTGTTGACTGAATGCTTTCTTCCTGATTTTCCTCTTTGAATAGGAGTAGAGGTCAAATACAGGAAATGGCAGGACGATGGAATTTAATGAAACAAATAGAGAACAAACATGAAATGGGAGGAATAATCACGGCTTGCTGTCTCTGGTTCTGTTCTACCTGCAGGAGAAGGTAGGCATGATATTACAGGGAGTTTTAAAAATATATTAAAAATAATTTATCAATTTGCTTTTTAGATGAGATGGTTTTTCTTTAAAATTGTGGAGACAATATGTGAACAGGTTATCCTGAGCCTCTAAGCCTTAATGTAAATACTTCATTAAGCATATAACTTTGTAAAACAATAGCTAAAAAAAACATGTCTAACCAAACCCTCATACTCTAGATATGAATTTGCCATACAGCTGAGTAATAGACTTCTCCTCTTCAAATATTCATGTACTCCAACCCAATCTATAACTTAAAAAAAAAATAACAATTAGAACAGATATATTGTTTAATATGCTTGAAAATGCAGAAACTATGAGCTTAAAAACACTGAGCAAGGGGAAAACCTTCTAGACTTAATTTAGAAACTGTGGATGCCAGGAGAGCTTGCCATCTCTTCTGTGTTACCATCTGGGGCCCATTATAACTCCCTTAAAGTCCCCCCTTTTGTTAAATTTTAGATGTAGATTGAAATTTGTAAAACAAGTGCATTAGAAATAGGAGGGCATGATGCACTGTAACCCGTCTGGCATTAAGAAGAGAAAGCTTCTTAGAGGTTGCCAGAAGAAAAAGCTTAAAGACCACTTCCTTTCAGCATTTACATACCTCAATCTATTTAAGTGACAAGAATGATCTTGTCCTTGGTAAAGGTCTATAATCACCTAAGTGGAGTTCATAATTTTTCAAAAGCGATATACGCCCATCCTTTTAACGTGATATTGGCCACAATCCCCTGTTTTCCCAGTGGTCAGAGTGCCTCTTTAGGATGCAGTGCACAAGAGCTCAAGCCACTCTTGTGTCTGAAGGGATTCAAAACCAACACCCTTTTTCTCTAATGAAAATACTGTAAATTGTCAAGAAATTGGTTAGACTGGTGTGATAAAGAGGCAATCTCAATACTTACTGCCAAACATTTTTGCCATGCAGAAAATAAAAGGAAAATGCCATTTTTTAGTGGAACTGAAACTAGCACCTTTTCAGGTGTCAACATGTCAGGTGTCATTTCAATAGGTATAGTATGAAAAAATGGATGATGTAGATTTTGAAAAATTACCTGTATCTGTCTCATACCTTAGTACAAATTATGAGCACATGATTTATTATAGCAAATATCAATAATAGAATATTAGCTATCTCGCCTAAGGTTCTGAATTTATTTCTTAATAAAAAATATGCAGCATACTAAAGTATGTCAGTATCTGAAGCATAAGCAGTTGCTCAATCACTCTTGCAGAGTTGGAGTACACTGAGTACCTAATCAATTTACCAAAGAAACTCCTTCAAATATATTATATTTGGGCCTGAGGTAACATGCATTAGTATATTTTTTCAGCTTCTGTACATGAATAATGGTAGAAGAGGAATGAATTGGCAGGTCTGACCTATAAAATCATCTTTAAAAGGGGTTGATAGACAGAACAAATAAACAAAGGAAGAAGTCTACTTTCTTTTGTAAACTTTCCTGTGAAAATATATAGCATGTTTTTTAAACTCTTGAAACCTTTGTTATCATTAGTGGGTATCTAAACTATTTCCTTCTAATCTTCCTCTCTCAATAGGTACCAAAGGCAGTTAACCATAGGTAGGTCAACAATTAAAAATTATGCTACAGATACAGGGAACAAGAGTTCGAGACAATAAAAAAGTTAAGGGACTTGAACATATATCATGCTAAGTGCTGGAAACTTTGAAAGTTAGACATCCAGCCTAGAAAGTGAAATCCATAAACCTGAATTAAGAGCCTAAGGGTGGTGTTCATTGATGCTTTCCTCTAGCGGTAAAACCTGTGAGAACTTTCTGCTCCCTCGTCTCTCCCAGTTATCTATTTTTAGCCTACAAAGCAGTATGCAGCTTTCTCAGTCTGTTCTGATGCAGCTGTGTGCAGAGAACATTCTAAATGGGTTCACTAGATTTAAAAAAAAATAAAAAAGAGCTTTATAACAACAGCAACAGTAAAGGATTTTTTTTTTTTTTAAACCTCATCCAGGTCACTTCAGTGATCCCATTTATAATACAGCCCCACAAATTCTACCTCATCTGACATGACAGTGAACTATGTTGTCAGGATGCATGGTATTTTTACTTTCTGACCTGCTAGACGAAATATGTTCCTGAACTCACACCTGAGAGTATGATTTAAAAGAGGCAGACCTATGAAGGTGTAGTCTGGTAGTCATCTGTGTTATGGCATTTCATAATAATTTCATACTACATCTATTGCTGGATCACAAAGCACTGCAGATCATCTTGGAGCACAGGAATGTATTTCTGTTCAAGTAATCAGAGTAGATGATGGGAATTTTATGCTGACTTCATACTTTTAACCAAGGTTTATGCTTGCTGTAAGTCGGTAGATGACACCTGAAGCAGCATAAAAATAGAGTGGCACAGACAGGTGATATTTTATCCAGCATAAGGCCAGCAAAGAAAAAAGTTCTTCCTTCAAAAGCTTGTAAACCGGCTTGACAAAATGGTCACGTGGCCGAAGTATTTTGATCCAGTAGCAGGCTCTCTAAAACCACATTTATTATCTCATCAAAACGTAGCATGTAGTAAGTTGAGTCAGCACTTAGCTCAGTCAGTCCAAAGTGTTAAATAGGGGTCAGGTGACCTTTTCACACATAGCAAGCTAAGTCTGCCCTTTGACTGTGAAAAACTTTCTTACTGTTTTCTTTATAAAAATATACATTGGTTAAATCCTGTGTCTCTTTGCATATTAGCCTAGCTATTAAATTATTTGATTAGCAGCTTGAAACTAAGTGCTCCAGTCTGTGCTGACACTAAAGTACTAAAACTTCAGCTGCATGTTTACCTGTGGCGTTAACCAAGATGCTGCTGAAGATTCTGAGTGGATTTTTTTCAGAGTGAAACAAATGGGTTACCAGTAATGCTTCATTCAACCAGATAGGAAAGCAGATGAACATCCCATAGCCTAAAGATTAAAAAGCTTTTAGGGGCCACTTGGGAGCCCTTGTCCTTGCTCCTAACAGACTTTGCGACTTTTAATCCAGTGATTTTTAGGAGCATTCAAAAAAGTCTTTGAATTCCCCTCTTTCCTTTTCTGCAATGTGTGAACTCTATGAACTGTGTATGCTGGTATTTTCTTTGCAGGAACTCATACTGTACCAGTTCACTGCAGAAAAAAAAAATAAAACAAACCTAAACTCCTCCCCACCCCCAATCAAACAAACAAACAAAGTCACAAAAACTAAACTAAATTAAATTAAACAAACAAACAAAAATTACAATCTAACACTATTTTTAAAAATTATTATTGTTTTTATTTACATGGTCCCACCATGATTTATTACATGATCCCCCGTGATTTACTACAGGGTAAACAAAAACAAAAAATGATCTTTTCTTAATACAAAGAAAATTTGTTTCCCAAATTGTATTCATTGTTCCTGTAGGCACAATAAAGGTGGATAAAACCCAACATGCTTCTTTTTATTGCGTATTCTATTTTACAAAACTACAGACTAGTCGAGATAATTTAACTAGAGCCAGAGGTAAATTCTTCCAGACCTCATTAGTGCCGTTCATGTCATGGACAGGGATGATCAACAGCAATACACAGTGCTTATTTCTCATACAGTTGATGCAAAGGTAACCCTTTTATTCAAAAGGTGATTTATGACTGTCTGGAGTCACTATCTTAGTCCACGGAGGCATTTGTAATATGATATGAAAGTCCTTTATTGACAGGATAATAAATTTTTTTTTCTATCTGAAGTACTTATGTAGTCTCCACAACAGTACATGGGACTCCCTCAATCTCAGAAAATGTTTACCCACCCAGTTTCTGGGAAAGGAAATATAATTAGCCCAGTTAACAGTTTAGGAATGCATATTCATCTCTGTTCCTAGGACACTGAAATCCACAGCCTTGGGTCAAGTACCTAAGCTCCCTGCTGTGATAGTTAAGTGCTCAAGTATAAAATTAAACATTAATTTCACACCTTGGACAGTAAACAGGAAGATATGCAGGAGTAGAATGTGTCAGACAGGTAATAAATATTTGTCTTTATCATTAATATGAGCCCCAATGACATGATATTCCTAATAAATTAATTTATGAGCAAAGAAAATGGTAGAAACTAACAAGGAAACTAGTTTGTTTACTTGTTTGTTTTTCTGTATAATAAGCAGGGGGTTAATCAGCATCTGAGAATGTTTGTGGAACATTATGATAACTGCCCGTGTTACTATCCTATGCTTGTTCTAAATTCACTTGCTAAATTACTTAATCCCCTTAACTAAACAAGAGAATATGGAAATGGTTGTGAGTTGTAAGACACATGATCAGTTTAGGGCTTTACTGTTCCTAAACACTAGACCTTCTTGTCTAGGGCACGGAATATGAAATATTTCTGGGCAAAAGTAGATTTCTGTATTTGAGGTTGTCACCTTATACTGTGTTTGTAGTGAGTGAGAAGAAATCGGTACTTTCATGCAATTTTCATTTTATAATTACCCTACACATGTAAAGTACCTCAGGTGGTTTAGCTGTTTACTGAGTCAAAGGTGATCAGAACAGATGTAGATGTCATGACTGCAGACATTTAAATTTAGCTGATGTGAATCTCAAACAAAATTATTGAAAAAGGACTATATCTCATTATTTCTAGTGTAAATGATATGTTCACCTAACAGGGTCTCAAAGATTTGCTATTCACTAGGATCTGAGGCAGAAAAATTAGTAAAGAAATGCAGGAGCACTAGAGAGAAGATGGTAGTGGAAAAATGTAATACCTGGAATTACTTTTCACAGGTAAAAAAATGAGGGCACTACTAAATACTGAATCAGCAAAAAAATATTTACTTTGGGACATTTTCATTCATTTCTAAACGTGATGTTGATGCAATTAAAGAATCAGTCCGCTCTGCTGATTTTGATAAATCGCTTCCTTGGCCAAAATTCATCCTTATAAGTGCCTATGGGCTGCTGACTGGGCAAGATCCCACTGTAAAATAAGATTTGACAACTTTTTTAGAAAAGTTCCAAGAAAGTTTGGGTGCCTGAGAAATATGGACATATGTAATATTTTTGTCTCTCACAAAAATGTTTTCACAAAACTGGGAAAAAATCCCCAAGCAGGAATTTGATTACATAGTCACAGTCTTATATTAGCAATCTGAAAACACCGTGAGACAGTAGCGAGCTGAAGACTCACCAGGGAGTTCATCTAGACAGTTTCCAGAGTCTGAATATTTCCCACCACTTGGATTTCGTAGAGTAGAGCCACCTCCTGTAAGGTGGTTTTAACATTTCTTTCAAATGAAAACCAAACAGCATTTACTACAGAAGTAGAGTGGTAGGTGGAGCTGACATTTTCCGCACATAGCAGCTGAAAAGTCAGACCATGAAAATACATGAACTTAATACCTATCTTTATCTTATTGGATTCAATCCCGGTAACTCTTTGACTAGTGTACTTCTTTGAACTTCCTCTGGAATATGTTTAAATCAATTGCAAGGTGGAGCTTAATTTTTTGGTGCTGAGTTTAAGGGTTACTTATCCATTCTACCTTACAAAGGCAGTGATAAAATACCAAACATTTGTAATGAACTGGAACCCATCAGTCCTCAGATGAACATAGTGAACATTCATTAGACTTGATGGCCATGTTTTAAGCATCACCTTTGCTTTCGATATACTCTTTCTTATGATTTACGAGAACTATTTTTTTTTTAAATGCTGACTTTATAGTACTACCACCTTAGAATAAGACATTTGGATGTGGAACATGAAGATTTGAACTCCTATCCACAGATATAAATTCGTCTTGTGTTTCTTATCTGATCACAGGGCCAGAGTAAAAAGGAAATCTCTATATCCTTCCTTTGAAAAGACAGGTTTAAACTTCAATCACAAGGAAAAGTATTTGCTTGTCCTTCAAGAAAGAAAGAGAAATGTTTAGTTTAAGAGTCTGGTAGAACTTACGTTTGATACAGTCAAGTTGCTCTCTAGTGTCAAGACCAAGGCATTTATCCATGTAGAAACCTTTTCTGGAACCTGAGCAGCTTCAGTGTGAAACTGTAAAAACTTATACACCTACCCTGTTTATAGCTATCTACATAAATAATCTGAGCATAGTCTGAAATGCTTTGGCATCTTAAAATCAGTAGACTGAAATGTGACCAATTGTATGTGGTTGTATGTGGTTAAGCAAAATACGTGAATAAACACAGCAGTGCTCATCATATTGGGACAGTTAGTATGTCCAGAGCTCGAAAGTGGCTCCTTGATAAGGCATGGAATGAACAGTAATAAAAACTGTGTAGTCAGACTAATTTCAGTGCTAGATGTCAAGGCCAGAAGGAACATAGAGAGAGGAAATAGCATTTGTGATCAGCTACCACTGTGACTCCGTTTGCAAATGTGTGATTAATGTAACTTCTTGCTCCACTGGGAATTTAACTTATGAGCTTTTCTTGAAGAGAAATACTAGTGTAACATTGTCATTGCTCAGAAAGGTGAGAGATCATCACCCTGTGTGTCCAGTACAGTTATTGAAGCCATACGTCATATGTCAGGATACAACAATGAATCTTTCACAGCCTTGCAAGGGATTTGTTAACGGGCTAGAACAGCTCCTAGATTAAATGCTCTCAAACTGTATTTGCTAACAGAGTGTGAAGTCCTAGAAGGTCCAATAAAATAGTCCTCACAGTCATTCTCTCCTGTTCACACAAGACCTTTTCTCTTCCAGTGTTCACAGTTCACTTCAAACATGACAGTGGATAGACAGAGGATGGGTGTGTTCCTCATCTCCTCCTACAAGGGAGGTATACCTGCAGACTGCAAAACTTACCTTTACCCACCTAATTTGGATGATGCTCCATTAATTTTTCCACAGCACATACACTTCAGTAAGTCACTTAGACCCAGTGTGTTTCTATCCTTGAAGCTATTGCATTTATTGGGAAATAATTCATTTCATTCCAGACAGGCACACCAAATGGAAGTAAACTACACGACATGTTTGCTGCTGTGTCTTTCATCTCAGTGTATTGATTTGAAAGCTTGTACTGATTTCTCCCAAATTAACCTTTTATTTTTTGAGTTATATAAATAAATAATGTGAAGGAAAGCAAGTGAAACTGAAGAGAGAAAAATCAACAGCACAGCTATGTGATCCTGAGCAAACCACTCTGAGCTTTTTTCAAGGAAAAACACTTCTCTCATCCTGTTTTGCTGTTGGATGTGTCAGTTTTACTGATTCCAATAATATTAACCTGATCAAAATTTAACAAAGACAAATAGAGAAACCGTATACATAATACATAAGGTAAAACTACATGTACTACTCTCTGCTGGAAATCTCTTATTTTTATATGAGTCTCTGATATTCCTTAAGATGCTCATTTCAAATGTGAAACAGATAAAGAATTTATGATCAAAACTCTAAACCTTGCATCATGTCTCTTCTGATTTACCTTTAAAGAACTGATTAGCAAATTTCATCTTGAAATAGTCACTGAACTGTAAACAATCTTCTCAGTATTTTGTCCAGGTGATGCTGCAAATTCCGGCTAGGAAAGAAATTAAGATAGCAGTCATGAATCTTCTATGTCATGCCTACTAGCCAAAAAAACCTGTCAAATACTCTGGCAAAAGTAGTCTAACCTCTTATATTTAACTCAGTGGTGGATCCAAGGTTTCTGCCATTTCTTATAGAACTCCCAAGATCCCTTATGTTGCCTTTTCCCATAAAAGAGCCACAGTGTCAGCCGTCAGCATCCTTTTTCTCTTTCTTTGAAGTGAGTTTTGTTATTGCAGGGCAGTGTGGTGCCTGACCTGAGATGGCCTGTCTTGCCCTATGAAAACATGGCTTAGTAGAGAACTGGGTAGGCAGTTTCATAGCTGCCAGTGCATCAGCAGAAGACACTGCACTGTTTGAAAGGCAAGCTCCCTCCCACACCATCCAACCTTGTTTTTCTTCACAAAGGCATGGAGAAAAGCTGCAACCTGAGAGGGCAGAGAGAAGAACACTTGAAAGCTTGAAGTACTTAGTGACAATGTTAAGAGGCAGCAAGAGTTCAAGAAGAAAGTAGAGGCAAAAAAAAAAAAAAAACCAACTTAACTGGCCAAGAATCTCTCACTTTTTATACTTTTTATTATTTTTGTTCTCCAAATTGCCTCCTGTTTTACTATTTGTTTGTATCGTCTCTCAGTTTTGTCCTGTTCTGATAATTATTCCCCTGTAGAATCCTCAGCACCCTGCAGAATAGGGTTGGATACATATTACTTTGCCCTTTGGCTAATGTTCTGAAAGCTCTTCTGCTTCTGGCTCCACTTCAGGGTTTATAATCCCCATTTCCATTCTCATTTCTGAGGTCATTTCCAGACTTGCAACCACATTTTAGTTTACACTACTATACTAATTAGCCTAAGAGGGATCATGACTCCTGGAGTTTGAGAGCCCCTGTTCTAGGAAATACTGCAATTTAAAGGATAAATAACAACGAGGTGGGGAAAAAAGAAATGATAAAAATATAACTGAGAAAAGCAAGGTCATATTAAAAAAAAGAGAAGAAAATTACCAAGGAACAGAAAAGCAAGATGAACACAGAAGAAAAAATGAGACAGAAATTATACGCAGGAAGCTATGTAACATTTCAAGACAGTGCTTTGAAAATGTGTCTTATAGTGTAAAATCCTTTCTTGTTAGCTTCCAAAACAGAGAATTGCATATTCCCATCCATTAATATAAAACTTCTTTCATGCTATTTACATAGAACTTAACTGCTGATTGTTGCTCTGGAAATTGCTTTGATCGATAAGTAGAATGTCTGTAATCAATCTTATCACATCACTTTTAAGAAAAATATTTTCAGTTGTGTTCATCTTTTATTAACTGAGACATATTTTATAGACATGATTCTGGTATGTTGCTGAATTTGACCAGTGTCAAAAATCCCCTCCAAATGTGAGCCCCTACTGAATGTCCCCAAGTCCTCAATCACCCTAAATACTGTTAAATAACAACTATAACTGAAAAAAAAAGTTTTGTCAGGTTTCACAACTTTTATTTGTTAGTATGCAGAATCAAAATATTATATTAATACAAAAATATCTGAGATACTTCAGAAAAAAATAAGTCCATACATTAATTATTTCCACTATTATAAGATTTAATTGGCTTCTTAGCAACACACATACTAATTAAAACTGGTATATAGTTGCTGTATAGAGGAAAGTAATATTAAGTAATAATAATATAAAAACGTTGCTTACTCTGGTGACTCAGTCAAGAATAACTGAAAGGCATCTTTAAAATATTGCCTAGGCAATCACTTCCTGAAAGGGAATTTTTTTAAAAATTTTTTTAAGATATTCTGAAAGAAATAATCTTGCAGAATCCTCATCTTCACCCTGTAAAAGTCCGTGCTGATTTTTTTGTCTCCTTCACGTATATTTCATGCTTTGCAGTGGTTTAGCTCTAAATACTGATGTTCAGTATCTTGTATCAACTTTCTCTCAGAACTGAACGCTCAAGAACCATGAAAAAGACAAAACGGATCCCATCAACCTTGTTTAGTAGAATTTGTAAATGAACTGCAGGGACTGTTCTCCTGGCAGTACTAAATAATTCCCCAAAAGTGCATGTGGGTGAGATTTTAAACCTCTGCTTTTGGAAAAGGAACAGCTAGCTAAGGCATTATAAGGAAATGCTAACTGAAGGAAATCTTGCTACATCTTCCAAAGTTAGTCTGTGTGATCTCACTTAAGTAGCCCTATGCTTATTTAAGCAAGGCACAAGCGAAACAGCAAGGGAGCAGAAGCTGATACTATGAATAAATCCATCATTCCTACAAACAGCTACAAGCAAGTGATTTTCTATCCTCTGCTAATTTTATCAACAGCTACCAGCCAGCTCATGAGTCTGGTCCTATCCTGTATTTGACAGCCTTGGAAGGAAAGTCTGCCTGTGCCTGTTGCACACTGACCTGCCGAGTTGGATCCTAAATTCTAAGACTATTAGAGTGGAAGCAAAAGGCTGAGAGAGTACACAAAGATAATGAATTTTGTTTATGCTGAGAAAAAGTGGTTCTATTACACATGCTGCTTCAGTTAGCATAGCAATTGAGATCATGGTAAAAGTTCTGTCAAACCTGCAAATAAGACTTCTCAGATTAAGAGATGAAAAATGTCTTCACCAAGCCAAAGACGATAATTAACAATTCTAGTGAAAGTATTGCAATAGGCATTATTTACAACATTATTGCACCTCCACCTTCAGGCATTCAGATACTAAGTAATTAATTCTCTTGTCAATCCTTTGATGGACTAGATGACTATCTCCATGCTTCGTATAGGGAAGGTGGTGGACAGAGAATTAGAGTTTGTTTAGCTAGACACAAGAGCCTGAGTGTTTTAGTTCAAAAACTTCCTGTCACGCTAATCTCAGGAGAGGATTTTCATCAACCCCATTTATCTTTCATTACAAGTCATATGATTAACTCTAACTCTCACAAAGTTAAGATACTGAAAATGGTATTATTCACAATGCCAGTGAGCACACCTTAACTGCAGGATAATCATTTACATTTGAGGTAAACTAACCTCCTGAAATAGTTCTAACTGTTTGATTGATTTTGTATAGCCTATATCAGATCTTAAGAGTAAAAATAAGAATTAATTCCTGCTATCTTTCCCTTTCAATTTTGGACCATATAAGACACAAATAGTGATGTATTTTTATAAATAATATGAGTATAAATGTAAATATACATAAATAAAACCGTAATCATAAAATACATACTATAAATGTGTACACATACATATAATCTGAATATAAAACAAACCAATTCAGAGCTAAAAGCTGTTTATTTGCATGCCTATCATTCACTAGGAAATTTTCCAGAAAAGCTTGGAAATTATGAGTTATGCAAGGGTGTGAAATATTCAGTATAAAATCAAAAATTATGCTTAATTTCTTTTGCACAGTGTGTACCTCCATACTTACAAAAGCTACTGTGTTTTGAAGCCAAACATATAAAAAGCCAATTATTTAATTCAGAGTTAAGCACTGTTGATTTGAAACTGGTCATAGAATATGCTGAGTTGGAAGGGACCCATCAGGATAAGCGAGTCCAACTCCTGGCCCTGCACAGGACACCCCAAGAGTCACACCCTGTGCCTAAGAGCACCATCCAAATGCTTATTGAAGTCAGACAGGCTTGGTGCTGTGACCGCTTCCCTAGAGAGCCTGTTCCAGTGCCCAAACACCCTCTGGATAATAAACTTTTTCCTGATATCCAACCTAAACTTCCCCTAACTTAGCTTCATGTAATTTCCTTGAGGTCTGTCGCTGGTCAAAAGAGGGAAGAGATCAGTGCCTGCCCCTCCTCTTCCCCTCCTGAGGAAGTTGCACCTGCAGTGAGGTCTCCCCTCAGTCTCCTCCAGGCTGAACAGACCAAGTGCCCTCAGACACTCCTCATATGGCTTCCCCTCTAGACACTTCACCATCCTTGTGGCCCTTCTTTTGATACTTTCTAATAACTAAATATCTTTTTTATATTGGGACACCCCAAAACTGCATGCAGGGCTCAAGGTGAGGCTGCACCAATGCAGAGTTTAATAAGAATGTATTAAAGAACAGACCTGAAATACAGAGTTTTGCTTATGTCAGCCTACAAGAGCAAAATCTCAGACATTATCTCTTCTGTTATTTTGTTATAGCTTTCCAAACAAATTCCCAGACAGGTTCAGTGACTAAAGAGAGCAGTGGCACTTCTGATATTACTTTGGAAAGGAGAGCTAGTAAGCAAAAGTTACAGGTACCTATGCCATGATCTGAATCAATACTTATCTGTATAACATCTCAGCTTTGGGTTATCAGTGACTATCACCCTGCAGATAATTTATGTCAGAATAATCTCAGAGAAGCTCGGTATTCCTTGGTGTTTTGCCTAGGAGAGAATGTATTTCTCATCTGTTCTAAGAATGTTCTCAGAGTAACACCACATGTCTTCTTGATTATATGTCCTCTAATTCATTTGAGCAGAAGTCTGCCACACTTAACCTACACTTGGCTAGACTTCAACTGCAAGCAAAGTGAAACTTACGTATTCTTTATCCAATTCACAGGAGTAATTCAAGTCTCAGTTAGCAGATGCTAATATGTGATTTCGAGAACATTAGAAACTAATACTCTACAGGTGAATAAATAATGGCTAATTTTGTGTAACGACTTCAAATACAAGGGAATATTATGTTAAATGCATAGCTTGACCCATATATCAACACATTTGCAAATAATTTATTTGAAGATGCAAATAATTTATTTGAAGATACAAATAATATGTTGCAATTTGCGTTCACCTATACTTTTTAGTTATATACTAAAAATAAAACCCACAGAAAAAGAAAATCCCAAAAAACCTGCAGTTGCTTGGACAAAGTCAAAGTTTTATTAATAAATACACAATATGAAATTTTTTTGACACTTTAATATTTGAAAGCTTTATATTAATGAAATTATGCCTTCTTTATTTTTTTTTCTTTGAGGAAATAATGCCTCGTTCTCAATGTTTTAGGCATGAGAGATCAATGTTCTGTAAGAAATTGAAGAATATTTAAAGAAGTCTGACCATGGAAAAACACATGTTGACACTATGACGATATAGATATGCAGAGAATGGATGCTCAAGAATATTACTGAGCGAGAAGATGAATGATACTTCTGTGATCCATCACCATTTTATATGAGCACCTCACAAAACTTAATAATTTTCACATACCCTCATATTTGAGATACTCCAACTGCATTCTTGAAACACTTATTATTTAGAGCATTTAGAGAAGACCATATTGGTGTAGGGACTGCAATGGGGCTATATTGGTCCAAAGTCCAGAGCTATTACTGTTGGACTGATTTCAGCAATTGTCAATTGTCCCCACTATCAAATGGCAAGCACACATTTAACTTTGCACCGGTGACTATCCACCCATCAACAGAAAAAGAAAAAAAGAGATCTTATCCATTAACAACTACCATTGATACACTTTTTACTGCCAAAGTCTTGTCATCTCTTTTTATCTACCTGTAGAGTTAGGCCTCATTAAAATACATCACTACAATGCTCTTTAGTACTTTAATTAATGCTTCCTATCAGTTGGTGACTCACTGACATGTTTTGCTTTTCACTTGATGGACAAATATCACCTAAGAAAGATAGCATAAATTGTTCTAATGTTGTTGAATCAGTACTATCGCATCACAACTAAAATTATTTATTCTTTATTATTTATTCTCTATTCTTTATTATTTATTCTTTATTATTATTTATTCCAACACATCAACTAAAATTGTTTAAAGGGGATGTTAATGTCCTCATGCCTAGGCAGCTAGCGTTTTTGCTTTGCAAAATTTTGTGCTATGAGTATGTGAAAGACTCATTAAATTTAAAATCTGCCAAATGACATCCAACACATTCCAGACACTGGCAAATATAAAAAGTTTTATAGAGTAATTAATTATAGATTCTTCAGCCTGTGTAACAGTAGGTCCTGATTCTCTTTCCCCTTGTGCTGATAGTATTTAAGAAAGAGTTTAATTTTAAAGGAATTTAATTTAGCAGTAATAAAATGAGAGGAGACTCTGGCAGAAGATTTTTGGTTCCTTTTCTAGCACATATACTTTCCCCTTGACTTTAAGACACATAATATAGCTTATAGTGTATTGATTCCTGAGACCTAAGGCTACCTGGAAAACAGAAGTTTCATTTCCTGACTGATTTTGTAGCTTGCTTTCATTTTACATCAGAACAAAGTGGAGTCCTTTTGTAATTTTCTAAAAAGAAGGCACAGAGAGTGTAAAATGGATATGTATACAGCAGCTCAGCATTCTGAGATAAGAAGGAGCCTTTCACTGAAAACACATCTGAAGCAAGCAGTACTGGCTAATATCATCAGATGGTTGAACAGTCTTTGTCTCTCCATGAACATTTAAATACTGTGCCTGTAGCTGGTTTTGTTCCTTTGCCATTTGCCAGCACACGTTTGTCAAGGAGGTCTCAGTGAGGTTTTAAACTTTTCAAACTTTCTTAATAATGAAAATAATTTAATCACATTAAAAAGATTTTAAGTAAGTATAGTGAGAGCTTGCTCGTTAGTTATCTGGTCTCTACAGAATGATGAGAAGGTGAAGGTTTATTTTTAATTATTATATTTGCGTATTGTGGTTTGAGATTTATATTCAGCATTTTAAAAATATTTTTTTTATTTTTCATTCTATGTGTAAATCCTCTGATATTTTGTTGCATTTCACTCTGGTTTCTTCAGCAAATATATTCCTTGGCTGTTTTGAAATATTTGGTACAGCAAAATAGTATTCTGTTGCTTCAGTTCATGAATCAGTGATATTAAAAGGCCTGAAAACTAATTTCATGGTGGAAAAGTACGCTATTCATAAATGACTCCTCTAACAAAGCTTTGTAGCTAAGCACATCTAGAAGACCTCTCTCTTTTGCTGGGAGTCAGTGTAAAGCCAGCACAGTGTCTACATGTGTTGCTCTGGCTCTCATGCTGTAAATTTGGTCAGGTTTGTTGTATGCAGCCAAATGATGCCCCAGGCCAGAAAAAGAGAATTCAAATAACATAGCCACTGTGTATTTGCTTGGACATTACAGAATTGTAGCAATTAAGCAAAAAAGTATTTCAGAAACATATCAAGTTTATTTCAGAATACTAATATTTAAAGTTGAGCAGTTAATTTCAAGGAAGTTTAACATGTTAAAAGATTTATTTAAGGCTTTTTATGACTGCAAAAGAGAAGGTCTCCATACATGGAGGAAGGTACAGCATATAACAGTTAACAGTTACTCAGCAGTCACTTATCAAATAAACTATTCACATCTAAAAATATAAGTTTCTAAATTACATGTAAGATATATAGGCTATAAGGTCCATTAAATCCCTCCCCTGCATGAACACTGCTCATTTGTGAAGTGCTTGACTTTTTATGTGAGAAATGCAAACATTTTGAAGAATTTGCTCATATTTTTAAAGAACCATGTGACAAAGAATGAATTAACTATTTTTCTGATTTTTTTTTAAATGACCAGACCAGCTTTGCCTTTGACTGTGTTAAAAATTAACTAAGAAGCAAAACATTTCCTCTTAACGTATAGAAATTGTCTTTTTGAGTCTTATTTACCATCTTTTGCAGCAAGACCAGAACAGTAAGAAGACAGAGAAAACTGAAAGGGAAGAATTGTTTCTGTGTTTTTCTTACACTTTTTAATTCACACTTAAGTGAAAGTGCCACTGGGCTCCAATGTGATATTACTACTATTTGTTTCGGTAGAGAAAAAAAAATTAAGCTTCCATTTTAAAGCCTAAACTGGAAGATTGATATGTCTGAGCCCTCATGTTAGAGAAAACAATGGCCTAATGGTAGATACACTCTCACCCCAAACCGAATAATCTGAATAGTACATGTTGTAGCTCATAGACAGCCAGAAGGCCCCTAAGTGCTGTAATACTCATACAGCTTTTAAAACTTGAACTTGAGATGCATAAAAGGGGAGGGGCAGGGAGTGTGCAGTTTAAACCAGCATATGCTGAGATGTTTGATGCTGTGCTGTGGTCCTGTTTGGGGTAAATTCAGTTATTCAATAAGAGAAAAACATCTAGAAAAGTACCAGTCAAACCTGCAATTTTTCTTATGAAATGGTAAGTGGAGAGAGAGAGGACAAATTAAAAGAGCAGATATGTACCTGCATGGTGATATAAATCTAATTAAAATTTTCTCAGAAAAAAAAAAAAATTCTTACTTTTTAATATGAGGCTACGTATACATCTTTACTCATATTTTGATAATGACTTACAAGCCACAAAATTGCCCAATTCTAACTCTTGCCCTACAGTCAACTTTAAGCCAAACACTTTGATCAGATAGTACTTTAAAAATCTTATAAACTCATTTGCTGATGTTTATAGGTTTATCAGCTTGCTTAGATATAAAATCTTACAGTCTGACCTATGTTTTTTAGGGCATGGATGTAATGTTGGAGGTAAGAATGAATATTGGCAATTTTATTTAAAGTGCAGAATTTTTGTATTATAGCAAACCCACATCTTAATTGGTCACCCTTTCAAATGAAGTGTTAGGATGCCTCTCCACACTTCAATCTAGAATAGCTTCCAGGAAAATATGGAAATATAAACAACTACTGAAGCAATTCTATTGAATAAAAAAAGGATCTGGAATAGCACAAAAATCTAAAAGGCAATCAAATCAAATCAAAGCAAAGTACCTCCTGATATACTCATGGTAATTTTGATTTGGTTTGGGAGTAAATGAATATTTTAGGATATTTTTAAGCTTCATTAGTGAGCAAACAAGCTCCCTCTGTTCCGTTGACTCAGAAACAAAAGCAACCAAACAAGCACAACAAAACAAGCAAATACAAATATATAAATAAGAATCCTGGTGTTGAAAATTTAGATTTACAAAAATAATTACTGTTTCCCATTTTTCAACTGTAGACACAACAATATCTTTATGTTCTGTGGATCTCCATGGCTACTCTTTGGCACCTCAAGTGGACATGGCAGAGGTAGTTGATCTCCTTTCCAACCATCTGCATCCACAACCATGTGCACTTCTGGAAGAGGATAGAGATGCTTCTCCATCGTGTGACATGGTCATGGTGATGTTTACATCCCTTAACCTCCTCTTTTACCCTTTTGCTGCATCTGCTTATCAGTATGGCACACTGTGAAATTGGCATTAGGCCATGAGACAAAGAATGATGCTGTACAAACTGGAAATTTTCTGCCAATGAGCTTGTACACACATTTAATATTAACTGTCAGTGATCCTACAGCCAGCTTTTCTGGCATTGTGGTAAATATTGAGCATCTCACTTCTGAGAATAATCATCTGTGTTGCTCCATACATTTGTTCTCGTTGTTCACAAATCATTAAATGAAGCAGAATCAACGTTGCCAGTAGATGATCTAACACTTGAAAATTTGTCTCCTATCTAAATGAATATATGGAAATTATTAAGCTGTGCTTGTCTATGCCAATTTTAATAGCTCTTTTTATATGCACTATTATTAATATCTCTCTGGTATAAGTTGGGAAAGATATTTCTTGTTCATTTAAGTTCAGGTGAATAGAAGTTTTCTGAAAGACTGAAAGATTAATATGGCTCTTCAAGCTATGATACATTTTTCTTGTATTGTTTGAAATTTCAGTGGAAGTCACTGACATAAGAAGCTGAAACATCTAAGATAGTTCAAGACCTTTTAAACTTATAATTTTATAATGGCAAAATTCCCTAAACTAATATTTATCATGTGTGATCACTCAGAACACAAAATAACAAATGACAAAAAAAAATATTTCAAGCAACCAGTGTAAGCCATTTTGTGTAAGTTCTGTGTAAGCAAAAAAACCACTTCAGCCATTATAAACTCTGTATTCATAAAGGCCAAGGATTCTTAATCTAATTGTAAAATCACATCTGTGCAAGCAACTTTTTTTCTCATATGGACCTGGACTTACAGTTTAGCATAAAAAATACCTATACACATAAGAAACTTTATTCCAGTGTTCATACTACTGAATGATCATGTTTATATCTCTTCATTAATGAGTGAAAATTTGTTATAATCTAGCTTCAGTATTTTTTTCTTAATTACATCAGTATCCTAACCTAGGGGGAAGGATGAAAAGTAAAGCAAATTCTAGTAAGCAATCTTGTTATTGGCACGAGTTATATTTTTCAGTAAAAAATATCCTCAGGTACAAATCAAAGAAACAATAAAGAACTAGATGAAAAAACAGATGCCAGTGTTTCTAAACCTAATACTTAGGTATTTTTAATAAATGCCCTACCTATTATTCCAAAGCCTTTGAGGTTTTCTTATGCAGTGTCTGACCTCCAGAGTGATAACATTAATGATTCTGCCCTAATATAATTTTAAATACTGAAATCTACCACTGCAATTATAATCAAGCAGCATTTTTAATACCATTCAGCAAACCAGTGTACCGAGAAGCTACTTGAAAGCAATAACAAAGAGGAAGTTAGAAATTACAGTTTCCATATCTCTGTTAGCAAACACAGAGGACACCTAAAAAAATTGGTTTTTGCATCCTGATTGTGTCAGTTCACTCTTATTACTGTTATACATTTGCTAATAGGGGAAATGAGATAATCATTTTACCTTACCAAGAATGTATTTTTCATGGATGAAAAGTGGTCTTATCTTTTACATTGTATAAAAGCCTATTTCTTGATTCATAATTTTATCAGCTTGTCATAGCTGATCTTTGTTTTCATTTTATTTCAATGAAGACCTCAACAATGTAGATCTTAATTTGCATTTCTCCATATATAAAGCTGTAAAGTGCATTAACTTGTAATAGTATGTAACTTATGAAATAACATTTTTGGAATATTGTTATCACAAATATGCTTAGGAAAACATACTTTACAATGTCACTATGTCCAATAGAAGCCCATAAAATAGTCCTATGAAGGCCAGAATTACTGCTGTCGTTTGCTCATCTTCTTTGTCCCTCTGTAATGCAGAAGTTTTCTCGTTCTTTTAACAAATTAACATGCCAGCTATATTACCATATGCAAATATAGCAGAAGAAAAAAGAAGAAGAAGAAAAATAGTCAAGATATATGAATGTGTAGGAGGAGGAAATGATAATACCATTGAAATTGACTTCATACTGATATCGAGTGACATGGAGGAAAGACCAGAAAGCCTAACCTCTTAACCTCTGGTGCTTGGAGATTAATGTGAAACAAGTTCTACATCTCTGCAGATCTGGGGACATCTGCTCTCTACACACCCTATTTCATACCCTATTTGTCTCCCTCTCTCTCTGAAAGGGTGTTGGCTCTGGCTACAGTGCTGTGGCTTCCAGACCATGTGATATTCAACAGCAGGCAAGAGTTCAAAATCACCTCATTTGACAGTATTGCACTGCCATGGCACAGGAACCACAGGCACAACAAAAACTGTTTGAGAGTTTTATGTCAGCTGAGATATTCCTAAGAGAAAACAAAACAAAACAAAAGCCTCACTTTACCCTGTTGAAAAAATCATCAATAGAGAGTGACTGCTGCAAGAAGAGAAAAATAAGAGCGAGAAGCAAAAACAATTAAAATGTGAAAATATTCCAGAACAAATAAACAACCAGATGCTGCATTTTACTATTAAAAACAAACAAACAAACAAACAAAAAAACCAAACAAACAAAACAAACAAACAAACAAAAAAAAAGCATACCTAGTACTGAGTCCAAACGGCATCAGTTTGTCAGTGTTATCCAGCGTGAATAGGTTGAGAAATTATTTTTTACCTTTTGTTGATTTAAAGTGCTGAACTGACATTTCAAGAATTTAGCATGCTGTGGATGTAAGCACAAATAGAGCCACAGATGTTAGCATGTCAGGCATGTCTCCAGGTGCTTTATTGGATCAAAACCTCAAGTTCTGTGGCTCAGTAGAGAAATTTCAGCAGTTTCACATTCAACAGTGAATTCCAGTGTCAGATC
Organism: Rhabdornis inornatus; assembly: GCA_013397075.1. Classification (NCBI taxonomy): domain Eukaryota; kingdom Metazoa; phylum Chordata; class Aves; order Passeriformes; family Rhabdornithidae; genus Rhabdornis; species Rhabdornis inornatus. Next base: position 177,942 of record VWZS01004311.1, on the reverse strand, counting down.
TTTGTGCTGTAAGGCCAATCAAAATTTTCTTTTTGAATTATCATGAAGATGAGTTTTTTTTCTGTTTGTCTGAGTACTCAGTTACTCACTGCATGGTTATGCTTCCCAGGCAGGGCAAACAAGGGACATGCAGCTTCTTGACCTTTATATAAAGTTCCCTTCCAGAATATGCAGAGCTTTAAACCGATGGTAATTTTGCTCTTAGAAGGCCTCTGCGACAAATTATATTTTTGTATAGTGCAATCCTGCAGACCCTCATCTCTGAACATTATTCACAGAAGCAAATACTGACCTCTTAAGGCAAATCTCCCTGGATTTCTTCAGCTAGCAAGGGAAAAGATATATTTTCTAGAGGACAATTCATAGTGGTTGATTTAGACACCTCCTCTGAATCACTCTTCCAAGGACCTATCCTTGTGCATGGATTACTGAGGAAGTCACGGGAAATTAGTCTCATGAGGCCAGTTAGTCTTTATGATTACTGCCTGTAGCCTTATATTTTATCTATATATCATGAATCACAGCTGAGCCGGTGTTGCCAGGTGATAAGACTTGGACCATTAGTTCAGGAGACAGTAAAATGCTTCTACTTCGTATCACTTTCTTTGTAACATTTTATGAATGACTGCTAAATAAACAAATGCACATTTATTAAAATAAAAATATACTGTGTTACAGGTTGCTCAGAAATTATAGTAATATACATTCAATTTCATATATTTGCACACCCACTCGAAGTATGCTAACAGTATACTGAAAGCATACAATTTTGGATCAGAGCCACAACATGAAGGCAGTAGTCATTACTAAAAGGCATGAAGATTTGAATCAGAGTCAAAAGCTTCAAGAGGCTTATCATCTTTAGAATATAAGAAAAAATTTGGAAAAAATGATAAGTAAAATTGTGGGTTCAGGATAAACAATACTATAGTAAGATCATAGCAGTTATTCTATTGTTTTAAGCCTAGCTAGATTATCAAAATTATAAATATATTAAAAATGTATTTTCTTCCCTAAGCTTCATCCTTACACATATGGTAAATTTCAAAGAGGCAAATCACAGGCTTTGAACAAAACATTATTTCTGAAACACTCTTCCCCAAAAAAGGGAGTACTGCAGAAGCTCATGGGTACTGATTACATGTGTAGTATATGAACAGCATTTTCTGTTTTCAGAGAGGTGTTTCATACAAATCCAATAAAAAGACCTACATGCAGATACTTTTCAATATAATTTATTAGACTACATTTTCCAAAACAAAAGCATTATAATACATACAAACTATGATTTGTACATATAATAATCCACCTTCTGTTACTTAGAAAAATCAGCAATGGAAAATTCCATCCTCATGTGCATGGACCTGATTCAACAACACATTTCTAACATCAAGGTGCAAAGACATCAGAATTTTTACTGACTCTTTTGTCTTTCTCTGTAATGACACCTCTTCACTTTGAAATGAAACAAAGCAGAACCAATCACAAGGAAACAAACCATAACAAAGAACTTTTTCTGTAGTTTGTGTACACCTGCATTACAGTTAGCACTACAAATCCATTGCCCAAAAACATACTAAGCTTTATCTACTTTAAGCACCATTATTGGCTTGGTTGCATCTTATATTTCTGCATGGATCAGAAAACTGATAGGAATCTTTCATCTCTGCACTGAACTGCATATTACCATGTATACCTCAAGGCTTTCCAAATAAGTTAATTTCGCCCCAAATTAAGAAATATTCTGTCATTAAAAGTACATGTTATGAGAACCTCACAGTTCTGAATGAGATTGATGAATATAAGAAATGTACCAGAATATCAATATTATATTAAAAAAAAATTCCTCTGCTATTTGCCACTAACCTGATGAAAATAAACTAATAATCTTTCTAAATCCTGCCAGCCTACAGCACTAATGGAAGGAAAACCAAACCAAACAAAACCAAACAAGTCAATAAACTCCCCTTTGGTTAAAACAAACTTTAGGAAAAGACAGATTTTTGTGCCATGACAAATGATAAAATATCTTTACTTTTTCGTGATAGAATATCTTTACTTTTAGATGTTGTGTTGCGGCAACAAGGCATAAATGTGAAAAGAATTTCTCCTATTTGGATACCTGCCGGTTTGGTTCAGACAACTGCTGACACAGGTGAGGCAATGTTGTCAGCCAGAGTCATGGTGCCCAGTCAACTGCTCTCTTTCTTACACATGTAAACACAAGAAATAAGAGCTAGCTTACACCAAAATGTATTGTGATGGAAATGATATCTATTGAACTGTAGCTACAAGACACTGAAGAAATAAGCACATCATTTGCCACTAGGAATAAGTTGGGTTTTTTCCCACAAAGCAAACTTTGTCCTTTAATGAGAATGGCCACATTCTTCCTTGATCTGACTGTACACCATACATCACACTGCTGCAATATTAATTGGATACCAGAACATATCAACACATTGAAAAGCTGTCTTAAAATGACCAGAGAAAATCATGTTATCTACAGGAAAGATCAAATGTTGTAGCTCATCCTTTGCATTCAAGATGTTAATGAAAAGAAAGACTCTTTGTTATTTCTTATTTTTATGCAAAGCAACTACAAAAAGAAAATCCTGTTCTGTACAAATTGAACTAATATGAGCAAACTGGCTGGAAGTACTCTTGCAAAGAATCCAGCTGAAGTGTTTCCATTGTCACATTGATTAATGTTCAACACCTGTGCCAAGAAGGTTGTAAAACTGTCTTTTGCTCAAGTCCAGTCGATATGCTGATAAACAGGATAAGAAAATAGGTGCCATCTTATTCCCTAAAGAACAGCTTTATCCATGGTCATTTGGATTGGAGTTAATTGCCTCATAGAAAGCAAAAGTGAGTAATATTGCATATTACGATTCAACATGAGACTTCACAAGTGGGAGTAGTAAACCCACTTTTTCTTCAACATGATCTAATAGCTTAACCTTTATTTAAGATGAAATTTACATGAATGACCTTAGAATTTTGTAATTTCTTTTTATCCCCACAGTTTGTGTAAATACTTTAAATTATAAGTAATTAATTTTATCTTTCAACTTATTTTGTCCTAGCTTGAAACTTGATAGGAAAATTGATTTACTTAACCACAAACAAAAGGTAAACAAGGAGCTAAAATAGTATGAATTTGAAATCTATATGATTTAAAATCAGACTATGGACTAAAATCAGACAGACTATAGAGATTGCTGTTAAATTCAATTATCAGCTCTGTAAGGTATAAGTCATTAAGTTGCACAACTTTGTTGCAAGTTTCAGAAGTTTCTAAGTGATTTAAAGCTAAATGAAGTAGAATAAACAATGCTGTATACAATTGCATTTTATTTATTTTATTTATATCTTCAATTGTTAGTGGTAATTCTAACCACTAATATTCTTTGCAACTAACGTAAGCATAATATCATTCTAGCTTTTAAATTATCAGATGTATTGTCTGGTTAAATGATTAACAATTTAATATTAAATTACCAGTACTTTAAAAATATAGAAATTCCACTGATGCATGCAAAGAAAAGCACTGACTGTAAGATAAAATTTAATTAAAATAAGAGAATGGTTTCACTTTAAGTCCTCCTTTGCAAATAAAGACTGAATGTTCCTAGGATCTGCCAAGTGCTTGTAGATATAAGTTATTTGCATTTGAATCTTTATTAACACCAATGAGAGAAACTTGCCAAGTCATCTCCTCTTCTGTTTGCATTTGGATTTCTGCAGAACTGAATCCTGACCCTGTAAAAATTTCTAAGTTTAACAGAAGTGACCACACTGACGTCAGTAGGACCATTCTTTTAGAAAGCCAAGCATCTGCATGAGCATCTGTAGATTCAAAGCTGCAAAAGGTCGAAATCAATCCCTCTCTTATTTGTCACCATTTTGCCTAGAAGACCATCAAATACCAAGACAAAACAGCATACAAAATCTGATGCTGAAGAAAACAGAAATGAGTGATTGCAGAATGCTTTAAAAACCCTTACTAAAATAAATTTATAGTCAGAGCAACAGAAAATTTGGGAATAAAGAATTTAGAGAGTAATATGCTTTACTAGTCAAAAAGTAACACTTTATTTAGGCATCATCATAAATTTTACAGGAGTGTGGAAGCTTCTTTTCCTGATCATGTGAAGTTCCTCCTTGCTGGATGATATGAATTCATCTGTTAGCTGCTAAAAAATGCATCAAATAAAAATACCTCTGAAGAGCACACCTTTTTTTTCTTCCTTTGAGCTATATTGCACAGGAGTGAGATGTTCCTAAAAACCAGTGTGCTCTGATTATGCAGTTTCAGTATCATGATATATTAACAGTGTGTGTGGAAATAGCTCTGAGTAATAGTTTGACATTTTATGTAAATGGTCTTCATAGCAAATTATTTGGCAAATATTTTGCTTCTCATCTTGAAAACAAAAAAACCCCAAACTTGTAATTTTAATTGTAAAAGGGCAACATTCACTTCAGACCTATAACCTGTTTACTGAAATTTGCATCAATAATATAAAAAAAAAGCATTACCAAATATTATATTCTATTTAATATATTTATGACACTCTGTGCTGCATTTTAAATGCAGTCAGACCTCAAAGGTGGAATATTAAACTAAACACTGACATTATTTTCCTTTAATGGTAATTAAATACATAACATTGCACGATGTCAGGGTCATTAATTTCACATAACCAGTTCTGGAGTAGTTATCCCTGTACAATTAATTGTTGATTTTGTTTTCTTAAATATTTTCAACCATGCTGTCGGCTATAGGCAGATTCACTGGGTCGTTGCACCATTCTGTATCAAGAACCAACCCTTTTATGTATAGTCCTGAGACCTCTGACACCATCCTGTGCCCGTGTACTTGCAATACTTCTGCTATTTTACATGCTGGCTTCTCCACTGCAATCTCGAGATGGTTCACTTTCACATACATTCATACTCTGGAGTCTGATTCTAGTTCCATTCTACGCTCAGGGGATTTCTAAGCTTACTTGTATATGCAACTGTAGCTCTTTCTCAACTACTTATTACTGATATGTAATTACAACAATATTAACGGCAATAATCAAAGCTGTTCACTTAAATTCATTTGATTGTCTCAACAGCCTTTATTAATCATACTAAAATACTGAATTCACAGTACCAGTGAATGAAATTATAATAATCCTAGAGGCATGAGCATTATATAAAGAATACTGAAGCAGCTAGCATTTTAATGTTATACAATTAATGTCCGAAGATCATGTTTCTCCATTCTCAAAAACTTATGCTCATTTAGAGCCAAAAAGCCAAGATGTACATGACAAGTCCATGGCAGTTAAAGCTTCGCCTTTTAATGCTATAAAAAAGAAAAAAATCTGTGGGAAAAGAATTAAAAAAAAAAAAAAAGGAAACAAAACAATAGATTGATTTTATATTTATTTTATTTTATTTTATTTTATTTTATTTTATTTTATTTTATTTTAGCTACAGCATTGCTCCAAAACACCCAGAATAGATGCTGGGTTATCTGACCAGTTTAAGATATATTTTAACAAATATGTGCAGTTTAATCATGCAACTTTTTTTCATGTCTATATTTTTTTTGTGACATAAGTGACCATAAACTTCATGAGCCGTTAATTCTTCTTAAAAATATGCTCCAGTCCTTCTAAGGTTATGAAAACCTATAGATATTTGCTGAAAATTTCTTGCTTTCTACAAGATGAAGCAACCTGAAGGTCAATTAGTTTCTGAATCTTATTTTGTAGGACCACTATATACTGTAAATTACAAAATACAACCTGCTTATCATAGGTTTAGTACTACTCCCACCGAAGTAGCTAGGCATTTTCCCATCAACTCCAGTGGGAGTTCAATGAGACTTAAAATAAATTCTATTCTATTTTCTTAATATTTCTGTCGCCCTCTTAGGTCAGATCATCTGCTCTGCATAATGAGAAATTGAAATACTTACAAAAGTGTAGGAGAGACACTATTGATATTGAGTAATTTAAATTCCACAGTCATTTAATTTTGCATTAAGACTTAAGACAATGTCAAGTACTTCTTGAAAAGAAGCAATTTTAACCGTTTATTTGAAGATATTGACAAATCAAAGATTTTATCATGTCTTCTGGCTGTTTCTCCGTTCCATAAAAAATAATTCTTTTTGAGTTTCAAATTAGTTTAAAATTAAGGTACTTGCAATATTTTCTGTTGACATTAATTTTTTTAATTACAATACTAATGTAGAGAATAATTTGGCTATCATTATCCTTAGTTCATTTATATTGATTCTGATCTCAAAAAAAAAAAAAAAAAAGGAAATGTGTGGACTTTCCATAATTCCTATGTACCAGTTTTTATATGGCATACCCCATTCTCCTCCTAGTTCTGCAGGAGTAGCCAGTCACATTTGAGTGTTGATCCTGGGTTCCATCTACAGTAAGAGAGACACTTTATGACACATCTCATACCTGGATTTGGACGTGTTGAACTGAATCTCAGCAATTCTGCTTTTGCTTCACTGGTTACAAATGGCACTTAGGTTATCAGCTTCAGGTATCAGTATCTGCATCAATTGTAACATAAATTTTTGAGGCTAAGAACAGAGTTTCTTAGCATGCCTTTTGGGTATTTGTCAACTTTGTTCCCCAGAGCTGACAAGAATCAACAACAAGGTCATTCACAGACTTTGGCTGTAATTATGCCCATGTACTGTAAGCTGTGAAAATTTAAAAAAACTAATTAATTTCTAGAACTTGAAAGAGTTTGCCATATACATTTAGATACTGTGCTTAGGAACCGATTTGAAATATTCGAATAGTGGAACTTCACTGAAAGTGAGACTACAAAAGTTACATTTTTAATATATTGCCAAAACCACAAACTTTTAAAAAAAAGTTATTGAAAATGATGACATTAATTATTTTTTGCCAGACGTGGAGGAAGAAAAATCTATCTTGAGAATATGAACATTTTAAATAAACTGTCCTGTTGGAAGTGAGAGCTGCTTTTAGTCAGAGAAGTATGATTTAATCTCAGTATGTATGTTGATGGTTTAGTTAAAGAAGTAACAACAAAATTTACACTCCTGATTTTTGAATGTTGGTGCTCTTTCCACTGAATCAATCATAGTATAACTCGTGGTTTCAATTGTTTGGAGCAATATTTTCAGTTTTCAGATAATTGTGTTTTGCATTGCTGAGGTTATTTCAGTTTTGAAAGATCTGTTTCTGAAACTTGCTCATAAAGCCAATATCCATAAAGTTGCTAGTGCTAGTTCTTAAATTTTCTTTCAAAAGAACACCTTTCTTTGCAAGGCAAAAGAAATAGAAATAGGAAATATTTCTCTGCATTGTGTTTTTCTTAGCAACCTATGGAGTATCACTCTAGGAAAATTATGTGAACCGGCTCCAGACAGTTTGTGGAGAGCCATTGCCTCTTTCCCTTTGTGACACAGTTTTTACATGTCCCACAGTTTTTTACACAAAACACAATTCATTGCCATGGAGTATACATCATCATCATCATCATCATCATCTTTGTGTCTTTTTAATGATATTAACATAAATGGGTTCATGCACAACTTTTAAATCTCTCTCTTGTCCATCATACAAATGGAAGCAAAAATTTTGCACATTTTATATTTTATCTGAAGCGGCAAGATTACTGAGAATTCAGATTTTTACTCTTAATCTACAATTACCAATTTCTTTGGAAGCCAAATGACTGATAATTGCTCTATAAAATCTCGTTAGGCAACCTCACAGTTTCCAGAAGTTTGGAGATTGACTGTTGCTTTTGCTAATGAGCATCTTTGAACTAGGCAAGTGTGCACACCAATGTTCAATTATGAGGAAAACAATGAAGTAAAAAGAACTCTTTTGCTCATTCAATAAATAGCCAGACAAGCTGGAGCCGTATTTTAAAAGTATGTTGAATGACAAACAGCTGGGAATGGCATACATAGCACCACATCTTTCCATGAAGAATAGAGAAAAGAAGTTTGAAAACTTCATTTTGGAAACAGTAATGTTTTGGATGTGTTTTCAAAATGTAGTCACCAGGCTTCTACAGCTTTCTGACATCCTATGGAATTGTGATAGCCTCAAATGCAGACTATACTAATTTCATATAATTGTTATTTTCATTTCACTTCTTATGTCTGTTCGGCTGACTAGCAAGCAAAAATTTAGTCCTTCATAGTCTCATATTCTGTTTAAATACTATATGCATATTTATACTGAACTTGAAAATTTCAGAGGGATAAATGTATCTACATAAGGCAAATGCCAATACAGTAGAACTGTAACAATGTCAGTACAGTAAATGCTGCTGTTAATAAGAACACATTAAAACCAATTGTTACCTTCTCTTATAAACTCTTTAAATTACCTAACTTTTTTACAGGCAATATATTTTCCCAACATTATCTTGCCTAAAAATTGTTGTCGTATTGTAGTCTGCCATTTGATAGTTCTAATCCCATGGTTGTTATATGTTACTTTGATAGCTGATACCACATCATTCAGTGATAAGTCTAAAAATAGCTTTCTTCAAAGTTCAATGTCTTTTTAAAGAATATAGTCTCTCCTTGATGCATACATATATCTCCCAAAAATGTTAACAATCTTTTATGAAGTCATTGATAGAGAACATAATTTAAGAACACTAAATATTTCCATTGTGTGTCGATAACAATCATATCTCAAAGTGCGTGATTCTAACTTTAGTTACAAGGCAGCTCTGAATTTAGGGTAGTTTGATGTTAAGATTCATTATTCAGCTACTGAGGGAAAATACTAGCTAACATAGTAGACTATCTACAGAAATTATCAGCCATCTTGATTATCATCAACTCCATCACAGCTATCTTTTATCTATATTATTAATTTCGTGAAACTGGGACAGATCCTTAGCCTAGGTAAGTCTGTCTCAACATAACATATTCTTCACAAGAATACAAAGGAGAAGAAAGGGAATCTAATATATGGTAGTCTCATGTTGTTTTCATTCCTTCCCAAACTGTTTGTAAGCTCAAAACTTTAAGTTCATGAATATTAGCTCTGTTGAAGATAGTGAGTCATATTTCTGCTTATGTAACTGCATTGAAATCCATTGAATTAAATCAGAAAAAAAAAGGCCAAACAGAAGCTTCAGCATGTGTCTTGGAGCAGAATACTCATCTAGTGAATCACTGTTTCATCTGTGTGCCAATTTGACCCAAATGGTTATTTCATGAATATACATATGCATATGACGGAAAAATTTGGAATTGCAATTATAATTAATTTTGTATTGAAATACGTGATTCAGCAGGTGCTGTGTACTTATTTTCCCAGGTAGAAATACTTGTGTATCAATAAGGAGCATAAAAATCAGAGAAAATGCTTATATTCAATGACTTTATATGAAGATCATGGCTAAGTCCTCAGTGGCATATTTCATTTCCACGTACCTCAAGCAACTCACTTTATTTAATGTCTTTTCTTCATTTCTCAAAGTTTTTTTCTTTTTTTAATGAGTTTGTCTCATGCTCTTTACAATGTTCCTTTTCTATCCCTAAAACAGAAATTCCACTTTAACATTATATAAGAAACCACATCCTAAATACTGCAGGTAGCCTAGGAGTATTCCTTTGGAGGATCCATAACGTTCCTGTGCATAGCTGTTTATGTGTGGGATTGAGAGGAGTCTGAAACTGGAGTGGATCTGTGAGCCTTGTGACCTTGTGACCACAAGACTCAGCAATTAGGGAGCCCTGGTATCCAGAGGCCACTCACTCTTATATTCCAATTCTAAAGAATTTTTATGCATTTTATGCATTAAAAGAGATGCTGCACCTTTTGCATCTTAATACTGAGCACTTTTAGTTAATATAGGTTATTTCTTCTTCAGAAATAGGCAGGAAGTACATGAAGAAAATTACTTTTCTTTGAATTATTTTTTTCTGTAAGGAACAATTTTAAGTTGATCTCAAAATTCTAAACCTCCTGTAGTTATTTATCTCAATAAAATTGGAAGGTGACGTGGATTTTACATGGTGGTAGATCAGAACAGCAGCAGTCTTCACTTATTTTGCACAGCAAGATGCAAAAAATATTATCTCTTCATAATTTATTTAATATTTATGAATCCAATTTACCATTTATATTAATAATAGTAGACAGTTTATTTAGCAGTTGTAGCCTAGTAGTTGCTACAAAAGAGAGCTCTAGCAGCATCTGTAAATATTTATGTATGAAATATGCTCTTGGGTTTGATGTCCATCAGTATAGCTCAAGCCAGCCATGGATATTTGGTTCTGAAATAACATATTGTTTCACTATAACACTCTTCAAGTGAAAGCAGGAGTTTTTCTGAAGATACGTTAAGACAGCATCAAATCATAAGTATTGTCAGTGATGAAGGAAAGGGTTACTCTCTACAGTAAAAAAAAACCAAAAACCAACCCTAAGTAAATCCTCCCAAATAATATTGATGTTGGGAGGAGAGAACACTCTTCCTTTAAATCACTCCATACAACTCTCTGGGAAAGCTAGAGAAAGGTAAAAAACACATTCTTGAAATCTAATGTATTTGGGTAATAGTCAATTTGTTAGTACATTTGTAATTCAACTGCAAGCTTGAAGATATAAAGAATTTATGAAGTTCCAGTATGGTGTAAGAGAAAGAGAAAACCATGCTGTCAGAGTTGCTTAAATTATATGTTTGCCTTCTAACATAGTCTTTCTTGCATCCCTACTCAATATCTGCAGAATACCAGCTTTTAGACCTAACAGGTATGAAGTTGTGAAAAACCATTATAACTTCTCACAGCATTCCAGAAACATTAAGAAGCATAAAGCCTCTCCAGCAGTGAGGACATACTAAGCAAGGATACTAGTTACAGACACTTTAATGACATGTTTCTCTTGGCCAGATAATGTGTGCTGATAGCAAGAGTAAAACAACACCTAAGGTTCCACTGCTGTTTTTTCAGAACAGTGGGAAAATATATTCAGCTTGTAGTGGCTTAAGACAGTTCAGGAAAATTCTTCCCAGTCCTGGCAAGCATTTGATTAAAAGAATATGTATCTTGACAACATTACTTATTGTAAAAAGTTCTGCCTGAAAAAATCATTTTTGTGGTTCTTGAAAATTACCAGACCTTTAGGAAGAACCATTTATGTTATTCAAAAGTCTTAAAATGAAAGCAGCTACCTCCTCAATTATATGTTTGTTTAACTTTTCCATTGCAATATCTGGGTTTCCCTGTGAGACACACAAAGCCCTTAGCTCACAGATCCGTCCTGTGCTCTCTTATGTTTTATTAACTCTACAAGTCTCTACCTATTTCTACAAGAATTGCAGAACTGCAGAACTACAGAACTACAGCTTTCATGGGCTAACCCTTACCCCCATTCCTCATCTCCCTGTGCTGCTCCAGGGGTGGAAGAGGTAGAAGAGTGAATGGAGGAGTGAAGTTGAGCCTGGAAAAAGGAGGGCTGGAGGAAAGGAGGGGACATGTTCTATGGTGGATCAGGCACAGCCTCTTCCCCTTGAAGGCACGGCAGCCCTTGAAGAATCCACAGAGAAGAAGGGGAGAAGGGAAGAACACAACATGAAGAATGGAGCACCAAAAGGAAACCTTTATGTCCTGGCTGCAACCTCACTGCCTGCTGTCTCACTGAAAGCACTGAGTCCAACCTGCAGCAAGAACAAGCAGGGAGGGGATGGTGTCTGGGCTGGAGATGAATCTGGGAAAGGAGGAGGAAAAACTTCTTACACTCAGTGTGTAAATGGTTGATTCTGTTTTTTGGGTTTTTTGGGTTTTTTTTGTTTTGTTTTGTTTTGTTCAATAATCAAATATTTATTTTAATTGGCAATAAGCAAATTATTCCAAGTCAGATCTGGTTTTCCTGCAACAGTAACAGTAATCTCCCAAATCTCTGGTTCTTTATCTTGCTCCCATTCTTCCTTTTTTCTCCCCCTGTCTTGATTAGGGGGATGTAAGCAAACAGCTGGATGGGCCTTTGGCTGACAGCCAATGCCAACACACCACAGAGTAAAATTTTATTTTAGAGCAACTATCATTTAAAAAAAGACAAAACTTTCTATTTTCACCCTTGCTGAAACAAATCCAGCTATAAAATACAAAGCAAATGGGACCCTGACTGGGGAGAAAGTATCTTTCCTTGGCTACTTATACTGATCAAAGTCTTTTTAATGATAAAGAATAGAAGTAAATGAACCAAACTAATAAGTCCTTACATGACGGAGGAGAAGTTATACAAAACACAAATGAAATTTACTGAGATCCAGCTTCTCATGAGCAAACAGCTACTAAACTGCACAAAAAAAACTATGAAGCCCTAGTATTTTTTACATAGACCATAAAAAACCTTCAGGTTCAATAACATACAAATGGGATGCAGGAAATAATGAGAACAGGAAGCACTGCCAGTATATCACCAGTTACTAATTTAATAATGAGCAACTGGAAGATGGGTGTTACCCATAAGTAATGACAACATTAACATTGCATATATATATATGTGTGTGTATGTGTGTGTGTATGTGCGCGTTTATGTATATATCCTGTCTGTCTTCACTGCTTTAAGTAAAAGAAATCTGGGTTTCACTATGAAGAATACTACCACATCTCTTTTATAAACAATTCTTATCATAAATAAGTCTTCCATGTTGTATCACTCTCTGAGGACCTGGCTGACTCAAGCTATAAGAGGAAATTTTGTCATCAGAAAGACCGAAGAATAGCTCATAAGATCAGTGAGGATGCTGATGTTTTGCATTTTCCTTCAGTATTCAGAGCTGAGCATCTTAATTTTTATTAGTACACTAGAATAGCTGAGTTTTGTGCAGTTTTCTATTCTCATTGTATCTTTACTGCATGGTGACTTTTTTTTTT
>VWZS01004311.1:153960-164996 GCA_013397075.1 Rhabdornis inornatus | reverse complement strand
TTTTAGTAAGGATGATGAAACAGTAGAACAGGTTTCCTAGAGAGGTGGTAGATGTCACATCCCTGGAAATATTCAAGGTCAGACTGGACAGGGCTCTGAGCAACCTGGCTGAGTTCAAGATGCTTCTGTTCATTGCAGGGGAATTAAGATTAGATGGAATTTAAACATTCTTTCTAAGCCAAACCATTCTATGACTGTATGAAATAGCTCACAAAATTCTCACTTTTTCTCAATATATTGTTTCTACTTGCTGTATGTTCACCGTTCTACTCCCTATATTACAGCTCATGTTCACAGTATTGTAATACAGACTCAATATGAGAACTAGTTCTCCAAGCTAAAAGGGTGTATATAACCCCCTTTGACTGAAAGATAGCCTTCACAGATTGAGATTCTGAGGACAAAGACAGAGCACACAGATGATCTTGGAGAAACTATCTCCATTGTTGCTTTTCCAAGATGCCAAACAGCAAGTTATAAATGCTAGGAAACTGTGAAACATATTCCTAGACTACAATCCTGCCAGGAGTTCTGTGTTAACCAAGTGCTGAAATCATGCAAAGTCCTATGCATTGATGGATACCTTTTTTAACAGAACCAAGATCTTATGTTCTTCTGCCTACATTATTTTCACACAGTACTTTCTCTCCAATAATTATTCCATTTTAAAATATTTACCATCTACCATTTGTCTAAACTGAGAATTAGTCTGATTGCATTTTTACATTAAATCCATTTACACCAACAGGCCTATTGCCAAGAGCTAAAGTGATCATTAAAGATAAGGTTTGTGGAAGATAAGGTCTTTAGGGTTATTCTTTTTTCTCAATGCAAAAATCAAATTGCCCTCCCACTTAATATTCTTTTTAATATCCCAATGAGAGAATTACTATTAATTATGAGATGCAGTGATAGAAACAATGTAAAATGCACATGTGTAATATGAATCATTGTTATCCATAAGTCAAACCCTCAGTCGAGATTTATGTTAATCAATAGATGTGCTTTATATAGTACTTCCCAGGGTAAAATTGAGCATATTGCAATACATCACACTCTTTGCTAATTACAGGGTTTTAAAGTTTTCTTCTAAGGAATTCAACTCCACAGAATGCTATCTTTATCACTTTGGTATCCATTAGTGCTGCCATTTCCCATGTATCATGATACTGTCCTAAGCCAAAATTCTTTGCAACACTTGTGAGTCAGATACACAAAACCAGTTCAAGTTAAAACCTGTCACCAGTCATTTGCCTGATAGGTTATCTATCATCCTTGTTGATTTTTGCTCAAATTAGATTAAAATATAAAATTCAAGAGCCAATCCTGACTGCATTTTTCTTATCATTGTATGTAAGTTTCAACTTGCATTTTAAAATACAGGAAATATTTAACCCCTTTTTCAAATGTGAAAATGACAGACACAAAATATGGTATATTCTTAGACCTTTTTATAACATCAGCATAAAGAGTCTGTTACTTGGGGATTTTTCTGTTTTGTCTTCTCTGAGATTGGACTTTGGTGGTAAACAGAAAATACCTGTCACTAGGAGCTTGTCAAGCAGACTTAACTGTCTGTATAAAGAAATAAAAGGAGATGATGATATGAAAGGAATATAGCAAAAGTCTACAAACTGTGAGGGGCGTAGTAGGCACGGAGGAACTGTTCAGCTGTTTATTCTCTGTTCCATTGTTTAGACTTGTGACCTCCATTTGAAGGTACTAGAATACAGATTCAGACAAATCAAGTGCAACTGACTCTCCACATTGTAGCAAGCAGATCAGCAGTACTCCTTGACAAAGAATGCTGTGGATAAAAAAAACTATGTAAGTTTAAGGGGACACTGAACAAGTGTTTGAGATAAACTGAAGCCAAGTTTAGGACTTTATAGCTGTACGTTTTCCAAATTTATGAAGCAAATACAATGCAAAGTCAGTTGTCTTAGTTTAAGTGCATTTCAAATAAATGTTCATTATATCTGAATAACTGTTTTTATATCATGTAGGCATGGTATTTATTAGTTCTTTTACTCTGAAGCATAGTAAGTACAAACATATGACCTTTAGAAATATTAATGGTCTTAAACTGTGCCAGATAGCTTATCTTAAAAAAAAATTATAATGTCCATATTTAGTATACTGACACCATTACTGTAATTTTTAGTTGACTACTTTCCCATTGAAACCTGTGAGTGATTTACTATCTAATAGTTCTAAGGGAAACTCTTATCAAAGGTAACAAAAGATAACCTTTCAAATCTGTAATTTTAAGGTTTTATTTCCAAAGGTGAATCACCCATTTCTGCATCATCATCTTTTGAATAATTTCCACCTGTAAAAATGTTCATTTGGTCACCTTGACTGATTTGGAGGTCTAATTTGTTTTCCATTTCCACCTTCCACTTTTCCACTATCCGTTAATATTATTAACTGTAAATTTCATCATTTTCTGCATTGTGCCTTCTGAAATGCATAAATATAACACTCCAATTTTTTTAATTTAGTAATACATACTTGAAACATATTTATGTTAATTAATTCAGATTCATTACTCAGGTTCCTAAATTTTTCATTTCTCATTGTTTAATTCCCTTTGGTCTACTTCCTTGTCAACAGTTTTTATCCTGCCTTTTCTCATTGGTAGTGTTCTGTAGAATGGCCAGATAAAACTTTTCGTACTGTTGAAACCGAGACCTCTTTTTACCACATCTGAGCCTGTTTGACTCAGAACAGGGCTAGCCCATGCAATCATATAACCAGCACAAAATAAGTGAACCCTATAGCCTCACCCAAGTCTGTTTTACTTTCCTTTTTATATACCTGTGACCTAGTTCATACCTTTTCTATTACCTTTTTGCTATAAGATTATTCTTTGTTCCATATCCCAATTCATACATGAATGATTTCCTTCTGTTTCTTAGCATTAAAATATTGTGTCCTGGGTTTCCTTCTTCCTCTGGATTCCATAAGCTCTTTGTTTTGTAAAATTCTTAACACCATGAAAAGGAAAGATATGGCAAATGTCATAGTAATATTTTTCCTGACACTTTTTATTCATGATTAGTGAGGCATAATTAGCACAGTGTCATGAAATTATCAAGATACCTATGATCAGAATGAGCTGGGTATTTAATACATCCTAAATATAATCCTCAGGTGCTTGAAACAGTAAGAACTAGGGCTTTTGATCAGCCAAGGGACAGATTTCCTGCTATTATCTACAAATCCTAGCCTGCATTAGAATATGAAAGTGGACTAAAGGATTATATGCTTGCTATCCACTGAAGTATTCTTATCACAAGCAATTTGTACTATGCTGTTCTCCAAATCATTTCATGAGTGGCACTTTCTGAGCTCAGAGATGTTGTTATTGTATTTCATGACCAGATTTTGATTTGTAGAAAAATGTAGTCCATCAAATAGTGTCACATATGTCAAAAATTGATTTCCTGGAATTTTAGAAGGGTAGAGAGGCCTACTTGTGTTCTGTTAAAATCTGCAACTTCTGTCTGAGAGGCTGGAAAAGATGAGATGTGCATGAGATATAGCAAAAGCCACTAATTACAGTCAGTAGATATTTCACAAGAGGATTATGCAGTAAAGGGGGTAAAGTTATAGAATAGATTATTGTTGGTCTCAGATTAAGGAAAAATAATTATGTGACACTCTCATGGAGAAAGAATCGATGAAGATACAGATGTGAATCCTAAGTTTTGGTGTACTCAGGGTACTGAACCAAAACTAAAAATGATCAGGGAAAATATGGTTTCTATACATCTTGCAATATTATATTTGACATTGTTGCAATAAGGCATTGGGGATGTATTTTGACAGGTTAAAAAAATAAGGTAGATGCTAATTTATTAGTTCAGGCTAGCTATATACAGAAAAATATACACAATCCCCAAAACAATAGTTATAAAATAAACAGAAAATTCTTTTACTGAGAGGAAAAAACCCTATTTATTTACTTATTTATTTATTTGCTAACAATTTTACTTAGACACTTTTAGAATTTCTTCTGATACTGATAGAGAATATCTAGACTCTTTATTGATAACTGATGTGTGATTACAGAAATCACTTTATTGATAACTGATCTTTATTGATAGCTGTCTTTATTGATAACTGATGTGTGATTACAGAAATCACATAGGATTTTCACCCATGTGAAATACTGATAATGATATTTCAGTCTTCTAGGAATTGTTACCTCTTCAATTCCTGCGAAAATGTCAATCCACAGACTATACTGAAGTGATAGAGGCACTGTGTCCTGCCTGCAGCATAGATTCATATTTGTCTGTGTAAAGCCCTTCTGTTAGTGTTGAGAATACATCATTTTCTGGCTGATCCATTCCCAGTGACTACTTCCATACAGCTCCAAATTTCATCTGAGAATACTTTGCAGCTGCTTTCAACTGCTGTGTTTGCACCAAGCTGCCAATCCTTGCTTTCCATACAGGCAGTAAGGTAAGATAAAGTATGTTTTCTCCTTTCCTCTGAGTTCTTTTTAGAAAGCCGAAGTGAAACAGTAGTAGATATGGATATCAAAGCATTATAGCCAATCTATTGATGTATCAGATTAGAGTAGTTTCATATTACATACATATATAACCTCATATTATAGTCCAGAATGGCATTACACTAACAACTGAAATTTCTGCATATGTGTCATCTATAATTCATTGCAAAGAAAGTATCTGTCACAAACTTACCAAGATAAAAGAATGAAAAATAGAATCTGGTCACACTGACTGGACAGTCTATTAATCTGAACTATTTTTAGCTGCTAAATTTTTCTGAACAATGGAAAGGATCACATTTGCAGACACTGACAAAGATTACCCCTTTTCACTGGCAGGTCTTTCTCAGCGACATCTATTTCTCTATAGGTCTTAGG
The DNA here is from genome assembly GCA_013397075.1 of Rhabdornis inornatus. Lineage (NCBI taxonomy): Eukaryota > Metazoa > Chordata > Aves > Passeriformes > Rhabdornithidae > Rhabdornis > Rhabdornis inornatus. The sequence continues at coordinate 160,093 of VWZS01004311.1, read as the reverse complement.
GACAAATAGCAAAGTATTCCAACCAAAATATTTTATATATGCTGTATGACTCTGTATGATACATCAGCCTGTCTCTTTCTTTCTTTACATACTCTACAGTAGACTTCAAATATAGCATTTCGACATAAAAACCTAAGGATGTGCTTCTAATTAAGCAGTTTTAAGAGTGTGCTAAGCAGTTAATAGGTCCTGGACATGATTCTGATATATTTTTTTCTCCCAGCTCTGGAGTGACATAAGTTAAGACAGAGAGGAGCATAAATTGAAATAAAAATCAGAACAACTGGCAATATCCTTTTCCCTAAGATCACTGTGTACGCTACACAATGTAGTGTAGCTGACAAGTAACTCTTATGTTGCACTAGTGCAGGTAGACATCTGACCTTTAACTGGCAAAAAGGTTCATGGTTAAAAAAGACTCATGATGCTTAGTTTCTAATAAAAGAAATTATTTGTTAAGTGAAACTTCGCTGCAATGAATCATGGAGCTTCAAGTGTACATATATATATATATACACACATACGTATAATTCCACAAAACAGGTTTGTCCAAAAGCATCAGTAATAGATCAGCTTGTCCACCCCATTAGTATGGAAAGATTAGCTAGCCTATTCCTATTTGCTTTAAAAATATGTTGTAGTCAATAGAGTGACTCACTTCCCTTGTAGGAGACAAGGAAAAATATGCTCATTGATATTAAAAGTGATTTAACAAAGTTTGATAGGAAATGAAACAGTGGTTTATCAAGATTCAATGGCAAGGTACACTTGATTATTTACCTCACAGAGGAGAGGGTAAGACAAAACTGCCAGAGAAACATCCCACACACACACTGAGTCATGAGATTCAGAAATGTATTCTAAATTCCATCTCAGAGAAGAGTTTATATGCAGCTTAGTCCCAGACATGGTCAACATTTATGTCTAAAAGGATACATTCACAATCTCGCACATCACTCACCTCAACTTCAAAGTTTAGTGTGCTGTTAGTCACTTACTGTTGCAGCAGTCTTCTCTCTCTCTGTCTTGAGGAGCAGTCTTGAGAGGTGTTCTGCTCAAGAAGAGATCGTGATGTGCAGGAAAGCTCAACAAGCCCTGTGCTATCCACTGTTTATAAAGATGATAATGCCTTTTTTTTTTAGGTACTGGACTAGATTGCCCAGAGAAGTTCTGGGTGCCCCATTCCTGTGTTCAAGGCCAGTTTGGATAGGGCATTGAGCAAACTGGTCTAGTGGGAGGTGTCAGTGCCCATGATGGGGGTCTGGAACTTGATGAATTTTAAAGTCCCTTCCAACTCAAACCACTTTTTGATTCTATGATTCTATGATTGAATTATAGCCATATAGCTGGACACACACATTTAGAGAGCTTGAGAATTCTTTCTCAGGCCTGGACTTCTCTTGCCTCTCAGGTCCATTCCCAGACTGATAAGCTGATTATGGCTTCAGTTAGGGAGGAGCTCTCCCAGGATGATAATATGGTCAAAACAGAATAGAATCTGATGAAAAACAGAATGGAATTCATGACAAAGATTAACACCTGTTTTTTTTCCTGGGGGATACATCCTGAGGTACGGTCTCACGAATGTTTTTCCCAGTTGTCCAATGAGCTACTGTCCTGTCTTAGCTCCACGTAATATGCTTTAAAGACGGGCTGTCTGTTCAATAAAGTTGGCCTTTTTTCCCCAAAGAGGTCCATGTGTGTTGCTGTCCTTGCTGTCTCTCTCTCTCTCTTTTTCTAGCGCAGTAACCACATATAGCCATATTTGACTACCAGATATCCCCATTCCATGCAGCTCTTGGCTACCACATTGCCATTCATCTCTCAAACTATGTTGCTAATCCATCTTCCAAAGTCTGGCATAACCTGGATGCAACATCTCAGATCCCACTGCTAGTATGGCTGAAGTGAGGAGAGGGTCAAGTGGCTGAATGATGCCACAATGCTTGCAGTGATAGAGGTAATGCAGTTTCTCTAGTAAATGTGTTATAATGCTTAACTATTTTTGTAGCTTAAAATAAAAAAATCCTGACATAAGTAGTGCTCACTTCTCAACCTATTTACAGGTGACTTGGAGAAAACAGCTTATTACCTTACTCTTGGTGGGTATATTCTATATATAAAGGCTATTATTTGATCTATCTTTCTTCTTTTTGTCTAGATAAAATAACCCAATTTCTTCAATAACTTAGCCAATTATTCTCTGTCCTCATTTCATGCAGCTGATTATTTCCATCTTGCAAATGTCCTTGTAGAATTGTATCTCTTTTTCTGAAAGTTTCTCCATTTTCTCAAAATTATTCTGAATCCAGCTTCAATGTGCTTGCAGATTCCAAAAGGTTGATGTCATCTGTAAATTTAATCAGTGTACTTGCCATTCTATCACCCAGGCAGTTAATAAAACTGCTGAACATTACTAGAGCCATCACAGGCTCTCTTAGAATTCTGCTCAGCCCATTCCTCAAGTTTCACAGTAAACCTTTAATAGCTGTTCTTTACAATCAAGTTTTTGCTCACCTGATAGGAATCCTATGCAGAAAATATTGCCGGCCATATCAAAAGAATTCCAAAAATCAAGCTGTATGGTGTCTTCTATTTCTCACCTGCAATTGCTACATTTTTTTCCTATAGAATAGCCAGACTGCGAATAGTTCTTGATGAAGGAAAGTTGGTGACTGCTCATTCACCTGGTCATTCTTGGAATGATTAAAAATTGTGATTATTTTGGGATATGCAGTCATAGGTACAATGCAATGAACCAAAATATTCTCATACTAAATATATTCTTATATCTTGACATTTTAACTTATAATATCTTCTAACTAAATATACAGATTCCAAGTGTATTTTTCAATAATATACTTCCAATACAAGAGCTCTCCCCCTTCTTGTTTAAAAGAATGGTTTCATTTTAATGATATACATGACAAATATCTTTTCCAGTTTCTGCAATCTTGGTAATCTTCCACATTTCTATAGGTAACCATTAATAAGATGATGAATAAGACCATTCATAAGATGATGAAGTAACCTGTCTACACAACATGTCATATTTGACTCTTAAAAGCATGTTGCTATAATTCCATAATTCGAATTTATACTGCCAGAATTATAAATGTAGCAAATTCACTTAGTTTACATATCATGTCATTATACGTCATTATATTTTCTTCATTGGTCTTTGTATAAACCAAAGAAATATAAAAAATTAATTCACTCAAATAATTAATAGGACATATATTTCGTGTAGGCAGAATACTCAACCGTTCTTTTCAGAATGCACTCCAGCAAAATTAAAGACTTTTATGGAAAATCCCGAGGTTTTTCAAGGGCATGTTACCTCAGAAAATGTTAAGGTAGTTTGTTAGTTAAAACATGTTCATTTTTAAAAACAGATAAGTTTACATTTATTTCTGTGTGATTTTTAGAGAATAAGTGTAAAAATGACATAAAAATATATTATAATGTAGTATAGATGTTTTTAATATATAAAGTTTTTGATGAACTGTTTCCAAGACTAAGAATAAATGCATTTCCTTAGGAATTACTTATGGGACTTGACTGTTTTTCACTTCAATAATGGAACTTTTTCAGACTGGACTGAAGTTGCTGAATCAATTTGCTTAAATCTTTCATTTGGGATGGGGTAGGAAGGAAAAGGATAAGATGAATATTGGAATTATTTACCTTATGTTTTAAAAAGTCTATTTTGTGCAAGAAGTTACTAACCAAGCAAACAGTAGATAGTATTTCACACAAATGGGGATTTATTTAATATACTTTACGAGAAAGGAGATAATTGAAATATTACATTCAGATTTATGCCAAAAGGTCATGCTGCATAAAACAATAAATCTTAATATTTGACAAGAAAAATGTCGTTCATCAAATTGTCAAAGATTTTTCAACACACTTTACCACTGTAGGAAGAAAATTTGTGTGGCCAGAGCTTGATTAGAGTTCAAGCTAGTTAGCACTGTGAAGAACAACAAGAAGGGCTTTTTAAAAATATGTTACCAGCAAAAGATCACAAATTAAATTCATCTGTTATTTTATGAGGTCTGTTATTTCACAAAAAAAGACATAGACAAAGTAGAGAAGTTTCATTTCTTCTTCACCTCTGTTTTAGCACAAGTGATTGTCCCTGGGACCCTGGAAGCCAGGTGTTGAAAAACTGTGACTGAGGGGACAAGGAACTCTGAATCAATTCCGAAATGGTTTGAGATTTGCTGCTCCAGCTGGATACATATAAATCTATGGGGCCCAATGGGATTCATCCCAGGGTACCAAAAAGGCTGGCTGATGTCATCATGGGACCTCTTGCCATTATTTTTCAACAGTCTTGGGGCTCTGGAGGAGTCCCCAGTTGACTGGAAGCTGGGAAATGGTGTCCCAGTTTTAAGAAGGAAGACTATGGTAATTACAGGCCTATCAGTCTCACTTCAGTGTCTGGTAAAATTATGGAGAAGGTTATTCTGAGAATTAGAAACCACTTGAGAAACAGCACAGCAATTGGTCACAGACTGCACGAGTGGAAAGTCCTGCTTAACCTACTTAGTTTCCTTTTAGGACAAAGTTACTCATTTGGTTGACCAAGGGAAACTGGTAGATGTGTTCTGCGGGTTTTATTTGTTTAACAAAGCTTTTGATACTGTCTCTCACAGTATGCTTCTGGGCACAATGTCCAGCTCATCACTAGACAAGTCTTTAGCATGTTGGGTGAGCAATTGGCTAATGGGTCAGGCTCAAAGGGTTATAGTAAATGATGTTGGATCAGGCAGGCAGCCAGTTACCAAAGTGGTTCCCAAGGGGCAAGATTTATGACCCGTGCCTTTTGAAGTTTTTGTGTGTGACCTGGACACAGGAATTGAATATACAGTACATAAGGCTGCTGAAGATACTACGTTTGGGGGAGCTGTAGAATCCCTCATGGACTGAGTGGGGTCAAATGAGGTCTTAGAGAAAGATCTGGATAGATTAGAGAGCTAAGCCACCACCAAACATACGAAATTTAACAAGAGCAAGTACTGATTTTCCACCTGGGGTGAGGTAATTCTAATCGTATGTACAAATTTTAGTATTAGAGGCTGAAGAACAGCCCTGCAGAAAAAAATCTGGGGTTTTCGTAAGTTCAGTAGTTGTCAGCTGTATGCCCTGCCACCAAAACAGGCCAACCATATCCAGGAATGCATAAAGCACAGCATCTCCACCCAGCTGAGGGAGGTGATTGTTCCACTCTGTTCTGTGATGGTGTGGCCTCTCCCCAGGTACTGAGTGCAGATTTGTACCTCAAAATAGGAAGGAAATGAAAGTGTTAGAGTGTGTCCAGAGGAGGGAGACCAGGATGATGAAAGGCCTCAAAGGCAAGACCTATGAGAAGCAGCTGAATTCTCTTGGTTTTTTGCAGCTTGGAGAAGAGAAAGCTGAGGGAGGACTTCAATGCAGTCTACACCTTCCTCAAGGGGGAAAAAGAGAGTGGGAGGTGCTGGTCTCTCCCTGGTGACCAGCAGTAGTACATGGGGAGATTAAATGAAGCTGCCTCAGGGGAAGTGCTGATTGGGCATTAGGAAAAGGTTCCTTACTGAGAGGGTGGTCAGTCACTGGAACAGTGTCCCCAGGGTCACAGTTCAAGGAGCATCTGGATGATGTTCTTAGTCATGTGTTTTATTTTTAGGGAATCAGGTAAGGAGCGGTGATTTGGACTCAATGATCCTTCTGAGTCGCTTTCAGGTTTAGATGATACTGATTGATTCAATTTGCAAAATTTTAGCGACAGTTTGGGATCACAGTATCATTAATAATTAAAGAATATGAAAAACTCACTGTCCATGATATTTATTCCATAAGTCAGCTTATTGATGAGGTCCTCAATTTCATTACATATAGCACTGCTTGCACCCCAAAAGTCTAACCCAAGGGCATTATTTGCTTTTTTTAATGTTCCAACCCTCAGGAATTTGCAACAATATATACCCGTCAAAGTTGCCTTAGTATTTCCTGCCTTCACCTCTTCTCTACACCAAAATGAGTCCTGTAATCGGATTTTCACTGCTGTCTTACTTTCCCTTTCCCTTTCCCTTTCCCTTTCCCTTTCCCTTTCCCTCTTTCTCTTTCCCTTTCCTTTTTCTAATTC
>VWZS01004311.1:113406-153921 GCA_013397075.1 Rhabdornis inornatus | reverse complement strand
TTTCCCTTTCCCTTTCCCTTTCCCTTTCCCTTTCCCTTTCCCTTTCCTTTTTCTAATTCCCCTGATCATGTAATGGTTTAACCCCAGTGACCAACCAACCACACTGCATACAGCCGCTCACTCACTCCCCCACCAATGGGCTATGGGAGAGAATTGGATGGGTAAAAGCTGAAAACATGTGGGTTGAGATAAAGACAATTTAATTGGGAAATCAAAAGCCATGCTCACAAGCAAAGTGAAACAGGGAATTTAGCCAGTGCTTCCCCTGGGCAAGCAGGTGTTCAGCCATCTCCAGGAGAGCAAGGCACCCTCAAACATAACAGTGATTTGAGAAGAGAAGCATTATCATTCCAAATGTCTCCCCCTTCGTCCTCCTTCCCCCCTCTTTATATATTGAGCATGATTTCATGTGGTCTGGAATATCCTTTTGATCAGTTTGGGTCACCTGTCCTGTCTGTGTCTCCTCCCAAACATCCTCATTTGTGTGGCACTTGGAGAAGCAGAAGAGGCCTGTGCTTAAACCCTATTCAGCAATAACAAAACATCTCTGTATTATCAACCCTGTGTTTAGTGCTAATACAAAACATCGCCTCATACCACCTATTGGGGAGAAAATTAACTATATACTGGGAAACTGGGGAGAAAAAAAAAAAGTGCTATTGGAAGGCCTGCTTTTTAGTAAAAATTGGACATTCATTTGCTAAACCCCTCAGAGACCCTCACTGTAGATTTGAGACCAGAACCAGCTGCTGAATACAGGCACAGGGAAAAGGATTAACTGAAGAGTTGAAAAACTCTGCACTGGTCTGTGGCAAGTAACAGAATATCTGAAAAAAATGCAGTGGGTGTGAGTCATGAAGAATAGTACCCTTTAAATTTTCTGCATGACATCCACTTTGCATTATAACCTAAATTAGGCTACAATAAGAAATTTGAATTATTTCAAATTATCAATCACTTCATTGCTCATTTAGGAAGCAGCTAGTTACATCATCATTCTCAGTAAAACTTGATTTTTGATCAGTATAATTTTTGATGGTTTATTTGTATTGATAATTTTTATGAACCAGGGCTTTGTGGAACATTTTTTAATGTTCAACTAGGCTACAAAACCTTTTCTGAATGATAGGAAAGCTATCTTCTAGATTAACATGGAAAAAAAGATTCAAAGTCTCACTTTCCCATTTTCTTGAATAATACTGGTGCAGTCCTGGTAAGATAAATCATGTCCATCAATTGATTCTTAAAGATCTTCTTCCTGCTTTTAGCTATTTTGTTTTTGGCCACCAGCCCCTTCTAACAGTATATTTCTTATTATCGTAAGAAAACACATAGACTTATGAAGTCTGAGACACTAAGTGCCTGATATTTCCAAAATGTGCTAAACTCTTTGCAAACAGCAAATATTAATGTGATTGTTAAATCTAGTGAATCTCTTCAGGCATTCTGACATGCTCTAAAATTAAAGATATGGAGAAGATAACGAAAGACTGAGGACTATAATGACTAGAATAGACTGTGATGAAAAGCATTTTGCAAATGAGCTGACTTAGTCAAACAACTCTGATTATATAGGATTATTCACTGTGAGCCAAAGCATCACAATGTGTTCAAAAAGTAATACACTACGTTTAAAAAGTAACATTTTAAGCTCTTCATAGCTAAATGTAGAGGATAGCTTGTGGATTGTAAATCATAAAGGAGTAATTTAGTCATGTGTTACAGGGCATCCATTTGGGGCATTGAATATGCTCTTTAACATGCTCTTTAGAAGCCACTACAAAAAAAATTAAAAGTGTAGAGTCACAAGAGATCCTATTCACTCCTTTCCCACTGGTCAAAATATGCCATTGTCTGAGCATCACTGCAATTCCACTATTACTGTGTACATGACAGAAAAACTATCTGAAAATTAAAGTGTGATATTTGATATTACCAAAGCTGAATGTTCTTCTGTTCAATAATCTCTAACTTCAAAAAAAATAATAAAAATAGGAAACAATTAAACTAGTAAAAAAGGTATTAGCTTGCCTGCTATTTTTTTAAAACTAGCATTTTAATGCATGTATTTATATTTGTTGGTGTCTAATGCGGCCTAGATTCCAGTTTTAATATAAATTTATTACATAAAAATACCGATTGCATAAAATCTATTTCACACATTTGCAGAATCATAGGATCTCTGAGATTGCAAGGAACCTCTGGAGATTCTCTAGTCCAAAAACAATGCTTAAACAGTTGGCTCCAGCCAACTGGTTACCCAGGGCTGTGTCCTGTTGTGGTTTTAGTATCTCTTAAGTGTAGACACTCTGCAAATTCTCTGGGTGGTTTGTCCCAGAGTTTGGCTACTCCTACAATTAAAAAAAAAAGTATTTTCCTGTGTTTAGACTGAATTCTGTGTGTTTTAATTTGTGCCCATTGATGAGATCCCCTCAAGCCTTCTCCAGTCTGAGCAGGTCCAGCTTTCTCAGCCTATATTCAATTAAAAAATGCTTCAGTCCCTTCATAATTTTAGTACCCTTTTGATGGACTTATTCCAGTCAATCTATTACTCTCTCACACTGGGGAGTCCAGACACGGGCTAAAACCTCCAGATGTGTCTCAACAGTGCTGAGCAGAGGAGGAGGATCACATCTCTCAACCCTCAGGCACACCTTACCCTTAGGCAGCCCAGCATGCTTTTGAGGTCCTTTGCCATGAAAGGCACATTGTTGGCCTTTCCAGCCAAGACTCCCAAGTTCTTTTCTTCAGAGATGCTTTCCAGACAGCCAGCCTCTGATCTGTATTAGTGCCTTGGGTTATTCCTCTGCAGGATTGAAACGTTGCAGTTTCCTTTGCTGGATTTTGTGAGATCACTGGCAGCCCAATTGCCCAGGCTGTCCAGGCTGATCTGTCTGGTATATCAATTGTATTTCTCAATTTTGTATCATCTGCAAATCTGCTAAGGATGCACTCAGTCCAAACTTCTAGGTCATTCAGCAAGATGTTAAATAGTATTTCACTCAGTATCAACACATGGAGATCACCACTGGTGACTGGTCTCCGGATGGAGTTGTGCAACTAATCACAACCCTCTGGACCAAGCTAGTTTTCAGTCCAGCCTCTAGTGTCAAAAGCCCTACTAAAATTTATTAAACAGAATTAGATTATACTGTAGATCTTGGATATGTGAAAACCTGTGATTATAAATATAAATATGTTAAGCTATCATGTCATCCAAAGTCATACTGAAAAGGAAAAAAAGAAAAACCACCAGGATATGCCTAAACCAGCTTTAAATAGCTTCTTTGACAAACTCTTTAAAAACAATCCTAAAAAGAGGTTTGAGAAAGCTAAGTTATGTCCCATTTACATGAATTAGAAGTAACTGATAAGCACTGGTACTCACTAGGCAGTGATAATCACTCCTCTGAGCTAATTTTACAACCTGTAAGATAATGTCTTCTAATATCTCAGTCAAAACAAAAATGTTCTATGATGTGTTCTTTTTAAAACTCAGAAAATTAGATTTTGAACATTTGTAATGTACATATCTTGGGAAATACTGCACCTGATATTCCCAAATATTATATCTGATATATTAAATTTGATATTATTACCAAATCAGATTTTGTTATACATCTTCTTTAAATTCTGAAAGCTGTACTCCATTTCAGTGTGCCAGAAATCTGAAAAAATGAAATCTTTGAGACATGTTCTTTTCTCACACACCATCTGTCAGTGAAGCTATTCATTCAGTATGAATGTTTTGGGTCTTTTGAGGGGTTCTTATGGTTTCTTTTGTTATTGTTGCTATTCCAGTGTGCTTTGAATTAAACAATTCATTTTAAAACAAATGTTTGGTTCACCTGAATTTTTCATAACCATGTATCATGGAAAGCACAGATTTTGGGATTCAATATTACTTCTCCTTTAGCAATCGTTGTTTGAATAGGGTTATACTTTTAGCATTTTTATAAAAACATAACTTCCACAACTTTTGATCAGGGATGCATTGAAATGTTGTCTTGCTAAATAATTAACTTTTTGTTGAAAGCTAAGATGGGAATTTTAGTGAAAAGCAAGCATTAAGAAAAGAGAATTTTAGACACAATCTGCTTAACTTCTGATGACTTAAATATTTAGTCTTATAGAAGAGTAATCAGAAACAGGCCGTTTTTTACAGATATATATTTATATATGAATAGGCTGCCCATGTGTGTTTATTTGGGTTGGTATCTGTTCTGGAATAGTCCCAGTAGGTACCTAAGTACCACACAGCCAATTCCTCATGTCCACTTGTCAGGGGGGAAGGGGAAGAGAATCAGAAGGGTAAAAGTGTGAAAACCCTTGGGTTGAGATTAGTACAGTTTAATTGGGAAAGCAAAAGTCACGCATGTAAGCAGAGGCAAATAAGTAATTAATTCACCCCTCCCCATAGGCAGACAGGTGTTCAGTCATCTCCAGGAAAGCAGGGCTGCATCGTATGTAACAGTAAGAAATGTTACATAACAGAAGAAAAACACCATCATTCCAAATTTCCGCCTTCCTCCTTCTTTTCACCAGCCTTTATTGCCACATATGACATTATATGACATGGTATGCACCCTGGGTCTGTTTAGGCCACCCGTTGAGATGTGTTGCCTCACAAATTCTTGTGTAGCCCCAGTTGCTTGAATTTGGGTTCATGTGAGGAACAGAAAATACCTTGATGCTGTGCAATAGCTGCTAAAACATCCCTGTGTTATCGACATTATTTTGGTCACAAATATAAAACAGCATTGTAATAACTACTATGAAGAAAATTAACTCTATTCCAGCAAAACCAGTGCAGCATTCTAAACTACATCTGTTTTGTGGCTCATTATTTGCTTTCTATATTCACTATTTAATAATCACAGGAGATCCGAGTGGTTTGAATCTGTAGTAATAGTGACATGGAAGCACACATTATCTAAATCCTATAATTTCCAAAAGTAGAAATGCTTCCTGACATTCTATGTGCTGTGTTAATCTGGTAATTCTAATCCTTATTAATAATTATAAGGCAATCTACTGCAACAAATATTATGAGGCAAAAATCTTCCCCTTCAAGAATTGAAAAACCCTGAAAAATATTGAGACAGTCCTCTTCAAAGACAGCTTACTGAAGTCATTATTTCTCCATCTGCAGCATATGCAAAGAAGCCCATGCAGGAGCAGATTTTCTGGCAGAAACTGTGTTGCATGGAAAAGACCCATGTTGAAGCAGTTCATGAAGGACAGTGTCCTGTGGGAGGAACCTGACCCTGGAGCAGGGGAAGAGTGTAAAAAGGAAGGAGTGGCAGAGAGAAAGCACTATGAACCAGCTGCAGCTTCATTTTCTATTCCCCTTGGCTGCATGATCAGGGGGAGGTAGAATAGCCAGGAGTGAAACTGAACCTGACAAAAACAGGAGTAGAGGTGGGAGGGGAGAGGGAGGGTGTTTTTATTTCTTGCTGTCTTATTCTATTACAAACAGCCGTCAGTAAATTAAACTTTTTCCCCGGAGTCTAGTTTGTTTTGCCCATGACAGTAACTGGCAAATGATCTCCCCGTCTTTATCTCAACTCATGAGCTCCTACATCATATTTTCTGCCTGTGTCCTGTTGAAGGGTGTGAGAGTGAGAAAGCAGCTTGGTGGGCACCTGGCAGCCAGCTAAGATCAACCCATCTGAGCGTTGACACACTGAGGATCTGTCCAGCTCTTATAATTGATGAGCAACACAGTCATTTACCAAGATAAAGAAATAAAACAATGTTGTTAATGTGTGCTAAATGAAAGGCCTTACCGAGTACAACTAGAAGGATGAACAAAGATGTAGACCAGTCTGCCATAATTTACTTTATTTATACAGCTGTTCTGCACTTGAACGCGGTATTCACTAACCATATTAAAGGTTTCCTTAAATACCACATACAGAAATTCTGACAGATAACAGTAAGATGGAACCTTTCTCCACACTGGTATTTTCTTCCTCCCAAATACATATGTAGCAGTGTTAAACACACCATCTTCTGTTAAAACAGATGGTGTCCCTATTAATGATAAACGTAAAGCTATATTTATGTCAGACATCAAATTAAATCTAATTTAGATTAATTCAGTACGGTGTTCACATTGCTCACTCTGAGCCCACGGTTCAGAACCCATGGTTTTCTTTTGTTTAATTTCTTCAAAAAATTATCTCCTGTTTTTCTCAAGATCTACCAAAAGGAATACTTAGTGAAGAAACTCCAGATAAATTTCTTGAAGAATTTTATTCTTCTGGCTCAAAAACAAAGTCCTCCCTTTCACCCACTTTCAGGAGTGATATGTCCAGAAATATTATCTCCTCTGTTGTGTGCAAATGTTTTGTTCATGCTCCAAGAACTATGCAAACACTTAATAACTAGATGAAAGTGATACTTATAGTGATATATTTAAGTGAAAAACACTGAATCATGCCAATTTTATCTCCTTGGGTTTCAGGAATCCCAGTAATGCCTTAAGCCACAAAGAGTGTTAAGCCAAAAGCAGTTGTTTTCAATATGTATTATCAATGATACTGACAATTTAATTCTAACAAAGATAATGCAAGGAAGAAGAAAAAAAAGGAGACCAAAACACAAACAACAAAACTTTGAAGAAGTCAGAAAGCCAATGCTTTTAAACTGTGCAAAATTAGGCATATCATCAAAAAAAAAAAAAATAAAAAAGCAGTCAAGATGGGAAAGAGCTACTACATTTACCTTAGATATCAATTGCACTGTGAAGGACAGACATTTTCTCATAGGAGTAAAGTTGCATACTGAGTTTTACTAGATACTACTTCTAAGTATAAATTATTATTTTTAATGAGAAAGCCTATTTTGGTTTTTGAAGATGAATTCCCTGTTTTCATCTCTGATGGTTTTCTGTCAACCAATAAATTCTAAAGAATGTGATTAATGCTAGGAACGTAGTTTCTTCTTATTTTAGTTCATTTGAAAATTAAATCAACCCCAAGAACATAAAAAACAAGCAAAAGCAGACACATGCGAGAAGCCTGCTGATGAACCTGGGTAATAAAACTAGTAAGACAAAAGCAAAACGCATACTGGCTGAGAGTCTCAACAAATGGTCAACCTTTTCTGAATTTTTATTTTCACTTGAGGAAATGGGACATATTGGACAAATGCCTGTTGTTATTGGTTTTGTCAGCTTCTCATCCGGTACCTCATTCTGGTCTCAGAATCCTGTTCTTGCATCTGCTCCACTGAGTATCCAGTACAGCACACTGGAGTCACTATCTACAGCTAGCAGACAGGAAGGTAGCCATCAGATGCTCTCTCTGCTCAAATGGCCATCTGGCTTCTCCCTTTCCAGATTCTGAAAAACACTTAACCTTATATTTTCCTCCAGAAAACAGAAACAGTGGAATTGTTTGAACTGGGAACTATATTTCTTAAGAAGATGATATGGAGAAAACATAAGGAAAAAAAAAAAGATACACGAGACAAGAGGGAGCAAAATATTAAAGGCAAAATTAATATCCAAATAGGAATGGGGTCCAAGATCTCGTGGGAACAGCAACGTGATGTTTCTTTACATACATACATTTCTTCAGAACAATTTTAATGCATATATCAGTCAAGATTTCAAATGTAAAAATCATTAAGTTTTTTATATAATACATGCAAAACATCTGAAAGATAACAATGCCCACAGGCAGAGCAGGCAACAGAAAGGATGAAGAAAAAAATCACAAACACTTTTGCTGTCCAATACTGGGCTCTTTGTTTCTGTATGAGCTACACTGATTCACTGCTGTCTCTGCCCAGTTTCATGGTTCATTGTCCTTGCTAAAAGAAGACTGGTTTCAACTTCATTGTCCTATACAAAAGAACATTCCATCCTTCCAAAGATAACAAATGGCCATTAGGCCTTACTGTGAGTACCAGCACTACAGGCACTGGCAGGTGCACTGTTGTGGAGCAATTCAAATCTGTTACAGTCATCCTCTAAAGGGGTAGTTGTTAAATGTATATTTAGCATCACTGTCAATCCTAGCTTTCTCCAGCAGAGGATGAGCAGACTTAGCCTAAAAGCAAGACTTTTTTTTTTTGTAGTTTCTTCTCTCTCTGTTTGTATTCTACCATTACATCTGCTGCATAGCATATATTTTGTGATAATGATTGCTTTAAAAAGAAAGTACAACATTTGGTTGATTGAGATAGGGTCACCAAGACATAACCATTACTACCATCATGAAACAGAAGAGAGTCAAGGACAGAGTGTTTGAAAGAGTTCCAGATATACCAGGAACAACTGAAAATCTTGGATTATTTCAAGAAATACAAGAAAATGGACAGAATACTGTAGCCCAGAAAGCCACTTTTCCTCTCTCATTTGTAAAAAAAAAAACATATAAGCAGGATTAGAGAATTGAAGCATGGTTGGAAAGAAGAAATTAGAGCAGAACCTATAATGTTCCTGTATTAGAGGTACATGAACCTGTCTCCAAATATATTTTAACAAAATAAGTATCATAATTTAACATGAACAGCAGAAAAAAGAGAAAAAGAAAAAGAAAAAGAAAAAGAAAAAGAAAAAGAAAAAGAAAAAGAAAAAGAAAAAGAAAAAGAAAAAGAAAAAGAAAAAGAAAAAGAAAAAGAAAAAGAAAAAAGAAAAATAATGTCATAGTTGCTTTTCTGAGGAGAGAAAAAATAAAATTCTTACCAGTAAAAATGGAACAGTTTTTCTATATCAGATTCTTACACTGATTTACACTTACATTTTTTGTCATTGTACTCTATATATTGGCATCAATTCTTTGGAGTGCTAAGATTACAAAAACTTACTCTACCCTAGAAAATATATAGAAAATATAGAATAATAAGGTGAGTACTTTTTCTTGACTTCTACAGAAAACAAAATTGCAGTGTTTTTAAACTCAGTAATGCTAGACATTATTGCCTGGCAACAGCTTTACATGCAAAATGCATTGTGTTTCACAGAACTCTAATTTTAAAAAAGGATTCCTGATTCTCTCATTCTGGGCAGGTATTTTTTTCTGAAAAAGAAAGTGGATCCAGTCTATGGCACATCAAACTTGAACCTCTGGTTTCAAGAAAGAAGAAACAAACACACAAACTAATTTAGTTTTTATTGTGTAAACAACGAAAAGAAAGAGAATGACTCCACAGAACATTTTTAAATCACCAGTTGAGAGACATATTCTGTATTTCTGTACTTACTCCATTGCATGCTTGATGACACCAGTAGAAACAGAAGACTTTCATTCTTCTTCTGGGGAGATCTAATAACCATCTAGTGGAATTTGAGGTAGAACTCCTCAGACATGCGAATTTATTTGCTTGGGAAATGGAATGTGACCTCAGTCAAATGTTCTCATGAAAAGTTAATGAAAGACTTGACCTGGGATAGAGAAAGAATCATATTCATGTACATCGGTATTGTGTGTGATTAAGTAAGTTTTAGTAAGGCTTCAGAGGTAAAACAGAAGAAGGAAATGTTCATACCTTTGAGAGGAACTTAGATGTCCCTGGAAAAATATGGGTACATTTTTTAGGAAGCATCTTTGAGATATATCCTGTAGTTTGGGAGTGTGGGGAAGAAAGGTAGATGGGATAAAAATACACACTCATAAACAGTGCCAAGACTATATTCTGACCCGCAAGTCCAGAAACAACTTGCACCCCTACTGTTACTCCCAAACCATGCCTAGATTCCTTTGGAAGGGTGCAAGTCATCCAAGGCTGAAACTGTGTGAGAAAGGAGCCTAAAACCTCATCTCTTAGATGATTAAGATTCAGCCTTGTCCCAAGTCTTTGCACTGCTTAACTAGTTAAAATGAAAACTTAGAGCTTACTTACCCTTCATCAATGTAACACTGCCTTTTTAAAATGTGTACATGTAACACCAGAAACAGATGATCTGAATCAATAATAACAGTGCAACATTGAGATTGTTTTTAAAATCTCATTTTAAGCAAGGGAAATACTTTAAGCAGTAAGATATGAATAATAAAGGGGATAAAGAGAAAAGATAAATGAGCTACAGCACAGATAAGAAGTCTCAGAGTTAACAACCTAAAAAAACCTTATGTGATAATTTAAAAAATCACATATTTAGTTTTTTTCTTGTCTCTAAGGATATATCAGCAAAATTATTCTAAACAGTGAGGTGTATAATGAACTGACTTGCTACTGTATAGTACTGAACCTCATATATATTCTTTGTAAAAGCAAGATCTGCTCCTAAACAAATGAAATAGAGTTTAAAAGAATCCAGCCTATATAAGGTGTTTTCGGTGTCATGGGATAAGTGGAAGCTTCAGACAAGCCCTGCCTTAGCCTCAGGCTTTGGCAACAGCTTAAATTTCAAGAATCACTCTGAACCAGAAGTTCTAATGATGACAGATCAGATCTATTTATAAAAATGAGTTATTTATTAAACAGACAAGAGACAACAGGTGAAAGATCTTAATCAGAATTACTTACTACTCAGTATAAAACTAAAAAACTACTAGTAGATTGCAGCAAAACATAAAACAGTGTTTTATATCAAGGGATCTATATTAAAGCTAGAGAAAGAATTAGTATTGATTAGGAGTCAAATGTACAAACTGTATGAAATAACGATGATGTGCTTCCCTGGGGATTAACTGTGTAGCATCCCTATTCTTAGGAGAACCTCTGCACATTTCCAGGAAACTATATAGATTTCTGCTTTGTGAAAGTTTGGTGTGACTTATGTAGTTGTAAGTTGAGGAGTCTGTCTGTCAGAAATCTGGCTTATCTTCCCAGATCTCACTTCAACATTAGGATGTTTACTGGCAGCTGGGAGATGCCAGACCAGTGTTAACCCCATGGCACCAACTAACTCACTACAAGACAGCTTGTCCTGCTTGAGTTATCTGATGGGTTAAGTAACAAAAGATAAACTCTTGTGGGGAGTGAGATTCCCTGCTACATCCGGTCCCTGAACAGATTCAGATCTTATCTAGCAACAGAAATTAAGACTATGTAAGGAATTCTAGAAAGACAATCTGATTCTGTGAGGAATACACAGTACGAGGAAAAGAAGCAGGTAACACAGCAATTGGGGAAGTACTGAAAAATTTTGGAAAAATGCTGTAATATGATAGCCACTTTGAATTTGTAATTGAACTACTTATTCTGACTTTGTGCTCTTTTATGTTAATTATTTCACAAACACTTAAAGAAGACATAATATTCTCCATATACCTAGTTAAACAGTCCTTCATTATCAAATTTACACTATTCTTTATTAGAATGTACCAATTACTTGCCTTAGAATCATTACTATATTATTATGCCATGGATAAAATAACATTTAAAATTTCAACTATTTTCAGCTTTGGTTTCCATTTTTTTGGTCTAAAAAAGCAGAGAAGTATTCCAACCCATAGGCTGGAATGGTCAAGAAGAAAATATATTTATAAAGTTGTCCTGTTGCTGCTATTTTCATAATGTGTATATCCCCACTGAAATAATCACATCCTTAAAATAAATGAGCTGTAGGTATTTCTTCAGTCTATTACATTTTGACATCATATATCTATGTTCAAATATAAGATCAACTAATAAAGAGATAAAAATTTCTCTAAAGTTTCTAGATTGGGTAGTAGTGCGCATTAAGTCTGACTTATTGAGGCAGTGACACAACCTTGTAATTGGGCACAAAGTACAGAGACCTGCACAAGAGGAAAAAAATGTTCACATATCTGTGGGTAAGGCAAAGGATGATTTAGTTTACCTTATAGACAGTTTTCACTTTCTATAGCTGAGCATATAGTGAACCACAGAACTTTCAGCCATTGGGTGGAAGGACTAGTAAACTGTGAGAAAGATTAGGATGGGATGATTTTTAAGAAGAGATTAGATAAATATCAGGCAGAAATTTATGGCCAATGTTTTTGAGTTAAGAAAATATAACTACTAAAAACACTCAAAGATCAAATGATCAATCAGTTCTTGTGGGAAAAATTTTGCACAAATTAGATAGCCTAGGTTCATGTAACATGCATGAAAAAGGTCTACTGGGAAGTTGTAGTGAACAGATTATTTCTTTTAAGAAGAGACTTTAAAATATCTTTGTTTGTTTAACATAGAAAACAAATGCTGAGATGAGACAAATCATCTCTATGAAGTCTGATCAAGATCATATATTTCTCACTAGAAAAAGTGGAGATCTTACCAGCGCATATAAATACCTAAAGAAAGCTCCTTTCCTTTAAGAAGGAGCCAGGATCTTTCTGTGGTTTCAGTGACAGGACAAGTGGCAATGAGCACAAACTCAAACACAGGAGGTACAGTCTGAACATAAGCAAATAACATTTTAACTGTGATGGTGACTTAGGACTGGAACAGGCTTTGCAGAGAAGGAGACTTCTTCCTTGGAGAGTTTCAAAAATCATCTAGATGTGATCCTGGGTAATGTGTTCTAGGTGGCCCTACTTGAGCAGAGGGATTGATCAAGATGACCTTCAGAGGTCCCTTTCAACCTCAATAATTTTGTGATTTTGTGATATATTTCTAGGATGAAAAGTGATTATTAAATTTTTTATAAAATAAATATTAATACTCCAACAATTGAAGGATAGCTATAGGAAATGCAGATTGAAAGTAGTTCTCTACCAAAAAAAAAGAAAAAGGTAGAAGTAAATTCTGGAATGATCTTCTGTACTGGTAAGTACAAGCAAACTACCTACATTAATTTAAAAGATAATTTAACAAGCTTAGGAAAGAAACCATATTTTTTAAAAAATGACCATTCTCTGGTTAGAAATTAAGATATCCAATACAGAAGTACCATCAAATGAATCTTTTTATTTTAGTTATACTGCCTTAAACCATGATTTGGGGTTGTAGAAGACTAGCCATTGGTCACAGCTAGCATGAGTTCAGAAGGGGAAAGTCCTGTTTGAAAAACTCAATTTACTTTTGCTACCAGCTCAAGGAAATACCATGGAAGAGCCCGGAGCAGCGTTTGGTACTGATGTACTGCGTCACTTAGTTTCTAAACTTAACAATACTCCTTTTTTCAAATAGAGTTTCTCTCCTAGGCTTCCTAAACTGCATTTTAAATTAATGCAGATAATTTGCTTGTACAACATACTGCAGAGGACTGCTTTGCGTTCTTCTATTATATTTCCTTGACTGTAAAAGACACAAGACAAGCCACTGTTTTTCCAAATAACATGTGAGTCTTACATTAAATGAGATATGTTTGTTAAAAAAGAATTATCTCTGTCCAGTCTTGATATTCATATAGAAGTTTCTGTTGCACCAAAGCCTAGTGACATCACACCATCCACACACATTTTTTTGTTTCTTCCTGATCAAGAAGAAGACACAAAATAAAGTTCCTTCTGGAAAAGCGAAATACTGAGAAATAAGCATTAAGCAATATAGTCTTATGGCTGCATACCTTTTACTGTGTTTCAGTAACGCAAAACTTACTTCGTGTCTATGATGTACCAAAGCACAACTAGGCTCAATTTTAAATGGGAGCTATAACATACAATCTTTAAGTATGAGCCATTAATGTTATTCAGCTAGTATCACAGTTTAGTGCTCAACACAATGTCGGTAGAATGCTATCATCTAATGAATATAAAGCCAATATTGACTTACAGCTCATTGAGCTCATTGGTATTTGTCCATGGGTCATTGACGGTAAAACATTTTACATCTACTATGATTGTGTTTGGATACATATTTATGCCCAACAGTTTATTGTCACAATTATATAGAAGATTTTAAATTACCCTGAGTTTAAAGCAGCCATGCTAAAGAAATTTAGTTTAAGGATAAAGTGATACCCTCATAAAAGTCTTACAGCGGGAACCTGTTATTATCCAATTACTGCATTGCTCCGAAAAATAGAAAATCCATCTTTTAATCAATACTTTTTTTAATTGACTAAGCAAAGCTTAAAACTGATTGGACTGCTCTTAAAACCCCCGGATGATGGAGCATACTTTGCTGGACCAGCCTTTCACATATATTAAAACAACTCCACAAAAGGCTAAAGTCTTTTGCTTCTCATTTCTTTCTCAAAGACCTCTTATAAGCCAAATTAATGCCCCTGAATATTAGGACTTGTATTTGCACTGGTGCTATATTTCCAGTTAGAAAAGACTTCTCAGTAGAGGAAAACTTTAAATATTAACTTATTTATTTATTTGATAGGATTTTATATCACTACATCAGGAATAGCAATTAGTTACTGGTACAGGTAGGTACAAAATGTAGCCCAAACTTCAATGAGGTACAGAAAAAGACAAAGACTATCTTTAAAAGCTAATCCAAAGAAAGTATAACGGCCTTAGGAATTGAAAATCACTTAGATATGTAGAAAGAAATAAGAAAGAAATAATAAGGTTATTTCAATAGTGAAAGCTTCTTTTTTTCAGCTTCATTACCTGTTTTATGAATCAACAATACCCTGCTTTGCAGAGAGAGGTAGGTCTAGCCTATCAACTGCCAAATGACAGAATGAAAAATACTTTAACCTCAAAAGCTGTGTTTTCAAACTTTGGAAGGGTAACAATAGGTAAAGCTTTAGCAGTGAAAGTTCTCACTTTGTTACAATAAAGTGTCTCATCCAGTACAAATGGAATTGGAAGGAGAAAATTGGCCAATCCATTTAACTCCACAAAAACAAACAAACAAACAAACAAACAAACAAACAAGACTGCTATCTATGAAACAACCTCACAGTTCTTACCATAGAATTAAGACAGAAAAGTCTGTTGCTTGAAATAAAGAAAAAATCGCTTGTTCTTTCTAGCTGCATAGTGTTCTTGTGAAAGTTATATATCCCCTCATAATTTAAAAGTACAGCACCTGAATTCAATTCTCCGAAATTTAACTGCTCCACTTAGACACTTAATTAAAACCCCTAATCTTTGCTGGGTTGAATGTAAGTTTGGTATTCATCCTTGTGTATCTTGTTCCTTCTCCTGAGATTTAGATAAAAGTGGGGTCAACATTCTTCACAGAAGCCCTCTTTTTAAAGGTTTATTTTAAAGTTAATATACCACTAAGCTAAAACTTGGCTCACAGGTTTTAAGTCTAGATAGGAAATTATTTTTTAGAATCTAAGCTATCACTACTGTGATTTTTTTAGTCTAGAAAGAAAAGACTAAAAGGGGATCTCATAATTACAAATATCTCAAAAGCAGGTGCCAAGAGGATGCTGCCAGACACTTTTCAGTGGTGCCCAGTGATAGGATGAGGAAAACCATCCATAAAATGAAACACAAGAAGATCCACCTCAACACGAGGAAGAACTTCATTACATTGAGGGTGGCATGGCACTGAACAGGCTGCCCAGGGAGGGTGTGGAGTCTCCTTCTCTGGAAACATTCAAAACCCACCTGGAGGTGTTCCTGTGTCACCTGCTTCAGGTGACTCTGCCTTGGCAGTGGGGTTGGACTGGATGATCTCCAGAGTCTCTTCTAACCTTAACAGTTCTGTGATTCTATGACTGCATAGTAGAAGTGATTTTTTTTTTAATGCTTGAAATCCACATAACAGAAAGTAATAGTTGTTTCAATAAATGCTGTATATGCAAAGCTTCATTCTCTACTGTTGCATTTTTAGTATTATAAAATCGATTCTAACAATGATAATAAGCTAACATCGGCATAGTGGCTGGTAAGTACACGTCACTGATCACCAGTTAATTCTTTTTCTTCCATCTATTTAAAACGCACTTACGTTTTCTCTGAAAGTAGATCATTAATACAATTAAACATTGAAATTAATGTTGAAACTACATTCAAAAAATCTTCATAGTTTATCAAAATTTGTCTCCATAGTGATATTTATATTTCTATCCTTAAAGTTTTTAATTCAAACATTTAGATGTCTTTTATATTTATCTTCCTTAAGATCAATATAATTAGAAAAAATATTATCATTTCTCCTATACTGTAAACTAGATGATATACTCAAAGAAAATAGTGATATGTTTGTACATATTTATAAATGTGTTTCTAAATATTTAAAGTTATAAACTGATTTATATTAGCCTGGTTTTGACTACAGATTTCAAAATCAAGCACTGGATTACACAATCCTAACAAAAGACTGAGTTAAGCAAGAAACATTTTTTGCCTAATGAATAATTTGAAACAAGAGATGTGAATATGTGATTATAAGATAGAGTGATAATCTTCAAACTAACACCATATCCACCATTTCTTCTTTGTGAAATAATTGACGACTTTCTTACTGAATTGTTGAATGGTATAATTTGCCTACAACTTGTCATTTTTGCTTGGGTCTGGTTTATCATAGGCAGAAAGAGCTTAATACAAGTAAAGCATTTTTAATGATTATAACAAAAAATTGTTTGGTTTTCTTTTATTTAGATGTAAGAAAAGAAGAAAGTTATCATATTATCTAAGAAAATCTAATACTTTTTAAGTCACATGGTGTGTCATGAAGTCTTAGATTTTGACCTCCCCAAAAAAAAGAAACTTTCATTAATGGTAATTTATAAATATAGTGATACAAAGTGGAGGAACTCATGTAGAAAATGCACTCTAAATATAGAATTTGCACTCCCACTCCCGCTTACAGTATCCCAGGAGATTTGTACTAAATAATATCAAAATATCCAGTCAGCAAGATTGTTTTAATATGATTGAAATGGTAATGAGAAATGTATTTAAATAATGATGGGCAGCTAACTTTAAACTCCAAAGTCAGATCACTGAAATCAACAGAAGTGTAGGTGTGTTTTGCTGTTGAGAAATCACAGCAAGGACACAAGACTTGCGAAACCAATGAGTGTTTGACTTCGTTCGTTTCTGCTTGGGTGGGGGGGGGGGTTTGCTTTCTTTTTTTCACATTAAATTCAGTGTCAGTTATGGAATGTGCTAATATATGGAGTAGTGGTGAAACAACTGAAGTCAAGACTTTCTGACTTTTTTCTGCAGGACATGGTGTTGCATTGATATAGCAACACTTGAACCAGTAACGTAATGGCTGAGGTTCCACTCCCATATATATCTTTTCATTGTACTCTCTCATTACAGCTAGTTTTCATTTGGATTGTATCAGGATTGTAACTAACCAAGTACCTCTTTTCTGACCTCTAATTCTCTTCTCCATCTTTCTGATGTTACTGGTTTCTTTAAAGTGTGTGTTAAAAATGCTTTGCTCAAGTTTGCTTTTAAAAGCTCAAATACAGAATATGTGCCACCTGTCCACACAGGCTATTATGCAGTCTGAAAGGCCCTGTATTCAAGGAAACAAGGAATCTTTCCTTGTAATCAGTCTATGCTTTCCTTTGATTAAGATTATCCAGTTAATACCTAAACAATCTTTTCTCTTTCCCATTGTAATGTTTATAGCCTTCAATTACATGCCAGTCTTGCTTCATCCAGTATACTGAGCTTCCACAGTGGTATAATAATGTCAGAATGTGTACATACATTTCCAAACAAAACCAAGGTTTCTAAACTTTAGCATATGGAGGGGGGTTGTTTGTTTCTTTTCCTTTTTTTTTGTTCCTATATATTCTCACTGTGTTACAGAAAGAATAACTAATGTAACTGAAATAATCTGTGGTTAGTCTGAGCTATTTTATGAACTGACTCAAAGCAAGTAAATGTAAACTTAATTTATGCATACAGACAGGGTCAGGATTCAAGGATATCCATATTAGTCTTTACAAAGCAGAATGGAATTTCTAATTTGTCTGCAAACTAAGATGTTTCTGTTAAACACTGTCGCCCTACAGCACTCCATAAAACTATTTTGTAGTTCCTAAAAATGAAAGGTTGTGTGCAGAGAGGTATTGAGGTAAAACAGAAGAAGAGGAAATTAAATAAACATGATGTTAATATATTACTATTATTTTGTTTGCATTATTTTTGCTGTTGTTAGGAGTACCTGGAGATCTTAACAAATTGTACTACATTCACGTATTATATTTGAAAAGTATGAAACAAAAATATGCAGAAGTTGGTATTCTTTATGTCTGGATTGAAAACATGTACTTGAAGATAAAAACAAAGTACTAGTAATGACACACCAAATCTAGCAGTCCTTACCAAAGTAAAAGTCACTCTTGTTAAAGAAAATCAAAATTGTAATCTGATCTATCGGCATTGCAGAGGACAGTTTATCATTCTGTGAGTCTGACACAGTTTGTCATTTCATGATTTTGACTGATAACTGTTGAAGTCTGCATTGGTGACAAAAGTATTGAACTATTGAGTTGTTTTTTCTTAATTAACACTCATACAGGTACAGGTTGAAACTTCTGTGCCAGTCTAAGATAGAAAAAGACCTTTACAATAACACAAATTATTTTTCTGGACATTTTTATCCAGAAAGAAGCAAATATTACTCCAAAGAATCTAGAAGTCTTTCAATTATGCAGTTTCCTGTTACCAATGAGCATATCACTTCAACAGTCAAGATAATAAACAGGATATTTTTTAACACTTGGTATATATTTTATTTTACAATATGTAAAATATGTAATATAGAGGAAGTGTTATAAAAGAGAAGGATTGTTTTGGTTTAAGTTCGTTTCCCGGCCAATGCACCAAAGAATGTCATGGTTTCGATTTGCCAATTAAGATATACTCATTTTCTGTTGTGAGACAGAACCAGGAGTAGAAGCAAGGCTGGCCTAAAACTTAAGAGGGTATAAAAAGAAATTTATTAACTACACAAAGGGGAAAAAAAAAATCCAGAATAAGATTGTCAGACCACTCTTTCCTTCCCCTTCTCAACCTTCATAACAACAAAACAAACATACAAGAAACTGCTTCAATTAATTCCCAACTCAAACAGTCCCTTCTTCCGTTCACTTTGGAGTGAGAAGCTTCCTCTTGTTAGGCTATAGGGATTTTTCCACAAGAAAGTAGAAAACAGTTTTCTCGTGGTTTCATTTTCACGATTCTGCATCTGCCCGGTATCTGCAGTCGTGGCACTCCTCCCAACTCCACAGCCTTCCCAAAGCTGTACTTGTGGGTCAATGGTCAAAATACATGGGGTATTACTTTTAAGAATGAAATGTTCCAAAGCAAAGGTTCTCTTCATCTCTTTTCTCTCTGTTCATGCTTCATTCTCTGAAAACCGAGACTCCCCTTCTTTCCTCGGGACAACGGATTCTCAACACAGGTGCTTTTGGTCAAATGACTATCAAATGGAACATTTCCAACCCCCCCATGTCTTCTCCATGGTTTATAGGAATATTCAGTACATCAGTTCATCCCTACAATCTTACAAAAGGATTTTCAGCCATTTTCACAGCATCTCCTCATTCTCCTTCCATCTAAAAAACTTAAGACTTAGCTTTTGCTTCACTGACTTCAGAGTATCTCCTTTTTCCTTTCCACTCCAGGGAGGATTGAAAAAGTCCGCAAGTCTCATCTGAACATTAAAAGAGTTAAGATTTTTGCACAGAGAAAAGAAAAAAAAACCAAGGCCACAGTGCTGGAGCTTTGCCAGGATCTCAGAAACCAGCCACGCTGGGGAAGGGGGGGGGGAAGCGGCTGGGATTTTTATATTAGTTTGAGTCTCTCTGGTCACTGTCCATGGCCACCCCCCTTCTCTCCCTCTCTGCCAGGCCATGCCAGCTCCCCAGACAGGGGGCCCGGCCCGGCCCCCCTGCCAGGCCCACAGGCCTGCAGTGGAGCCAGGCCAGGGCCCTGTTACCTGCACTGCTGCCGGAAAAGCCAAGAGGGCTCAGTTCCGGATTACCTCCTTCAAAATGTGTGTTCACGGAGCGAACTAACTTTCTCCAATTGGTTCTTCACGCTGTCAATAACCAAACCAGCCTCCAATTGGTCACTATCAACTCCCGGGGGAGTACTCACAGAGAAAACTCCTCTGAGTTTTTCCTCTCCAGGTCAAACTACGACAAGGATTGATGCCAGAAAACACGTAAATTGGGGATGAACTCATCTGTGGTGACTTGGCAACCCACACACGGTTGTCTAATCACATGATATGAGACACCAAAAACACTGCCTGGCCTTCAGGTTCTGCTTCACAAGGGAACAGTTCTCCCATCAATTCCAAGTCACGTTTGTTAAATTTCCTGATATCTCTAATATCCTATAACATTCAAAATGCGTATTAAAATTCATAGTTGGATAAATGAGTCAAGCTTGTTCTGTAGCCTGCACAGAAATTCTTGGGCAGAGTGCTAAATGAACCTTTGACTTCCTGTTAGCATTATGTGGCCATTGTGCATCAGTATCCATAAGTCATATTGTTGTGGTGGGCTGTTCCCTCATGTACTCCATTGTCCTAAGACAGATATCATTTGTGTATATTCTTATCAATGGGTGTAAATACATGGTGGGAGGAGGAAAAAAAGATGCATCCAGAGCTGTTCAGTGACAGGACAATACACAATGGTCAAATATCTAGAAATACAGGTAATTCCATTTAAACATAAGAAAAAGAAAATACTGTGAGGAGGATCAAACACAAGATCAGATTGCCCAAACAGGCTGTGGAGGCTTCATCAATGGAAACATAGTCCTGAGCAACCTACGGTACCTGGCCATGATTGAACAAGGATAAACTAGATAGCACCCAGGGATTCTTCCCAAACATAGAGGTCCTGTGATTTTTCTTCCATTAATAGTCAGTCTCTGTCAAACTCATTGAACTTTTAACAGGTAGAGCTTCCTAGAGTAAAGACAAGCTTGACAGCCCATTGCTTCAAACGTGTCCTTCTGTTTTAAACCAGTCTCCTCCTGGTTTATCCTAACGTGCCTTCAATCTTGTGTTGGAAAAAATAATGGAAAATCAATCCCTATCCTCCTTGTCCCCTTTCCCATAATTTTCACGCCCCTCTTGACCCTATAAAACTCTATCAGGCTCTCCTTTGTACATATTTTACTCATAATGAAGAGTCCAAATTTATTTAGCGGTGGCTGAGCCATTCCTTCTCAGACCAATTTCATGCACTGCCTTTATTTCTATTTTTCAGAAGCTTTCCATTTTAATACACTTTTTTTAGAAGTTTAGAAGTTCAGTATATATAGATATTAAATTTAGAAGTCCAGAATATGCATTCATATTGTGACTTAATTCTTTACTGTCTAGTATAATAATTGTCTGTTACTTTCAAACAATTCTTAACAGTATAATCATCTGCTTGTTATCTATTGCTACTAAATACTGAGCAGATGCTCCTATGGAACAATTTACCTTAACCCCTGGATTTCAAATTGAGTCACAATGATCAGCTCAGAACATATAATTTTTACGCAATGTGATATGTGTATTTATTTATATACTTTGGTTTTATGGATTTATTGCCCACCAGTATTGTAAGAACTTCTCATTATTATTCACAGACTTTGTATTTGCTAAAATGGATAACACGATAACATCAGAAAATTTGTCACTTCACTGTTGCCAAAGGTCACATCAGCATATCTGGCAGAGTTTGTTAGGGATTTCCCCTGTGAACTCTGACCACTATAAAAATTGATCATTCATCTCTACATTATCTTTTCCATTTCTTAGTCATACAAGAACTTCTATTTTCATCTGAAGTTTTTCTATTTCCCTGTCAAAAGACTTTTAGTAATCTAACAATACATGTCAGTGGGATTGACCCCTATTCACAAACTTGTTGACTGTTTGGCAAGGTATGTAAGGCAAGAAATAATTTTCCAAAAGCCATGCTTATTTCTTCCACTATTCTATATTTGTGCACAGAACAAGTATTTCTGTTCTTCATCTGCCAGATTTCCTAGTACGTATTAGTTTTACAGAACCGTACATTATTTCATGTCTTATCAAACCTTTTCTCATAGGAATTGCACTTGTATTTGTATAGTACATTTCCTACATATAAAGAAAGAAATATTCTTAATACCATAACTGCAGCAAGTAAACTGCAAAAAGAGTTTGAATTAAACAAAGTTTAATACACAGCATGAAGCAGAACCTTAATGGAGTCTCCAGGATCCTCAGTGCAGAAACATAATTTGAATGACTAGACAGACTCCAAGTTACATTTGTAAGATTTTATTTTCTAGCAGACAATTGTTTCGCAGATATCGTATTGGTTTCAAATGTCTAATAGTCTACAATATGCAAGGCATTATTAATCTAAAGGTAAATGAATCATCACTAGTGCATTTAAAAATGCACATTTTCTTCTCTGATGTAAAAGTAAATCACAGACCATCACTCTGGATCAGTTTTGCCCTAGACTTTTAGAGAGCAAAGTCAAGTCAATCTGTACTCTACAAGCAGAAGAAGGACAAAAAAGAGACCAGTCTTGACACATAGGGTAGCATATGTTAAGTGTCCTCTGATTCATTAGAAAGAAATACACTGTCTCCAGGAGGGCTTTTGCTATACATGGAATTAAATCTTGGCAGGTTCAATTTTTTACAAAATGACAGAACAAGAATTTACCTGTCTAGTGTGTTGTTGAATTTCTTGCTAATAGAAAGTTACATCTTGAAGATGAAATTTTGGTGGGCTATGTCATAATTCAAAATCTAAACTTGGTTAATATTCACTTACATTTGGTTAGCCACTCTTAGAACTGTTGTGCACCAAGGTCCTTATCAAGATTGAAACCTGATTCTTCCATATAATATGTTATTATGCAATTAAATGCACTTTATCTCAAATAGGTGGTCATATAAAGATGAGAGATAGTATAGAGATGTGAAACTGAATCTTAAATAAATTAAGAGAAGCTTTTAATTCCTGTATCTTTAACTAGGTACAAACCAAGTACCTATATGCAATACATCCCACTTAGCTTTAATGTCATTGAAGTAATCTAACATAGTTATCCAGAATCCATGTGATGTCCATGAAGAAAGTTAAACTTACTATCTGCACTGCTGTTTGCCTCTGATTATTCTTGCCTGGTTATTTATTTTGGGGGTAAGTTGGATATACCAGAACAGCCTTTCCATCAGACTTTTCCTTTCATAGGAACTGAGATTTGCCCATATAAAAGAAGAAGATGAAATAAAAATTATGAATTCCAAATGTAGGGTCAGAACATGATTAGAGACCATCAGAACATGACTGAAGAACACTTTTAGATTTAGATTTTTTTATAATATTCTAGATTTCAACAGTTTAATACTACCACTGCAAATTTCATCTTTTGATTACTGTAGTTCAGTGATTTGTCTTAAAAACTCAATCTTGCCTGTCCATACTTTCTTAAAGTTACTGTTTCCAATAAGACAAATTCTTACATGAATTTTCTGATTATCTGTTATATGCTGTTTTGGATTTTTTGTGTTTGGGGTTTTGTTTATTTTTCTTGTTTGATTTTTTTGGGGGGTTGGGTTTTGTTTGTTTGTTTGTCTGTCTGTTTTGCTTTTGTTCTTGTTTTTATTTTCTTGATCAACATAAGATTACTTCCTGTTAGTTTACTTGTAAGCCATTCAAAGTACCAAGTGACCACTGGAAACAGGTGCAATTGTTGACATTTTCAGTTTTATAGAAGAATCGAAATAAGTACACCATGTTACCCACTTATGGAAAGAAAAATATTAAAATATCATTTTGGTGAAATATAAATTTCATTTAATTTGGGGAGTATTTAAAATATATCGGTTTCATTAGTTAGGCCCTTTTAAAAAGAAAATGTAAAATTAAATTCAAAGGTATCTAAATGTTTTGGCACTTCTTTAATGAAGCTCTGTTTTGACTTCACAAAAAAACCCAGGTAAGTACTCATTAAGTAAGCCTATCCTTAGAAATAATGTCTTGTACATCACACTAGAGCTATTGACTAGAATGATCATATGTGAAGAAAGTCAAATGTATTTCTCTATGCCCGAGGAAAAAAATTACATTTCAGTTCACTATGAAGCTGGAGCAATTCAATTGACAGTAGATCAGAATTTGGCACTTAGTTTGGGCATTTTCAAACCCTAGTGGCATTTTTTATTTTCATTACAATTCTGATGAAAAATTTAATTTGGTAAAGTAATTAATTTGCTTGTTCCCTTGCCATCTGAATCTGTCATGGCGCAACATATTCATCACAAGGGGTCAAGCATGGGTAATGAAGCAGTTATGAGCTTGCTGGCAACTACTCTGCCAGCACTGTTACTGAAATGCAGCCCAATCCTCTCATTACATTTGTCTATATTAGGGAACTGAATTTTTTCAGAGCCTCTCTCTTATCATCATCATCATCATCATTCTCAATACTACTAAAAAGGTTTTTTTTCAAATCAAGTTATGAAACTTTACTTTGCTTACATGTCAATAGAAGTCTTTCCCTCAAAAAGCATAGGGGTAAAGGACAGAATGAAAAATAGTTAATCTACTGATGGCATATTGAGGCATATTCAACTTCAACTTTCTGTCATTGCAGAACGACTCCATCTCTTAATAATCAAAATAATTTGCAGATTATTTTCACTTGTTTCTCTGAATAAATTTGTTAAAGGAAACTTTTATTCTGCAGAAATATGAAGCAGAGAAAGACAAAAGCAGGAGATAGTTTTCTTTTGGTTTGTCTCTGTAAGATAAAGTTTTAACGATTATCACCTCTGACATGAGGACAATACAATACCAGTAAAAATTTTATTCCCTAAGCCTAGTACTCTCCGAATGTTGTTTTCCTGTTGTAAATGTTTTGAGGGAGGTGATATATTTACAGAGATTTTGTAGTCTAATGTTTATAAATACTATGTATGTAAGCTGTATTACAGCATTTATTAAGATTCAAATTTGCATTAGATCTTCCATCCTCCACAAATTGTCACATTTTAAAATTAAGATCTTCCATCCTCTTGTATTATTATCTTCGAGGGGAAAAGACTGTTTGAAAGACAGAGGTCATATTTAGTGTCTCATCTAATATGGCATCTGACTTAGGAGTTTTACTTACCCTTCTGTGAATAATGAAATATTCATTTTATAAGTTACAATTCTATGTTAATTGTTACAATGTTACAATTCTACATTAATGATGGTTGTAATAGCAATGGTTATATTTCATTATTTGTTTATCTAGGTAAAAATTTATTTAATTTCATATTATGCATATGGTAATGTACCTTAATTTGGTTATAACTAGTATTCTATTAAGGCGATCAAAATGCTTAGAGGGTTTTTTAGTGGTCTCATTATCTTTTTTTCCTTGCATAGTATAAACAAAATGTACCTCAGAAAATAAATAACTTCTAATATAGTTTTTCACTGAGTTCACTGACAAGCTATTGTTCATTTCAATGAAGGCAAAAGGTGTAAAGCATTGCCTTTTGTTAAATTTTATGTCTCCTGCAACAAAATCTTACATGCTATAGTCTACTACTCTCAGAGACTGAAATATTATATTTTATGACTCAAACATTTTTATAAAGGACTTTTAAAATTGTATTACAAAAGCAGAATAGGCCTCCTGACTGAGTCTTACACTGTTTGCTGATGAAGATAAGATAAAGTAACAAATCATGGCTGGGGACATTCACAAAGCACAAGCTTAACACCTTCAGAGAGGAGATGACAGCGCCAGAGCTGCCAGGCTAGCACAGACCCTCGCACCAAAGAGTGGGTGGAGAGAGGTTTTGGATGTGTGTTGGAAAAACCTCTGGTGAGAGGCTCATGAATGTCCATCTTCCACTGTGCACAGGATCCCAGCCGAGGGGCTCTTCACCCGGGAAAAGCTTATCCACAGCACAGGGGGTGACATGGCCCATCAAAGGGCCCCCAAAGGGATCCCCAGATGCTTCACCATAGCACTGCAGATGGTGTGACAAATCCTCAGTGTTGTGAGGGACAGTGTCAAACAGGCCCCCTGCAAGGGGCATTGCCACCTGCCCAAAATGTGTATTAATCCATGGAATTCTGTACACATGGCATGGTGTGGTGTGGTGTCATGCTGTGAGGCTGCAACGGGGACCCTCACCACCAAGAAGAGAAGATGGAGGGGAGCAACGAGACATCACTGGGACCCTGGGATGGGTGATGTGCTTCCACCTAACCCCTGTCACTCTCTCCCTGATCCCCCACCCCCCAGCACACTCCTTTCTCTATTTCTTTCTCTCTTTCTTTTTGCATCTTTTACTATTAAATATATCATTTTTTTTGGCATCAACATCTAGTGTTGTTCTGTTTCAATCACATTTTTGTGTATATTTTGAATCTTTAAAGTTCTTTCTGTTTTATACACAGAGACTTAATTTTTTTGCTCTTCTGGGTTTAAACCAGATTGTAACAACAACTCTCCAAAAAAGCAGTTTGGTTAGGAATTATGGTTAGCAGGCATGACAGTGTAGTATTTCCCTGCTCTCGATGAATGCTCCGTTTTTTTTTTTTTCCCAGTGTTTTGACTACACGATTAGCTTCCGAAGACGACTGAAATAACTAGTCTACTTCAATGAAGGATTCTTAAAGGAGACAGAATGTGCATTTCTCTTCTTCTGGGAAGCTGATTTTATAATGGTGAAGGTGTCAGACATAATTAAGATGAATGATTGTGTACCCAACTAAATGAATCTTATTGTTGTAAATTTGACATTTTTCCTATACTGTTCATGAGCCTAATAGGAACAAACCAAATGCACATCTTCTTAGCAGGAGTCAGAGACAGGATAAAGTACACAACACTGTTAAATAACTGCTGAAATTGCAGAAGTCTGAAGTCCTCCTTCAGACATAATCCTTTCAGTATTTTCAACATGAATGTTGAAGGAGCAAATTTTATGTTTTAAGATTTCCTCATTCAGTGAAGGTAGTAAAAATAATACATAGGCTCTCAGTCATGATAATGTACTGAGTGTTTCATGAGATATTTGGATCATTTTAGAGATTAGTGAATAAGACAAAAATAATGTCCACTACTATTCTTAATCTTGTCTTTCTACCACCTTGTCCCAACCGTCTTTAGACTCTTCCCATGATTGGTTTGGTATATGTTTTGTTTTTGTTTTAAGAAATAGCAGCTAATCCAGGACATTACAACAACTTTCTCAGTAAGTTAGTTTCCAAATTGATTTCTGATTCTGATGAAGATGATCATATGATCACATATTTATTCTTTTAGAAAAAAAAACCAAAAAACCAAAAAACTACTTTACTGCATGCCATCAGCTAGTTTGCTATCAATTATTTACAAGCACAACAAAATCTAATTTATGTCTCAGTGTACTGTAAAAAGGGAAGACATCCAAATGTCTTGCCAAATTTACTGGCAAAATCTTTGTTTATATTATGTATGGCTATGACTATTTCGTATTAAGAAGTGAGCAGGAACTATCAGTCCACAACATCGAGTGGTCCAAGACAAGATAGTGTTATGTTTTGATAGTCTGATTTTTGGTAAAAAAATAAAACCTGTTGCAGAGAGAAGAAAGACAACAAATACCCAATGCATTTAAAGCAGAACACATATAGTAAATTCAGATATTATATTGAATTGCATGCCAATGAAGAAAATAACAAATAAAGGAACTCTACTATCTAAAAAGTATAAAAATTATCTTATTGTAATCCAAATGATGAAGAAGAAATCATTATCTTAAGTATAAGATTCATCCTGCATAAGAGCTTGGGATGGCAATTTGCTGTGCCTGTCTTCTGCCTGAAGAAAATTCTTTTCATCAACCCAAGGATAGTCCATGTTACCAGCATTCCCCTGCTCCACACCCCTGGTAATGTGATTAGTATAACTTACACTAGTTTATAAAGCAAGAAGCCATTCTCTGTGACCAATTGAGTCAGTCTTCATTTCCTGTCCTGTCACTATTAGGGCTGAAGATCCTGCAAACAAAGTAGAAAAATAAAACATATTTCTACTTCTACTTGGTACCAGTCTCAAGATTCCTGTGTGCCATGCCAATTACTCCCTTCCCTACCAGCCTTGAAGGTCCTAGGCACTTGACCAAACTGGTGGTGTTGATGACCCCATCAAAGAACAAAGAAGCATAATAATACACTCTCTATAAAATCCAGCAGCAACTTCTTAGTACTAAGTGGTGATCTTGGGTGGATAGGGGACATCTTGGGCATACCATTCATGAAATAATAGACTTTTCAGTTCTCAGAGAAATAAGGAGAAGAGTCTGCAGAACTGCCACCTTGGACTTCTGAGGGGCAACCTTTGGATTGTTTAGGAACCTGGCCAACAGAGAC
This sequence comes from Rhabdornis inornatus, assembly GCA_013397075.1. Lineage (NCBI taxonomy): Eukaryota > Metazoa > Chordata > Aves > Passeriformes > Rhabdornithidae > Rhabdornis > Rhabdornis inornatus. The sequence continues at coordinate 125,790 of VWZS01004311.1, read as the reverse complement.
CCTGGAAGACAGTCCTGGAGGACAAAGGAGTGCAGGAAGGCTGGACATTCTTCAAGAAGAAAATCCTGAAGGTGGAAGAACAGGCCATTGCCATGTCCCAAAAGACAAATCAGTGGGATACACCAGCCTGGCTGAACAGAGAGCTCTGACTGGAACTCAGGAAAAAAGGAGAGTTTATGATCTTTTGAAGAAGAAGCAGGCATCTCAGAAGGATGTTGTGAGGTTGTGCAGGGAGAAAATAATGAGAAGGACCAATGCCCAAGTAGAACTTAATCTGGCTCTGCCATAAAAGACAATAAAAATGTTTCTATAAATACATCAGTAAGAAAAGGAGGGCTAAGGAGAAACTCCATCCTTTACTGGATGCAGAGGGAGACAGAGTGACAAAGGATGCCAGAAGCACTTAATGTTTTTTGTGCCTCAGTCTATAATAGTAAGACCAGTTCTCTAGGTCAGCCCCTAAGCTATAGAAGAGGGATGAGGAACAGAATGAATCCCTCATATCAGAAGGCAAAAGATCAGTGAGCTGCTACTTAGACAGACACCAGTAAGTCTATGGGGTCAGATGAGATCCACCCAAGGGTACTGAGGGAGCTGGTAGAAGTGCTTACCAAGCCACTTCCAAATATTTATCAGCTCCTGACAAAGTGGTAGGCCCACGTTGGGTGGAGGTTAGCAATTATGATGTCCATCCTCAAAAAGGATTGGAAGGAAGATCTGGGAAACTACAGGCTACAGGCAGTCTGCCTGCCCTCAGTGCCAGGGAAGGTTATGGAACAAATCACCCTGACTGTAGACACATGGTGTGCATGATCATATACATTTCTGGGTGTGTTTGGACTGATACCTTTCCCTTTTAGACAAATGTTAAGACTTTAATGTAACAAATGACAATATGTCTAGCCTTCCTGTGAGGTCTGATAGGGCTCTGTTGTCCCGGAAACATTTTTCTTAAAGTATGACAACTGATTTCCAGTATATAATTAGGAAGCATAACAATGACTTAAGATTCAATTTGGAATGCAATGCAATGCAATACAAAGGTCAATTATACAGACTTATACAATTAAAGTTATAATGGGAACAACATATGAAATAAGATCATGCTGTTGTGGTCCTCTTCTCTGGAACTTAACATAGAACAAGACATGAACAAGTGAAAACAGGGTAAAAATTAGAAAAAGAATACTTTTATCAGCTGCTCAGTAACCATTAGAATCTTCAATGTTAGAGGCAGAGGCAAATTTTAGAAAAGGCTAGTGTCTTTAGAATGTGTGGAATCCCAGGGTACCATTTCTGCTATTAAAAATTATCTTTAAAATGGTCTTTAAAATTATCACACACTCAAGTGTGACCAACACACTCAAGTGTGAAGAAGAAGTGGATCTCCACGATCAGTATCTGAATTCCACTCTTTAAAGGGAGGTCATTCTTCCCCTGTACTCAGCACTGGTGAGGTCACACATTGAGTGCTGTGTCCAGTTCTGTCCCCTCAGTTTAGGAAGGACATTGAGATGCTTGAGCACATCCAGAGGAGGCAACAAGGCTGGTGAGGGGCTTGGAACACAAACTCTGTGAGGAACAGCTGAGGGAGCTGGGGTTGTTTAGCCTGGAAAAGAGGAGACTCAGGGGTGACCTTATCACTCTCTACAACTGCCTGAAAGGTGGCTGTAGTCAGGTGAGGGTTGGTCTCTCACCAGGCAGCAACTGACAGAACCAGAGGACACAGTCTTAAGCTGCATCAAAGGAAATATAGGTAGGAAAAGGTTTTTTATGGAAGGAGTGATGACGTGCTGGAATGGTCTGCCTGGGGAGATGGTGGAGTCACCATCCCTGGATGTGTTTAAAAGAAGATTGTATGTGGCACTCAGTGCCATGGTTTAGTTGAGATGTTAGGGCATGGGTTGGACTCAATGATCTTGGAGGTCTCTTCCAACCTAGTGATTCTGTGATTCTGTTATTTTAAATGCCAAAATCTTTATTTTGCCTAATTAAACCCAAGCAGAAATTGTTCAAAAAATAATGACAAAAGTTAGAGGAGAGTAATGAGTCAGCACTTACAAGATGACCTGTTGTACATGCACAGGTGTTCAGTCTTGGCCTGTGATCTCAGGGAGGTAACTGAAGTGAGTTTTTATCCCAGTGTAAGATTCCATGACTCCGATGTTTCTCATTGGATCGTTATTTGGTATAGACCATTAAATGATACCAATTCATGTCTGGACCATAGAATTTATTGCTTTAGTTTTTTTCAGTAACTATCATTAGGTTGAAACAGTCCTGCCAACATGAGTTTATGCTTTGTCCAGTGATCAGGAAGAGATTGTACAGAGATTTCCTAATGTAATAATGCTTTCTAGTGGATATAACTCAGAATGTGACTCAAATAGCAACAGCCTTTTCTGATAAATTCAAAGACTCTAGTTTCACTTGCTGCACAAGATCCAGCTAGGATCAGTGTTGCATTCATAAAAGTACCTCAGAATTAGTATACTGCTCAATACTGAAATCTTTTACAGCTAAAAAACATTGGTAGATGACAATATAAAATATTCATAATCAGCTGTCATCTTGATTTCAGTGGGACAACTCACATCAAATAGATCTTGTAAGTGTTTAGGATCAGCCCCAGGCTCTGTCTCTAAACTTTCGTTAGGCATAATCAGTGTCTCACACGCAGAAACATTAAGAGGTTTTTCAACTGCTGTAATGTGTGCAGTAGCATACATTATTTTAAAATCTTGTTTCTAAGAATTATATTAAAAAAATAAGGAAATGTTGAAAACCTAAAGTTTAAATAAGCATTGAACAGATTGCTCAAGGTGGTTATGGAATCTCCATAACTGAAGGATATTAAGAGTAGAAAACACAATTTTACTCTGGGGTAGGAAGTCAGATTACATAACTTCTTGAGGTCCTTTCAAGAGAAAATCATGATGATTGTGACATGTCTATCCAGAGAAGCAAAGTACTTCTTCCTTCCCTGATGGTGCTGCAAACCTTCAGTTTGCAGGTCGTTGAGGAGAACAGTGTCTCTTGGTCATCAAATTGTCATGAAGGAGCAAATAACTATCACCTGGAATTCAATTGCAGGCTGCTTCCTCCCTACAGCAGGAAAGAAACAAAAAATTAATTCTAGATGAAAACCAATTCAGTATCCCAGTCCTGAGCTCTGGACACATCCTTATTCTTGAAAGAAATTTTCATGTTGCAATCTATCCCCTAGGAAGAGTATAAGGAGATTGTGGATATACTGTATAATGGTTCTATAAGGCCTTATAAAGGATCAGAGTAGGTATTTCACTATCACTGAAATCATATTTATGGAGATGGATGATTAGGAATTAGGATATGTACAGAGTGTATCAAATATGGTTATTATAAGGTGAAATGGCTTCTAAAATTGATTGGGCCATGACCAAATAGCATATGTCCAAAAGGGTTAAGGAAATAAGCAGAGAAATTGAAGAAGCTTTGGCAGACATTTTTATGTACTTCTGCTCTTCAAAATAGATCAAGTGAAATCTGAGATGACTGGAGAGCAGCCAGCATAATGCCATTATTTTAAAATGGCCTAAGGAGAGACAAGGGAGGTAAAGACTCACTAACTCATTGGAATTCTCAGAGGATATGGCCGTCAATCTAGACAAAGGAGATATGCACACCACATGAACTTTCAGAAAGAGTTCAGCAAAATTCTGCGCTGTAGGTAGTCTCAGTTGCAAAGTCAAGAAACTAATAGCAGACATATTAAGTTGAATGGAGTAAATCAGCTATAATAAATGCATGCTGAAAGTAGAAAATAAACTTAATGAGGAAATTTTTGATCAAGTCAGCTGCTTAAAAAACAAACGTATAAATGAGATGTGACACTTGTTGACTGCTACCTGCACTCCTCCTTCCAGAGTCTTTCCAAAGGAGGTGTCTTGCTTAAGATTGACTCGTTAACGTAGATCCTTTGAAGTCTGACAAGTTTGTAATACTATTGTACTATGGTCTGCTGTCAGGTCTTCCTCCAGCATACTGCCCTTCACTTTAACACAGGTGAATTTTCATGATCATGAAAACATTTTCCTGTCATCCTCAGAAAATAATTACTCTTTATATGTACCATAGGAAACTGCAGCATGAGGTTCCCACACTGTCCTGTGAGATGGAGGGGAAAAAACATCAAGTCTGTGTCTATACCATTCAGTCCATGACAACTTTATTGATATTACTAACAATTGAACAATTTTATATGTGAGGGCTGTGCCACAGGCTGAGATCACAAGTGTAACAAATAAGCATATTCCATTGAATTGTTATATAGTCACAACCTTTGGTAGCAAATCAAGATAGATTTCTATTTGAAGGAAAGCAAGAATGGGCTAGAATCCTGATTAGTAATTCCCTGAGCCATCCAATCCTATGATTGTTATTTATGTTTCCATACTGCTTTTAAAGATGGAAGAAAAAAAAACTGCAGAGGAATTAATCAAAAGCTTTTATACCTTGACTTGGCATCACCAGTCTTCCCTAGCAAATATACTACCAACAAAGCAAGGAATTAATTATTTATTCAATATTTTCCATAATACTAATGAAGGATTGTATGAAGTATTCCTTATCAATTTTGATATTAACATTGGAATTAGTTGGGACTATTTTTTGAGGTTAATACAGTCCAAAAAGAGTAAGACATCTTTCTAAATATATTTTTTTTTTTATTTTTGTTTTAATGAGCAAGTGGAGGATATCCTTAGCAGTGTCTTCTTTCCCACAAATGCTTTATTTTTTTTAAGTTATTTTAAATATTTTAGCTGGATTTGTGTTTTAAGATGGCTTTTTTCTGGAAACGTCTTTCTTGAGGATGTGAGGAAACTATTTAGAGAATCATGTGTCAGTGCAGGTCTTCTTAAACAAGCAAAAGGTTATACCATAATTTTGAATGTACTATCACCAATTTAGTGATTTTTAACATTGTCCTTATATCAAAACTCTAAAAAGGTCGAGCAACTACATAATATATAATTCCCTTTTTGATGATAATTGATGTTTTCCCACTCCATTTGAAGAAACAATATTACTGGCACCAGATTTGCTCATCTGCAGAGATCGTAGAATCATAGAGTCAAAGAATTATTTGGGCTGAAAGGGACCTTGAAGATCAGAGGATGTCCTCAAGTTGCACCAGGCAAGGTTTACATTAGTTATTAGAAAAAGGTGTTCAAAAAGTGTGTGACTGTGGCACTTGGGGATATGGTTTAGTGGTCAGTAACAACAGTGGTGCTAGGCTAATGGTTGGACTCAATGATCTAGAGGTCTTTTTCCACCTTAACAATTGTACGATTCTGTGTTGTAGTTCCAACCCCCCTGTCATCACCAGGGACTCGCTTCATTAGATTTGGATGCTCAAAGCCCCATCCAACCTGACCTTGATCCCTTCTGCTACTCTGGGAAGCCTGTTTCAGTGCCTCATCAACTTCACAGTAAAGAATTTCTAACTAGTATATTTAATAATTCAGTTATTCATTTGGCATCAAAATAAATCAAGTCTCCAAGTCTCTCACTAAAATTTTGTCTAAGGTCTATGTTGTGGACCTTAAGAACTGAGTTCTGAGCTTCTGAAACTGACTGTTAAGCTCCTTAGAAGGACTGTTTATCATATATAGTACTAGTAATATTAAAATAAATTTAAAAAAAGAAAATACACAACTAAACTGAATATGAACAATCACCTATATGCAAAATAAATATATTGACCAGAACTTCTGAATTGAGTTGAATCAGTTGCTTGTGGGGCTTTGCATGTGCTATACCCATGGAAGTTCTATGGTCCTTAAAAGTCTCCTCCACAAAATTGGCCTATTTCCTACATTTTTAAGTATTCTATCTGTCAGAAATTTTTGTTCTTTTACCTATCTTTAACCATCAAGATATTGCGATGTATAGGGCATAGCTGGCAAGCTGCTGGCAGAAGAGGCTGCAAAGGGGCTCTCTGAGGAGAGGCCAGGGCTGCCCTGTACTGGACACAGGTGGTTCAAGCCAGACCCAAGCTACCCACCTCAGGGCACAGCTGACCTGGGGACACCTCAGGGAAAATGTATTCAAGAAAGTGTTTAAAACATTTAACAGAGGAATGATGGAACAAAATGTGTAAAAAACAACCCTGCATACACCAAGGTCAGAGAAGGAAGAGAATAAGAAGGCACCTGCAGCCTGTAGGGAAGTCCATGGTGGAGTAGATATCCACACACATGGAGCACCCGACACCAGAGAAGTTACATACTCCTGAAATGAACAATGGACAATGGAGAGCCCAAGCTACAGTGGGGAAGACTTGAGGATGAAGTGGCAGAGAGGAGTTGTTACTGATGGCTAGTTTTATGTCAGTTGGGGTGGGACTGGAAATAGAGGAGCTGGGAATGAACAGGGTGGAAATGTTGTTCTTTGCTTGCTGTTATCCAAATCTATTTTAAGTGACAACAAACTAAATTAAATCTCCCAAATCTGAGACTACTTTTCCCATGACATTAATTGGTCAGTGATCTCCCTATCCTTATCCCAAGTTTTTTCATCTTATTTTCTCCCCAGCACTCTTTAAGACAGCAGCTGGACATAAGTTTGGCAGCCAGTCACAGTTGGCCCACAACATACCTACGTAGCTTAAAAGGATCTTCCTTTACTGAGAGAAGCAACTCTAACTATATAAATAGACAGAAGAAATGACTGAAACACTTCTGTGTCTTTTCATTGTCTCTAGATGGAGCTAAGCTTAAACAATCAATTTATCAAGTCTAAGGTTAGGTGAGATGAATTCTGTTGTGGCTGGCAAAACAAAAGTTAGAAAGGAAACAGAAATTACTAAAAATAAAAAGTGTTTCAGATTTACCTGATTAGATATGGTGTTATTTTCCTGTATCTGACAAATGTCATCAGATTAAGTTAATTAAGAAAAGTGTAATAGGTATTGATCTGAGAAGTGTTAAAAGTAATAAACCATCAGATAAGACATCTTCAGTCAGAGAACATATGCAACATACAAGATTTTTGTAAACCTCGATCAGCACCTAAAAGCTAACAGGCAGCAAGCAACTGCTTTGAAAAAGAGCAGCTTCATCTGTTTCCAATGGAGAGATGTCAAATACTGGAATTCATGTGGCAGTAAAACAGAGGATTCAGTTTAAAATAGGGAATGCAAGTGCACATCTATTTCTGTCTGTCTTTGTCATTAACTTCTCTCACTAAACACAAGTATTTTAGGAGTCTCATGGCACTACCCATGTATTTATGAATTGTCCATCAGTGTTCCAACAGCCAAATCTAAACGAGAAAAACCATAAAGAAAGTTATGTTCTTTTACTTTTTTGCCCATCATTAATTTAAAAGGTTTTCTCAAGGGATCATTTGTAATACTTTCTGACCTACAGTTACAATATCTACCTGCTTCCTTCTAATTAAGAGACATGGCCATGTCTTTTGTACCCAGTATTCCCTGAAGATCAATTCCTCAGCCATGAACTTTACTAATAGAAAATCCTAACTCAGTAGTATTACAATACAGAAATAAATGCGGTGGAAGAAGCGCAGATGACTTTGCAAAGAAGCCATTTTCCACAGTGTACTTCATCACAGATATCCACATCTTCTAAGGTCTGACTATTAAGAAAATATTTCTATTAAAAGGATGTATTTGAGGTTTTTAGCCCCAAAGAGCTAGAATAACAGCAACTTCCTTCTTCTCAGTTTTTCTTCAATGTACTAATAATATTTGTTCAAAACTCATTCATAAACATGAACTGTGCATACACAATACAGAAAAAAACCCAAAACACAACTAAAAACCCAAAACAGATGCAGCAAAGGAAACCTTCTTTTCAGCCATATATATATATATATATATATATATCTATCTTGTAAATCATTAATTCCCAAATGATAGTCTTTCATTGCTTGATGCTTTAAAATGTGTCTGAACTTCATGCACATGTACTCTACAGAATTATTGCCCTTGGGAAAACTCTACTGAATTTTAATTTTGATAAGATATTGAATATTAAAATCAAAGTAATGGCCTAATGATGTCATCTTTATTGAAATGGAAGTAGTGGTCTGAAAAAAAGGAATTAGAAGAAAGTAAACACCACAGAAATTTATGTCAGGTATTCCTTTTGTTTTGCTTTCAGCTGTGAAATTAAAAATAGATAAATTCCTGTGTTCTTGAAATGCTTAAGAAGAACCAGTAAAGGGACTCATTATAACATAAAACAAACATTACAAAAATTTAATAACTTATAAATTACATTGTGATATATTATAAATAAAAGCACTTTTAAGCATTGCTTTCAGTAGTTCAACATACTACAATTCTTTTTTTTGTTTGTTTTATTTTGCATTGGGCTTATTATTAATGCATAGTAATCTTAGATTTTAAAGGACAAAGAGGATACCTAGATTGAAGCTTGGTGGTTGTTTTCCCTTTCCTTTTTCAAGTAGATTTGAGAGCTGCACCCCAAGGTTATTTCTCACTTAGCTTTTTCCGAATATGAAAATAGGAAGAATTTTAATGTTCCCATTTATTTTCTTTGAAGAATATTGATGAATACTAGCGCAGAATTGCCAAAAATTCTCCAGCCAGAACAATTAGAAAGACTCCTGAATAATGATAAGCTTTTAACAGCGCCTTTTCCAACCCCTTTTCAGTCCCAAAGTAATGACTTCTTTTAGCCTCACTGTGTCCCTGAATGTTTTCAGTTGGAGTTTTAACTTCTTGTTTTTTTCAATGGCAGGTAAAAGGGTCATTCTACACCAAAGTAAAAGGTCCATGTGCACCATAAAGAACTTCTGTATCCTATTAACCTCCATGAACTGTTAGAATGCCCCATGAGGCAATTGGGATATCAAGGTAAATCAGCACCTGGCTGAGCATTATGTTTCTGGGGATGCTTCTTATTCAGGAATTATAGGAAAAGAAATTTATCTAATCCTTGTTTCAAGAAGCAACTAAAGACTTACGGCACCACATTGAAAACAATACTCAAGAAAGCCTATAAGATGTTCAATGAACCATTGAATATTTTTATTAATCTTCTCTCCAGTGAAGATGTGAACCAATTCTTCCTTTATTTTTACACTTAATACTTAGACTTTAAAAAAAAAATTTCAAAGCTCTAAAAGCTTGCCTCAAAAGACTGGACTAAAGGAAGACCATATGATAACACATAGAAAGTAATTTATGTAGAGTATAGAATCCACTGTTTCATTTGTTCAAAATGTCTAGTAAGACTGGTGATGTCCTATGTTAAAAGTATATTGGTACTCCTAATATTCTCACAAAATAAGCACTTCCTACATAGCTGTAAAGTACAAAACAAAAAGCAAATAACTTCCAAAAAACCCAAAGAGTCATAGATATTTCTAGCCCATGTATAGGTAGACTTAATTTTGTTCCAGACCTTGCTTAGTCTCTAATAACTGAGTTTTATACAACTAAAAATGTTCATGCAGTCATTTCACTAAGGTATGATTTTTTTCCAAAATTTATTTTCTCTTCTTACTGCCTCAGTTGCTGTCATCACCTCTCCTATGAACTTTCATGAATATTAGCTTCAGCATGCCTTGGAAGTGTGCTTAAGCAACACTGAATACCATGTACACGGCCAGCTCATCGTCTCAATGTGAAACTGAATATCCCACAGAGAATATTTTACATGTCAGATGTGAATGACAGAGGAAGCTGGAGATAGAGCTGTTGTCTGTTTCAAGCCTTTCACTCTTGCTCTAGTTGAGCAGTTCAAAAATTTGGCTCATCATCTCCTAGTTACACTTGGCTTCTCCAAACTACATCTGCTTCTTCAAAATGTTCACGTACCTTGAAAGAAGACTCATTCTTTATTTAAACAAGCAACAAATAAACGTACTGGCATGTAAGTAATCAAATGGAAAGATAAAGAGTTCAGTCATCCACCAGCTTGAATCTAAAGATTACTTTCAGTGGTTTTCCTTATACATAATTAATGCCACACATATCTTCTTAGATGAGATTTTTACCACAAATTTTCATCTTTTTCATCTGTCTTCCACCATCTTTCTGCAGTTAATATGTGGAAAACTTCTTACCCTTATTATTATTTGTTGTTTTTAAAATTCTGGTTGCAATCACCTGGTTGGTTAAATGGATGAGTTGTTGAAGGGATTCATCGTATTTGTCAATCCTGTCCTAGCAGAATAAAGACCTCATGTTTCAGAGACTGCTACAGAACATTTAATTCTTTACTTTTTTTTCAACCTTGACAAAAATTTAAAGCAGGTTTCTTGACTTGAGCACAGGTTTCTGTAACATGGATGTCATATTAATATATCCCTTTGTAATACACCTGTCCTAAACTAGGAACATTTTATGTAACTACATCAAAACCAACATTTAATTCATATTGTTGTGAGTGCTCTTTTATTTTGTGAGCACAGCTATCCAACAACATTCTAAAGCCAAATAAGCTTTATCAAGTAAAAACATTTATGCTCACTTAAGATCAGCAATACAGGGGAAGATGCTTGATCTAACTAGCAAACAAAAAATGAGAAAGGAATGACACCATAATGTGGTCTCTTAGAATAGGAGCAATGGGCAGACACAAGATACTCAATAGTATGGAAGAGAGATAAATCCATCTGGAAAACTCTGGGAAAAGCTGGAGAAATTTCCCCATTAAGCTTAGTAAGTTGCTTTTAAACTTAATCCTTCTTTCATTTAAGCTTCAAATTGAGAAATATTTTCAATAACTGCCCAGATACTCACAGGAAAAAACGTTTACACATTTCTTCAGCAAACTAAAACCAACTGTCTTTATTTTAGGGGCAGTACAGAGTTGAAAGGCAAATAATTGAAAATAAACTTTTATTAAGAACACAAACAAAATAAAATAAAGCCAAAGCCAAATCCAAAGTATTCAAACTTAAAGTGATAAGTAAAATCTTTGAGGGTGTGGAGTAACACATCTTGAGTTTTCAGGGATGCCTGGAGTTTCCTGAAGACAAATGTTATAATATTATCAAGAATCTGTATTTCAGAAGGACAGATATCTTTTTCTTTTTTTTTTAAATTGGTTTCTGTATTCTATGATTTTAAAAGTGGAAGCTACTAGACAGAGTGAAATTCTTCAGAGGCAAGGTGAGATTGATTCTGCTGGAAAAAAAATACTTCTCAGGGGAAAAAATTACCAAAACTAGCAAGATATTACCAAGTGAAAGGATCACACCCGTAGCAAAAGCAAGCCACTTGCAAAAACAGAGATTGCTAAGGGGACCAGAGAAAAGGCACTTAAGTCATAAAGGTGATAGAAAACTAGAATTTAAGTCTTAATAAGAGATTATTTTTGCAATTTCCTGATCTCAGGAAGGTATCATTAGATGGAAACCCTGAAAACTTTGTATCTTCTCTTTCAATTGAGAAAATTATGACCTGAGCCATTAGATGTCTGTACGTTTGATCTTAGTCAGATTTAAACTTCTGGACTGTTAGGCAGACTTTGAAGAAGAGGACAATACACAGTGGAATACAGAAACTGAGAAAATGTGTAACACCAGTTTGAAAATGTGAATTATGACAGATTGATATAACAACATTCTTACATAAAGTCGTTGTTATATGGGGTAGCGGAAAAAAAAGGCAGGTGATAAACCAAATCCACCTAAATTTCAGTATGAAATTGAGCTGGCAGTGTGCCCTTGTGGCCAGGAGGGTCAATGGTGTTGTGGGGTGCATCAGGAAGAGTGTGGCCAGCAGATTGAGGGAGGTGATCCTCTCCCTCTAATTAGACCTAGAGAGACCATATCTGGAGGCCATATCAATTCCAGTCTTCACAGTCAAACAAAAACAAGGAGCTACTGGAGAGGGTCCACTGGAGGGCCATAAAGGCGATGAGGAGTCTGGAGCATCTTTCTTATGAGGAAAGATTTTGTGACCTGGACCTGTTTAGTCTGGAAAAGAGAAGACTGAAAGCAGATTTCATCAATACATGCGAATATCTCAAAAGTGGGTGCCAGACTCTTTTCAGTGATGCCCAGCAACAGGATAGGAAGTCTAGGCCATAAACCAAAACACAAGAAGATCTACCTCAACACGAGGAAGAACTTTACATTGAGGGTGGCATGGCACTGAACAGGCTGCCCAGGGAGGTTATGGAGTCTCCCTCTCTGGAGGTATTCGAAACCCACCTGGAGGTGTTCCTGTGTCACCTGCTCTAGGTGACCCTGCCTTGGCAGGGGTGCTGGACCACATGATCTCCAGAGATCCCTTCCATTCCTAACAGTTCTGTGATTTGGTGATTCAGTCAAGAGTTTAATGTTGCACAACACTGGAAATATTACAAGGGGGAAAATCCAGGGATTAATAGAGGACTT
>VWZS01004311.1:88158-113092 GCA_013397075.1 Rhabdornis inornatus | reverse complement strand
CATTCTTAAAAGTAATACCCCATGTATTTTGACCATTGACCCACAAGTACAGCTTTGGGAAGGCTGTGGAGTTGGGAGGAGTGCCACGACAGCAGATACCGGGCAGATGCAGAATTGTGAAAATGAAACCACGAGAAAACTGTTTTCTACTTTCTTGTGGAAAAATCCCTATAGCCTAACAAGAAGAAGCTTCTCACTCCAAAGTGAACGGAAGAAGGGACTGTTTGAGTTGGGAATTAATTGAAGCAGTTTCTTGTATGTTTGTTTTGTTGTTATGAAGGTTGAGAAAGGGAAGGAAAGAGTGGTCTGACAATCTCATTCTGAATATTTTTTCCCTTTGTGTAGTTAATAAATTTCTTTTTATACCCTCTTAAGTTTTAGGCCAGCCTTGCTTCTACTCCTGGTTCTGTCTCACAACAGAAAATGAGTATATTTTAATTAGCGAATCAAAACCATTACATTATTTGATGCGTTGGCCGGGAAAAACAAACTAAAACCAATACAAGGGTGAATAGTCAGCTTGCAACAGAGAGGATGCAAATAGGAAAAACTAAAATAGAAAAATATCAGACTGGCTACCAATAAATCAAAGATCAGCTCAGAGATCACTGTTATTTAATAATTTCATTAGTGATATTGGCATGGATATTTGAAACATAATACTAAAGTTTGCAAAAGACACTATGTTGGAAACATCATCAAGCAGTGCTTAGAAATAATATAGAAAGAACCTGACGACCTTGAGAATCACGGTAATAGAACTTAAATATGGGTAGTACAGCTATAAAGTCACACACATTGTGATTAACATACAAAACTTTTTGTCAGTAGAATTGTCAACTGAAAATTGAAGAGGACAAGAGTTTTAATATGGGATGTCTAGAGCTGCCAGAGTTTTAATATGGGATGTCTAGAGCTGCCAGCATTTTTATCTGTGAAAGAGAAATACAAGTGTGAGGTGCATCAGCTGATAATTTTTTCAGTGTAATTTAGGAAATATTGCTTCTATCAAGTGTATTCAACAGGATGCAGTCTTGGTAAACCAGGTTTCAGAAAAAAGAAGTCAAGAGGAATCAAGCAGAGGAAAGAGAAAATGTAGTCATGAGGAGAATGTAAGTAGAAGATCAGAAATGCACAGGTTTTTTACCAAATCTCTAAAATTAATTCCAGTCAAACTAGGTGTATCAAATAAGCTTCAATTGAAAGAGCTTTCTAGAATTCATTCTGTAAACACCTCCAAGTTCTCACTTAGGAAAGCACCTTTTAAATTTACTTCATTTTGCTTTATATTTACTATGAAAAGAAGCTAGAGAGGTATGTCAATAATATAGGTAATGAGTTTATGAGTTTAGGAGCAGAGCCATAAAGAAGATCCGTTGGGAAAAACTCATCTCAAGTAAGTTTATAGTGCTAAAATTATTCCTTTGCTAAAATTATTCAAGATGCTAACCAATGCATTATTAACTGCATTCTGCTGGGTGCTACATAAAAAACATTCTTCTAGTAGAAATATTGTTACCCACAACATGCCAACCTGTAAATTCCAACCAGCTTTGTGAATGGTTATATGATTTAGGAAACATTAATCCATGTTGCAATGAGTGAGTTACTATTTTCTTGTTCTGGGTTTGCTAAAAAACTACTGCATTAAAAACAAAGGTGGAAATAACTTGAGTTGTGATGGCTTAATCTGATGGGATCATCAAGACATAAAAAAAAAAATCTTATGGGAGGAAAACACAAAGCCAGAATTATTTTGCTAAATCTTCCAAATGTTAGAAAAAGTCAGGTAGTCTCAGTGTAGGTTTTATTGGATAATCAGCTAAATTGAAGTGATAGTCTTCTGATTGAAAGTGGATCACATCTAACTCATTTAGGTGCTGTTTTATCTCCTTAGATCCTTAAAACAAGGGAAAACTGTTGAGGGAATAAGCTCTCCCAGTGGGAAATTTATTTTCTATTTAGTTCCATTCTCTCAAAAGAGCTCTATATCAGCTTCTGGAATCAGGACCTTTGGTCTATCCTTCTGATCTAAACAGAAAGAGAGCATGGAACAACGTATTCAAGCTAAAGCTGAATGTATATTAAAGGAAATAGGCTGGAATTGGAAAAAAAAAAAAGGAACAATATACTTGTCTTGATATGTTACCAAGGAGATTTTTTAAAACATATTTAAAACAAAACAAAACCAAACCAGGAAGAAGAAGAATGTGCACAGGATTCTGTTGATTTGACCCTTTGTTTTATGCCTTCTCTATCTTTTGAGTTAAATAATAGACTTAGATTTGTGTTGAAAACACCAATACACATTTTAATTTTAATATATAATATTAAGTATAATTTTAATGTATAAAGCAGATGACAAGAACAGTACTTTGACCAATAAATAAGAGGTGGCCTTAGGGAGATCAGTATAAGGTAGAATCTGGGACACAGAAACTCCTCTGCCAGGGACTTCTAAGACTGAGCTTGAGTTGTTTGAGAAGTGGAAAAACAGAAGAAGTGGAATAAGCACATTATTTATTTTTTTTAACAGTCTTACTGCCCAAGATGATATCATATCCAGTTGTTAATATTCTGCACTTACATGCAGTAACACATGTATTTTAAATATGTTCATCTGATTGAAAGTGCATGGTTCATCTCTGTAATAATCAGGATAGTCTCCTTTCTGTACACAGAGTGATATTCTACCTGAAAGCAGAGACCTAAATTGTATTAATCCAATCGTAAAATAAATTATTTTTTACTTGACTACAAAAAGACTATAGGGTGCTGGACTCCAATATATGTTATATATATTTAGTCATATCAGTCCTACTGCTATGGACCTGTGTGTTCAAATATTGAAAAGTTAAATTCAAACCTTTATCCAATCATATTTCTCAGTTAATAATGTGAAGAGTTTTGCTCTCAGATCTAAGAATCCCTGCCTTCTCTCTTTATATAAAACAGTATAATTGACATTTGATTTAGTAATTCTAGGGTGGCAATTAAAAAAAATGACTAGTAATATTTTTAATGTGTGTCAATATTGGAATGGATTCAGCAATGCAATGGTTATAACCCTGGGATAAGCATATGCCTGCTGTTCCACTTAACATATTTGTATGACTATAAATAGAAGCAGTAAAAATGCTCACACATTTTTATAATACATTGATGGTTTATATATTTAAAGCACTACGGAAAGTTGAAAAATATTTCTATGCATTCTTCATTTTTTCCAGTATTTCAATATGATACACACTGCCTTTTCTTGTAGTAGCACTTACTTGAAACAGCTAGTGATATTGTTTTTCATCCTTTTGCTTTTTCACCTGAAACACTGCTGGTGCCAGTATTGCTTCAAGCTCTTCAAAAGTAATGGTTAAGGGCCAGAAGTGCAAAGACAAGGACAAAACACCGTTGCTTCAGGGCTCTATTCAATTCTCTTTAATCAGGTAGAGTTGCCATTGAAATCAGTGACAGCTCTGCTTGAATAAGAAGGGCTGGATAGGGATTTCAGTACTATGAGCGTGTAACTTAACAATCTGCCCTACATGGCAGGAAAGGACTAGCAAAAGAAGAACAAAGTCTCTCAGTTAAAAAATAGTCTTTATATTCCTTTTCTGAGGAATTGGAATAAAGCTGTTAATTTTTTTGAGAAACACGTTGTTTTCTCTCTTACTCCTCTGTAAGCATATTAACAACTCAGCCAAAATCCTTCATCCCTATCCCTATACATCTCCTTTGGTATCATGCCTACTTTTGTACAGGTGAGCTTTCCCATCTAAGAAACTTTCATATCATGGCCAAAAGAGAATAAAGAAGAAACTAAGTGCACTAACAACATGACCTAATGTAACCTAAGTACTCTGATAAAGTACCCCATAGTTTAAAACTATTTAAAAATCTTTCTTCTTAGCAGAAAAGTAAAAAAAAGTCTACAATATATTTTGAAATCAGAGGACATTCCCCAGCAGACTGCTTTGAGAGCAACTGTCATGACTTAAGTCACTTCTTTAGAATACTCTTAATTAGTATCATGGGAATAAAATGCCAATGATCTATTGTCAGAAAATAAAGATAAATGGTAACTTGGTGCTCTCCTGATTTAAAAATATACATTTTTACATTCATTTTTTCAGATATAGTAAGCTTTGGTAAAAATATGGTAACTATAAAACACTGAGAAACAGCCCCAAGTGTGAATTTCCATGCTGCTAAATATATTGTCCTCATTTTCTGACATGAAGAGTCACTTGGCAGTCTCTGGTGCAATAGAATTATAGATTATGCAATTCTTAATCAGCTGTGTAATGCACAAGCCTTCCTCACCCAATTGTACCAGTTCAATTTAGGTCATTAAAACTGCCACAAGGCAGCTTTCCTCCTCTGGCATTGACTGTCTGGAAAGACACAATTTTCCAGCAGTACAAGTCAGCAGTCACCTGCTGAGAGAGCCAGTGCGGCTTTTAAAAGCTGGTTCAGCACAAGAAGAAAAAGAGACCTGACACTAACTATAGTCGTCAGAAACTCAGATACTGGGCTTTTAAACATCACAGAAAACCAAACTGGAATGGAGAAGAAGAAAAAAAAAATAGGAGAATTAAACAAATTAAACAAATGGAAAACTAAGCCTAGCAAACATAACAAAAGGGAGAAAAATTAACATAACACAAATAGAAAAGAAAGGTCAAACATGACCCTATAGGAAGGTATTGAAAAATAAACCAATAAAAAATATCTGCTCATACTTAAAAAAGTGTTCCAAAGTTTAAAGTAATGAGTAATACGTCTTAATTAAAATGCATATTTTAGGTTTGACACTGTATGGAATTGCTCTCTCTCCATTGAAATAATATTAATTTCTCTGTTAACCTCCTATATTGGGTGTAGTCTCAAAAAAGCACAGAACTGGAATAGTTTGACCAAAAACAAAACCGAAAACACCTCCAGAACAACAGATGTGTAAATTTATGTAAATATTATTTATCTATCCCTAGATTAATTTTCCAAGGATGCATCTGCCCTGTTCACCTGCAGTTTCACGGGTGATATGCAGTCTTGTTAAACCAATGTGTGGTGGCAAAAAGTAACTTAACACTGTACAAATAGATAGAACCTACTTTACCAAAGAACCTACACACAGTATGCTAGTATTTTGCTTGAAAGCACATCTACAGAATCAAAGTAGATGATGATATCCATGAGTACTGGTCATTAATTCGAGCTGACATTTGTTTTGCCTAGTCAGGCTAAAAATATTAGTAAATATGAACAGCTTATTTGGGATGAAACAAGGAGGAGCTGGTCACCATGGAGGGTGGCAGCAGGGAGAGGAAGAGAGATTTATGTTTCAAAATTCAGCCTCTGAATTTAAAGCAAAACTCCTACATATCAAAGGTAGTGGATGAATTCATAATTGGTCCAGATTTAATAATAAGCTCTAGAAAAAAAAGTCTTGCAAATCAATCTACTAGAATTATTTTTTAAAACAGGAACTAGGTCAGATGAATGATTTGTGGGACATTGGTTTTCCGTGAGCAAGTTGTCCTGCCTCAAGGCTGGTATCTTAATTGCATCTGAGCATTGTAGTAGTTTTCCAAGGTGGAAAGAGTACACAGCTCTTGAGATCTCCTCTGAAACACAACAAACTAGAATAATGTTAATTAGTATAGGTAAAATGGATCTAAAGAGAGAATGGAATTTTTTAATCTGATGCTGAAGATTTGTGTTAAACAGAAATAGGCAAAGATGGAATGAAGGTAACAAAATTGAAATAATTAGATCTAATGATATCTGTTTTAGAGGAAGGGAGAAAAAATCAGGTGGATTCTCAGTTTCTGGGTCATTTTCATGCACAAGCTTGAATGTATAAATAATTGCTTATTCAATACTGTGGCTTTAGCACAAGGGCATTCAGAAGAAGCATGGTATGGGTATAGAGTAAAATAGCTAAGAAAAAAACCATTGTATTTTAAGTAGGCTTACACTTGAAGTCAGAAATATAACGAAAGGGTTAGAGCTCAAGGAGGAAATTTATCAAAGATAAATTGGTGATGGTATTATTTCTGCTGATAAGACAAAGATGACAAGATGAAGAATATTCCAATATTCCACACTTTAAAATGTACAGATTTCTAAGGATTCGACAGGGTTTTCTTTTTCTCCCATTCTAAATAATTTGGACTTTTGGTTTGAATGAGAAAAGCAAAACAGTTCTGCCACTGAGATGTAATTTATCTGCTTCAGATTATGAAAGCTCCTCTCTCAACTGACCTATGTTCGAACTTTGTTTTAGACTTGGCACACACCTAGTTCTATTAACAGATTTTCAGAGGATGGTGGCTAGTTACTGAAAAGTGTTTATGTTCCAGAATCAAGTTTCATTATCCAAAGGGAAACTAACTAGAACAACCATACTGTGTCAGAAAAAAGACCCTTCTTGAGACTGTCTTATGCACTGGCTGATAAAATTGTCACTCTATGAATGGTCTCTTGGGTGCCACACTTTGGCTTTCCAAATGGCTTTGCCGACTTCAGTAGTACAACACTCAATCTCTTCCCTTTTTTTTTCAGTTACTGTCCCTTGAGCTTATTTTGTTTCCCTCAATTCTATTTTTATGCTCTTCATTTGGGGACAGAAGATATTTAAATATTTTTCAGTGAGATTATTGTGTGTTGCTGATTGGCATGAGTAAGAACTCTGGCCATTAGTAGTCAGACTGTCCAGGGTGCTCTACCTAATCCCCCATACATTACCTGCTTTTTGACAGAGGGATGACAGCTTATTTTTGTCCTCCTGTACTCATTGTTTGCTCAGCCCTAAGGGGAAAACCAACAGGAACAATGGAAGATAAAGCTAAGTGAATAAAACAGCCCCATAACAAAAACGTCTGCTCTGGTCCTGTTGTCCCTCTTTAAACTAATTGTGGCTCACCACCATGATATCCACAATCATGATTAATATCTTCATCACACTTCTATCACCTTCCAAAAGTTTAGAGACTGTCTGCATCCAATGTTTATGGAGGAAAATTTCTGAAAATCTACAGTAGCTTTTTCATTCAAGAACACTGAAGGCCAACATGCAAGCAAAACTGTAAAGTTACAATTCCCTAATCATCCTGCAGACTTGGAAATGTACAGCACCTCTTTGATGTTTGCAGACAATGTGCTAAACTGAAGAGAATGGACTGAGGTACCCAAAGGAATTCAGTGTATTTATAGAGTGTTTTCTTTGCTCTCCTATTTGTAATTCATCCTGCTTCATCTAGGGAATCAGTAAACATAGATTTGCTTCAATGGCCTAAAGAGAATAAAAGATCTCATCTTTGGGAAGCTTCTATTTAGAAAAAAGTGCAATTGTAAGATCTATCTACTGTCACATCACACAGAATCACCATAATAGCATTTTGATTGCAAGAGGAAAAGAAAAACCAACTAATTACAATGTGGAAAATATTATACCCAAACTTTGATAAGTAACAGTGCTTAATGCAAGGGGATTCTCAGGTGATGCTATTTCTCAATACATTCAACTATTTCAAGTTGAATTTTTCTTGACTAAGAATTTTTATTCTAGCAGGTATTAGCAATACATATACACAGAAAAATTTATCCATAAAACAATGCAGCAGTATGTTGAGTAATTAGCAGACTCCACTAAAGTCTATATATTTCAAATTTACCTCATAAAAGAGCAATTAACATTTATTGTAGCCAAATTTATCATTTCACAAAATGGCCTGAAGTTTGCTTACTAACAATCAAATCAATAGAAGGAATTTATCAGGTGAAATCATTAAGTCTTCACCAGCTGTGGGTGGTGACATAAGGAGAAATTTGGAGTGAAAGGAATTCACTGGGATTCTAGAGACCAATAAACTTACACTATTCATAAGGTAAAAATATTTAGCTTGATGTCATGGTTTAATCCATTTGGCACCTAAACACCACCCAGCTGCTTGTTCACTCTCCCACAGGATGATGGGGAAGAGAATTAGAAGGGTAAAATGAGGAAACTCATGGGTTGAGATAAAGACACTGTAATAGGGAAAGTAGAAGCTGTATGTCCAAGCAAAGCAAAACAAGGAATTAATTCAGCACATCCCACAGACAGGCAGGTAGATGTTCAGCCATCTCCAGGGATGCAGAGCTCCATCACACACAACTGTGAATTTGGCAGACAAGTAACATCACTCCAAGGGTTCCTCACTCTTTGAGCATGAGCCCATATGATGTGGAATACCCTTTTGGTCAGCTGGGTTCAGCTGTCCCTGCTGTGTCCCCTTTTGTGGACTATAAGGGCTGACACCCTACGCAACATATGATTAAGGCAAACTGGCACAAGACAGGGCTCTGATTGTAAGCCATACAATTCCCTCCAATTATATCAAAGAGTTAAAAAGCAAAAAGCAACCAGCAAGCCAGGAGAAGCAGCCATGACTGCAGTACAGACAAAAATGGCATTGATTCAACAGCCAAAAGGAATAACCGGTTTGTTTTAATTACTCAAAAATATTTGAACCTAAACTTTCTAAAGTTTAAAGCACAACTTTATATATGCAATATAGAATGATAAAACTTGCTGGCAGTTGGATGTGCTCATTAGGAATCATAAGTCAGTAGCATTACTTTCAAAAACAGAAAAATGTTAATATGCAGACTTCAGCTGAAGGAATAAATCAAATAAATCAAATATTTAGCTTGATACATGTAGTCAGTTTTCTATCTATGCAGTATATTTTCAGATCACAGCTTCTTTGGATTTATTAATTATTCCAATATATTCCCCAAATGCCTTATGAAATTGTATATTATACAAAATACAAATGAAAAATCAGAAGCCAGGCATATCTGGTTTATAGCTACTTTATGCATCTGAAACCTTTTGTCAAGAGAGCTGTCCCAACTCATTAATTCAAAAAGAGGTTAATAGGGAAACCAGCATCAATAAGCCAGCAAAATCCTTTTTACACTTTTTTAGAAATGATCAACACCTCTGAACAATGCAATTCATTGTGGACAAAGCTTGTCAGCCTACTGATATCAAAGGCTAGGCTAAGAGAGGAAAATATCCACAAAACAACCAACAGATTAGAAACATTATATTAATATCTGGGCACATTGAAATAATCCGGTGAAACATATTTAACGCTTTGTATTTAGATTATCCTACTGAAAATAATAAAATTTAGAATAATATTAAAGACATGGCAGCTGGGAAGTTAACAAAATTAGAACTCCTATCTGTGTAATTTACTTGCATTTACCAAGCTCTCAGTCTTCACTTTACTTATAATTGGTCACTCACATTTACTATCTAGGACACTTTCCCTGTGCTTCCTATAAAATTATCTACTGATAAGTCAAGCATTCAGAAGCTTAATGCTGTGACAGCCAGGCTTGTATTTTCAATTTTGCATAAGGCATTGCAGACTCCTGTGTTCAGAGATTTCTTACCTTTGAGGAAACCAGCATTCAAAGTGAAGTCATTTGAAATTGTATATAAATCCACCTTTAATCGATGGGTAAATTTAACCTGGTAACTACTCTGAAGTATCAAGCAATAGCAGGTTGTCCCATCATGATACATAGTTTGAAGCAGGATTTTCTGTCAAGCTATTTCATTGGGATGTTCTGTGAAAAAACAAGCAGTGCCAAACATTTCAAGGTGGTCTCAGCAGGGAAGTTTGAGATTTTTGCATTAAGTGTTTGTAATTTAATTCCATTATTTCCTTGCAAAATTACTAATGTTAATTAATTAAGGAATGTGCTGCAGCCTCCCTTCTGCACCTTGCTTCTCCACATGTAACTCCAGTATAAGTAAAACTGCTGTAGCAAGGCTAGATTTCATGATGGATCAAGATCTTTCACAGAAATCAGATTCTTCAACTATAAAGACTCTTGTTATTCAATCACTGTGCCTGAAGAAAATTATTTCCTGCATACCACCCCCTACACAAGCTCATCTATTGTGACTGCCTTTTCTTATTAGTAATCTATATTTAAGTACTATGTTCTCTCAATACTTGGAAAAATGTAAATTACCCTATTAAGAAAGGGAGAAGAGAGACCAAACCTGGTCTGTATTAGAAACAAAAAGCCTCTCCTACTTACATTGCTTTGATAAATGTTTGTACTTGAAGACATTAGTTTAATCTTTAATAATCTCCTGTTTTCTTTTACTAAAGAAAAGTTTAATTACTGTGTCCTACCTACTTGTCAAATACAGATTTAGTGTTCTAACAGTTAAGAGGAAATAAGAGAATGTTGAACAATTGCATATAATTTTTAATTCATAATGCTAATTTCATACAAGAACATTATCCTTACCAGACATTAGTACAAATATAAAGATGCTTTTAGGCTCCATTAAAATTTTAAGTGTTTATCTATTTCATTGGTAAGAGAGAAAGCTGTTTATGAACAGACTGCATTGCACTAATTAAGCCACTTATAGATAATACAGAAAACACTTCCTCTTTGGAAAAAGAAATTGTCGACTTAAAAAATTGGCTCTATTTACTGAAAAAAAAAAAAAGTTATTTAAAAGGAACAAAACCAGCATTTCTCTTTACAGATATTGTAGGGTAGGCAGCATAAACCATAACAGAAGCATATTTTGTACAGATGTTCTTGTTGGTGCACTGAAATCAAAAGGAGCCTACAAATACTTATAAACGGCTCATTTTTATGTAAAGAAACACTGACAATTAGAATACAGATAAAGCAAAAGAAATTAGCTGTAACACTTGTAAAATGCTCCCCAGGTGAACATTCTTCAGAACAAGCTCTGTAACCATCCTATGATCTGGGGAGGACCCTTGATTCAGAGAAATTACTTTGTAAATGGAGGGTGTTGGGGATGAGACAACGAATGAGACTGCAAGGTCTACATTATAAATACTTTTCAAGTTTCATTTAAATACAACTGTGACAGGCTGTCTTGGAGTAAAAATTGCAGGTCTGGAAACAAAGACCCCCTTTCTAGCATTAAGGCAGACAGAAATTGAAAAGAAACTACAGACTGCACAGCAAATCTGTGGCTTGGAAGCACTCTGAGAACATCCTCTGCCAACTCCTCCTAGAATTATCTCAGAGGGAAATAGTAACCCCTTCTCTGCTCATGGACAAGTTTGAGTCATCCCAGATATATTTTGTGATACATCATGAACTACATTTTGTCAGAAGTGTAAGTTTGAAAACACCTCTCAAAGAGAAGCCTCCTTCACAGACCATAACCATGAGTCTTAACTGTCTTGGTTTTGTTCCCCGACTGCATGACTTTGAACCTGTAACAGCATTTCTGTCACACTCTACAGAAGCTCCACCAGTAGAGTCGAAGATGGCAGATCCATGAGTAGACTGCTGCACTGAAATCAGGTATCTGTACATGATTGCTATGTTGTAAGAACTGTTCAGTAGATAAACAAACACACGCAAAAATAATGAATTCTATTTGATTATGCAAATAATTGTGCCTGACTTCTACTCTGCTGTTTCATCTAAATGAGATCCTTCTGGGTTTTGTGATCATTACATTTTCAAACTGAAATGCGTATCTGTGTTTAAATGACAAAGTTAGCATTTGAAAAGATTTACCAACATTAAATTACAAACGTGCACAACACTGCAATGCAGCAAGTAAAAAAAAAAGAGAATGGTTCTGAATTAAAATATATTTATGTAAAAATCTGTAACTGTGACATCCTTTAAGAAGAGATACAGCTTCATGGTGCCTTAACTTTGCTAAAAAAAAAGTTTGTTATTAGTCTCAAATTTCAGACTTCTAAAATAATTTTTCATTTCATCCTTTTTTTTTTTATTTTTAAAATCCCCACAGAACAGTTATAGTAAGAGAGCTTTGCAAGCAGTTCTTCTTCAGTCTCTATTAAAAATATATGTGAGATCAGAAACCCTCAGATTCTACCAGCCTTATACCCTGGAATCAAATGAGCCTCCACTAATTTTTTATGAAGGATCCTCTTCTGTGATGTCAAGTCCCTCATGATTTCAGGAGCTTCTGAAACACATGGAACTAGTCCAAGAGGCATCACAGACACAAAGCTAAAAACAAGGACCTTAAGACCCCCCTCGGGAGTCTCAGCCTTATAGACTGTATTATGTGGATCAAGAGGCTTCTCTAGTACCCCTGAATTTCCCTGGTGGTTTTGTGATGTCTTAGGCCAAAGCCTTTAAACTGACTCTTTTGCACTTAACAATTACAAAAGTTTGAGAAAAAGAAAAACCCCATAATGTTTGGAAAGTTGGTGAGAAAAACACCTCTCTCTTCTGTTCACTTTGTGTTGGACTAGACTCAAACTAAGTCAAGTTATATAGACAAACTGGTTTCTGTTAAAAACATCAACATAGCCACTAAAAGCCTTCAGTATTATACTCATTACATTCTTGTGGGGTATAAGCCTCAGCTTTACTTTCAAGATTGTTAGAAGATTGTTATCTCAAATATGCATGTTTAAGAAACAATCCAGGACTGTAAGTTTGGAATCAATGCATAATTTATTTAGTTAGTTTATTTCACAGAATATTATTTTTTTTCAAGAATTATAACAGGTCTTATTCTTATAATGATACTTGCAAGTAAGCTGCCAACATGCAATTCAATAGCCGCTCATTATTTGGTAAAATTTAATTGATTGGAATAACGAAGAACCAGTAATCCAACAATATTTTTATCTGTGTGATTCTATTCTTCCATTTCTTGTCTTTTTATTGTGTATTTGCTTCCTGTGACTTGTGAGAATCAGACTAATCCTTTCAAGATGCAAACTAATAGTTAAACAACAAATAACTTCTTTATTTCACCTTCTAAATTGAGATGATGCCATCATTGGAGGTTATTTCCTGTGTTAGAGGTAGCATACTGAAGGTATTAATGATGTATTTGATACTTGTTTATCTGTGAAAGAATCTTGGAATTCATTTTTACTTAATGGCTTAATCCCTCAATCACAGCAGTATATTCCACTCATATTTAGTTCATACAGCAGCAGCTCATGCATGAGACTGGACAATGGACAAAGGTCTGTGCAGCTGGCAGCTGAATGAAACCTCGGCATAGAAATGGAGTAACAACACCCAAGGCCTTCTGGCAAACCAAGCAATCTGCAAAAGGCTGAAGAAAGGAACCTTCTGGTTATAAGTTTATCAAACCATTCTCTCACCAAGCCTTACTGTCTCATTCTTTCCTTCTGTGCAGTTACAAAGCAATCTCTTTTATTCATAGGACTCATGATGGACTGCGGGTGGAATAGAGACTCTCCCCTAGCCCCCGACTAGCTCAGATACTAAGAGAAAGCTTGTATCCCCCGCATGGACAGAATAAAAGATATCCAAAAGAGGCTCTTCGCCCCCCTGAGGAGAATCCGAGGTTTATTCCTTGTGGGGTCCCAGGAGCGGAAAGAGGGCGAGGTCAGGGCACAGAGGTCTTTTCTAGGGTCTGGGAAGGGGGCGGGGAGAAATTGGATCTCTGCCAGCTAAGCAGACCAGGGGGGAGAAGGGTCAAACTACATGACATTCCAGGGGTGAGGGATTTACCATTTCCAATACATTCAGGGTACTGAGTTGCAACAATGGACCCCAGTCCTTTGGCACTAGTAATTACTTCTGAAGACTAAAAACAGAAAAAAATCACAACCAAAACAACAACCAAAAAAGCAACAGCAAAACCCCCAAACCAAAACCGTTGCAAACTTAGTGCTCCCTAGAGCAATAATTGCAATTAAACACGTACAACAGAAGTGCAACGCAACTTTGGGAATAAAGGCTTCCATTTTCTTATTAATTTTTACTTAGGTTAGCAGAAAGCTACATAAGGCCTTAGAATGGAAAATGCATTGTACAAAATTGAAAGTATAGTTATAATGAACTGCAATATTTGAAAAATTCCTGCCACTGTGTGAATTTGTTCCCTAACACTCTCTACAAGCAACAACTGTTTGATTCAAGGAAATACAAAAGTTTCAAACAAGCACAAAAGGGTCAGATTAGCAAAATGCCGTGTTAAGTGCTTAAACACTTGTGTGGATCTGAGTCTTAATTTTTACATTACACTCTACATATTCAGAAAGAGTACCTCAAAATTTTCACATCATCAATCTACAAAATACATGTATTATAACCACTTGATACAGAGCACAACAAAAAATTACTCACACAGTAACAGGTAGATAATTAGTACTCAAGACTTACTTATGCTTCATCAAGCCTATATTCTCCCATGTTACCCAAATTTCTCGCAATTGAAAGACAAAAATGATAAAAAGTTACAACCAAAATGAAAACATCATCACTGCTTCAACCAATATTTAAGTACAACAGACTTCCACACTAACATATTTCATAATGTGTCTAATGAAACTCATGAGCTAGAAGACATATGGAATGTTTTATTACTAAGTGGATTACCTTTGATTTGGTCTTTGTTTTATTTTGCGTGTCTGGTACTCCACATTAAAAGTCTCCCTTTGTGTTTTTTTTTCTTTTGTGTGTGTGATTATAATTGCAGCCAGGTTTTGTTATCTGAGGCTTTATATTTTATATTCTGTATTGCAATTCAATTTACAGTTCCTAACAGCAAGGGGTGAGTTTTCTCAGTGACTAAATAAAGAGGTAGATAGATATGATTACTTCTGAAGAGAAGAGAGAGGTGGTTCTGGGTGTATAGTTCTGTTTCTTTCTGAACAAGGGGAGTTACTATCAAGAAAGCTCAGCAGATGAACTATAATTGTGAATAAAATAGTTTTGATCATGTTATGAGGACTTTTCTCTAAGACTTAGAGCACCAACAGAGAGAAACACAAAGCAGGAAACCAAGTTAATTGCAACAAAGAGAATAAAAGTCTTCCTTGAACAACAAACACTAGGAACTGAAAGTGGCATTTTCAGACACCAGGAGATTTGCCTGACCTACAGTTCACAGCAGAAAGGCAGTAGACTACCTAGCATAGATATCAGGATAACTACAGCTGTAACTACTCTGAGGTCAGTAAAGGTTGCAAAACCTGACTGAATAGTGAGTAAATCATGCCCAGTCCCCTAATGCTGAATGCATATTTTTAGAGGTCACTAAGATATGTGGCTTCAGTTCAGCACTGTTAAGTTGGTGTTACACTGATCTTATTGCCCTGACTGCAGTAAGGGTATGCATGACCGTTTTTGTCATATGAACATCTCTTTTTTTTCTGATAGTTGGGTTACTGAGTTCAAACTATGCAGCATATACAGCATCATTAAATGACTGAGCAAAAACTTACTGAGAAAATATCAGCCAATCATCCACATTTTTAGATCCTTCTGAATATTGCCTCAATTTGGCTGAAAATTTAGAATTGCAGTATTTTGTTTTATTTTTCACAACCGTGACAACAATGCCAATCTAAAGAAGGATAAAGGGTGATCAGTGCATGATGGGAACTTTTAGCAAAGATAAAGTCTTATTGCCAAAGTGCACTTCATAAAAAGAGCTTGTTTTTCTTTGAAGTGGTAGAATTAACAATTAAAGGGCAAATTGCAGATTTCCTGATAGAGTTTTGTCTATATTAAGAGACTACTTTGATTGGATCACACACTAGTGTCTTACACTGTATTTCTAGCGTAGGGCAGTCCAACAACAGCAGCTTCTGTAGAATGAAGTGACTGCAAGGGGAAAAAAATGGTTTTGGTCATGCAATCTACTATTTCACTAGTTTAGACAAACTCTAATCTTTGAACAGTAACAATCAGCATATTTAGAAGGTTACAGAAGTAATCCAATAGTTTTCTTAAGTGGATTAAAGGTAATCTAAATACTTCCTCAATGCCAAAGAGTTTGTTTACCAAAAGTCTTCTTTCTGGAAGTGACCAGTAACAGATGTCATGGGGAAAAAATGATGGAGCACAAGTACAAAAATTTCCTCATTTTTCAAATGTCAGTCATAACTAAATTATGAAAATCATAATATCCTCTGGTTAGAAATGCCATTAAATAATTAAATTTTGAACTGCAAAACTCTGTGAGCTCCTAGTCTATGTATGTAATAACCTTACTTTATCAGACTGGTCATGTAGTCATCTAGTGCTTGCCTAACTTCGCTTATAATTCAGATATAACACTGTGAAACATACAAGGTGTCCCAATCCCAACAGCCTTGTAACACAGTCTTAGTTTATATCAAACCCACTCCAGTAGGGCAGAAGCAGCTCACAGAGGAAGGTTTTCTAAGCACGGGTTTTGAAAACACATCGCCTGTGAAGTCACCAAGACTTTTGGACATAACATAGGACAAGCTTTGCAATACTTGTGTAGTGTATTTTGAAGTTGTAAGAGATTGAAGAGCTGCGGTATTTTTCCTCATCACAAATATGTATACACAGGTTTTTAACTTGGCAATTAAGTAAACCACCCAAGTCAAATAACACATTTATTGCATACAAATAATAGGAATGATGTTTCTCTCTATGTTAATTATATTTCAAACACACCTTGTTGCTAGAACATTGATCAGCACGTGCCCGTGAGTACATTAAATTCATTCTTTATAATTTTACCAAGTTTTGTTCCAATTGGAAATTTATAATGCCAAGAGTCCAAGATGCTGAATATCTGTGTGAAGTAATATGTATGTCAACCCATCCGCAATCTACCAGTGAAGAGAAAATCTCTATCTTATTTCATAATCTTCTGTAAAATATTTACTAACTTAGGGACAATATGTCTTTTTGTCAATGGCTAAGATTCTTTACTTTAAAAAATTAAAGTCTTTAGTGCTACTTTTTTCATATTTTATTCAGAAAATAAAACATATGCTCAGTACAAGCTGCATATTGTAAATCAACACCTATTATGCAATATAATCATACAGCAATGATTAGAACTAAGAAGCAAAAATGGTGCAATAAGGTGACCTTTCAGTCATTTGAATTACCATCCTTCTGCCACAAAAGCTAGCGTTTCTTGCATTGGAAATTAATGGAGGCAGCAGATGATCAACCCACCTCTATTCATGAGTACTGCAGTTTAGAAAGAACCCCATGTTCCCTGGGGCAAATTAGTTGTTGTTGTTAGTATGTGCTGCTGCTGTCGGTACAAAGGGCAAGGTAATATAGTAATATTTTACTAGTGTCAGATGGTGCTGTGCAGTAAGAGGCTAGGGCAATTTAATGCAATGCCATTTATTTATAACAGAGGCCTGAATCTCCATCCACTGAGCTATAAACTTGCATTTTGTTGGATATAGTCTATTTCCCTAGATCACTGAAGCTATTAAAATCTGAAGACTAAGTTATTGATATGGAAACCTGTTGCTGAGCTGTTTGGATCTATCTCGTTTTCTAGCACATATATTTTGGAGGTACTAGATATTTGTTTCTTTTTCAGGCTTTATGGTATACTTAAGCTTGTCACATAGTCACTGTTTATCTTATAGATGATGCAAAACAAAATATAGCTTTAATAGCCAAATGGAACAGAAGTTCTTACACAGTATAAGCTGACTTATCTTCAAAATCAGCATATTGTCACTAACCCTTAATATTTTAAGAAAATGGTCAGATATAATTTTACAAGAAAAATCTTCACTGTCAAACTCGTACATGTATTCTTGTCTTGGACATTGACATATAATTGTCATCACTGTGTTGAACATCTCATATAAAGTAATATCTAGAAACAATGAAAAAAGACAGTCAAAATTTGTTCTTGCGCTCTGTAATAATTTAAGCTACGCAACACATGAATTGTAGTGCTATCTCTCTCTTCAATACACATTGCTATAGAGCATTATCCAAGCACCATAGAGGAAAGAAGATGAATTCAGATTTCTGGTTTTGATAGGTCTAATATATTCATGGCCACTGGATGATAAACTACGATTACAATAAATCATATCCTGATATGGCTGGATAACAGAGGTCTTTTATGTCTCACCAGAACCTTATCAATAACTACTAGTTTTATAATTTTCTTTCTCACTACCAAGGATACTCCTCTATCAGGTCAATTCTTTAACATTTTTTTAAATTCAAGGCACTTATTTAAAACTGCCTATATGAAACAGTCTATATCACAATATCTAACAGGTAATACTTTTTACCAAAGCGGGTTTAATTCACAAAGATATTAAGTGTACCAAGGATCCCACCTTCAAAGAATGGAAGTAATAACATATGAATATATGATAGGAGAACAAGAGAGTCCAAGATGCTTTTCTTAAGCGTAGTGCAAAGGTTACTCCCTGAGTCCCAGACATGTGATAGACAACATTTTGATTGTTCTCTCTAGTTCTGCTAACAGCTAGACATAATTCCTTCAAAATCTGCCCACAATATTAAGTTTTAAAAACCTTGTAAAAATTCTATCTTGGAAAAATCAGATACTAAAAACTGAGTAAAAACTATCATTATGACTGCAACAGATGATCCATGTGGTAGATAGCCCTCAGATCCTATTGGAGTATACATTAGTTTTCTGCATAGAGCAAGTGTAAATAAGAAGAGTAGAAAAATATATATAGTGAAAGGTCATGCTCTTTTCTTTCCATCTACAAACTTTCTTATTGAAGACATTAAACTTTTTGGGCCTGTTGGGTGAAATTAATTTTTGGTCTAGGACCACTAAAACCAATGTAACAAAAAAAAATCTGATTAAAATTTAGAAGCCTCTTAGTGTTATGCCTAAGGCTGAATAACAGTCACTTATTGCAGGAGAAAACAGTGCTCCTGCATTTATCATCAGGAGTCCTAAGTTTTCTGCCAACTTTAAACAGAACTGTCTGTTCTCCCAAATATTTTTTAATGGGCATTAATCTTCACCAGGTCTTTCACATCTGCATATCACATGTTTGTAGTTACAGCTCAGGCTCTTTACTTAGATGAAAGAAACATATTTCTGAGTAACATGAACCTATGGAAATTATGGACAAGAACATTATGAAATATAAAATACATCTGTGGAACTACATCTGTTTGTATCAGATAAGACCTAGTATAATGTGCAATGATATTTCCAAGGATGATTACCAACTGGAAATTAAGCCTGTATATTTCATTCATGCAGCACTGTGTTCCTGCAAGGAGAATTTGGGGTAACTGTGCTTTAAATACCCTTTTAATTGTTCAGAAAAATTACAGTAAGAATGGTATTGACAAAAGAAAACCAAATAGAAATCCTACAGGGAAGTAAAATGACTAGAGAGACTTTTCGTCTACTACTTAATAACTATCAATTCAATATTAATGGTCTCTGAAAAGTATTATGTCTGTGCTAATCAAGTTTTTCAGCTTTCCACTCATTTTCTCAGATATATTTTTACTCCATATGCTGAGTTATAAAATCATAAAAGTCAAAAGTCCCAGTGATGCCACCTAATGAGTGCACAGACTTCAATAACATGAAGTCAGTCATTCCAAGCTGTGAACTGGACCGCATGATCATCATGCCCTGCACCTTTCCAATACTAACAAAGCTTAAAGACTTTCTGGTTTTAGGCTGACAGTTTCCTTGCTTTAATTTCTGTATTTAAACTCCACTCTTCAAAAAGGGATAGTGGTGAAACTCCTGGGTTTTGTACTTGATTAGCTGAAGGAAAAAGACGTGACGTCTCCCTATCAATAGAATTGAGATGAGAGATCCCATACCTTTGACAGAAGGAGGACAAAGCCAGCATGACCAAGGGTCTGTCAAAATGAAGTTGTTACAACTATGATTAATTTAGGCCATCAGGTGATCATATATACTGAGAGCATAGGGCAAGATGGAGAAAAGGCACAAAGGAGCAGGGCTCATCCCTGTGAGTTAATTCCTTCAACTGAAGGATGAAGGCTCCAATATTTTCTACCCTTATGAGAAGGATGTCTCAGCCGTCACAGTCAGGAGTTCAGGATTTTTAAGTCTCTAGACACAATGCTAGATATGACTTAGTATGAAATTATATCATCAAGGCAGACCTATTCTGTATTCAGACCTCTGAAAATCAAAGAAACTTTATCTCTGCAATGAGGACTATATGATAAGACAAATTACACAAGTAAGAATTATTCAGCATTACACATTCATTCAGAAAAATAAAAATCCCAGTCATGTCCACACGTTTATTTGAGACATTTCTACAGATGAAGGCCTTTAGGTAGCATATTCTCACAGGATCAAGAAGAAAAAAACATTTTTGTTCATGCTTAACTGAAAATAAATCAGTACATGCATCCTTAATTTTATTGGCAGAATGTAATAACTCTGTAATCTTAAAATTTATAGCATGTAATAATGCCAACTATTTAATAATAAACATCTCAATTGGCATTATAATTTTAAAGACCAGAGACAGATGTATTCCATCAAATTTCCTTTAGTGTACAAGGAGAGATGTTAATAAAGAAAAAAAAAAGGCTCCCAGTTTAAAATCAATGCCTGTCTAATTTTGTGAAACTATTGGGATCTCTCAGTACTTTGTTACCTTATGCATTAAGTCACTCTAAAAGATTACAGTGCTTTTTGAAAAGTTTCAAGGACACAGTGAAGAATTAAATTATCAAGTAATGTTACTGCTTGCTCTCGTATTTACATTTATCCTGGATGAAGTTAATTTATTGTGGGGGAGGGGGCAAAGAGAACCATACATCACACTAATGCAAAGCCCATGAAAAATTTGTCCTTCATGCTGTGACTGGACACTATCAAGCAAGGTTTACAACCTTTTTATCTGTAGCTAAGAAAAGCTGCAGTATTTAGCTACCTCAGTTGCCACTAGATATTTTCCCCTGATTATATTTATGAGGAAAAGGTGGAAAACAATTCATCTGTTAAAAAGAAATAACCTCTAAAGTATAACCTCCAGAATCTGAGTATTGATTGTCTTATGTTTCCCCAGGTGGCAAAGTGGTGAAACAGAACCAAGAACACCCAGAGGCAGTTGCTGCAGCTTCTGTGTATAGGACTTGAGGAAAATTAAGATTATGCTTTCATTGTCCATAATATTGCTTTGGTTCCTTTTACATTATGTGCATACAAATTCCCATGTGAAATCTGTGAAAAATGAGATTTAAAATAGACTGCAGTCATGACTAAAGAGCTGTCAGTGAAATCCTGTAGAATAGGTACCCAGACTGAGATTGAAGTCTCACCCATATAAAACAGAGTAACACTGTAGAACAGACCCTTCATTGGATCAAGATAATGACAAATCCATGATGCTTTGTTTTTGGAAAAAAAGGAGTTAATTTAAATTCAGTTTCAAGTAAATTTCCTGTGTGAAAACTTAATCTTATTTTCCCTCATTCTAAGCATCATAAAGAAAGCCTAGCATAGGAGCTTTGATCAGGAGAATTTATATTGTATTCTAAAACACATGAATAATCATCATTATTTGTCTTTTTTAAATTAAAGAAGTATTTTAAAGATAATGTTTACACACTCCAGTATTCTGAAAAGAACCAAATCAAAATGAAACTGGGGTGGAAAAAAAAAAAATCAACCCTTTGCATGAATAGTGAAGTGCACAGTAACAGGTTACTCTTCCTCTAGTCACAGTATTTCCCATTTTTTTTTTTAACAGTATTTCCATCTCTGTCATTTCATCTCAATTGCTCTGTCTGTTTCAAGGGCAGGGATGCTGTTTTATGCCAGCTGCTACACAGAAGTCACAGCCACATGGATTGTCCCACAGAGACCCCTATGGGCTCCTAGAAAGGCTTTGCAACCCACATACAGTCCTTTTAAAGGTATTTTGCTCCTTTCCAGATCCATAAACCTCATAGGCAGCATGATAAGACTCAAAAACAAAAAAATTCCTCACCCTGCCACAGATCATAAATGAATATAAACAGACCAACTTCAAGAACAACCTGTCTATTAAGAAATATATAATCAGTATTATCAGTGCATCTGCTAATGACCCTGGAAGCCCTTTTCCCCCCTCTAATAGTGCAAAGAGCATAGTAGAAGTAGTACAAACATTTAGACATTATGCACTGGATAATTTTTCCTGGCCAGAGTTATGATACAGCTCTAAGCAAAACCTATTAAAATATGGGAAAAGGCCCAAAACTATTCAGTATATCTTGTGAAAACACTCTGTGGAAGGCATAGTTTTAAAAGGTTTTTCCATTAAGATGGGATCAACTTTTATTGAAGTATCAATATTCATTGCATTTTTATATCTAAATTTTATTGTTAACATCACCTTTGAAAACACAGCAAAATATTGAAATGGGTGCAGTACAGGGAACTGCTTGGTAATTAGTATTAGAACTTGCAGAACCTGGGACATGTGAAGTTTAGCTGGTCCTCTCTTACCTTAATTTACTTTACTGGTAAGAAAGAATTCTCATCATCTTTTCAGGAATTGCATACTTCTCTTGCTAATTCCTTTCAGATTGCTTCTTAAGTCAGTATTTGGCTTCCTACTCTGTGATATATGCTATAACTTTTTAACCCTGCTTAATAAGCTTTGTTAACAGGCTGCAGATATTCTGTGCACAATTACGCTTTTCTAAACCAAACCCTGTTGCAGCAGACCTCTCATTAGGGGTAGAAATGAGCCAAGACACAGACTCTCACTCAACAACATGAAAAGGGCCCCAGTTTATTCTTCTTTACAGCTTTGCCATCCTGACTGACTACAGCAAGCCCCCACTGCAGGGTCCAGCTGCAGACTCTGACTGCTGGCTATTTCCTGCTGGACTATGACTGCAAGTATTGGTTTGCAGACTCTGAACAGAGGCTTTCACCCAGCTCAGCCATGACTGCAGGCTCCAACAGCAGCCTCTGACTCCATCAGACCCAGACTGACCTCACAGCAGATGTTTTACTGCAGCAACTCTCTTCCTTGTTTTGTTCTCCTTTACGTCTCTCTAGATCATGCCTTCTTCCTTAAGACTCCTCTACCTCCTTCAGGTCCTCCTCCAAGATCCCTTAACCAGACAACCCATCCCTTTTATCATATTTATGTTCATTACACAGCTGCAACCCATTAAGAGCAAGGCTATTTCTCTTCTTTGGTAATTAGTACAACTGTGATTTATCAGGGGTGAGGCCGCCTGCAACCTCTTCTTCTACACCTATAAGACCCAATCAAAATTTTACCATTATATTTCATGTGCAAAGGTTCTCGTGATTATTTCAGTAAACTATAAAAAATAACACAATATTGATCTTTTATCAGTTTAAATAATAATTATCTACCTGTAGATTACTAGTAACCTAGCTATGAAAATCAAAGTAACAATTACATTGTCCCAAACTGATATGTAGGAGTCTTGTTTAAGAGATACTGGAGCAATTCTGTGGGAAGCAGCAATATTCATGCATTTTCCTCTTGAACAGAAACAGCATGCACATGCAAATGTACGTTGCAGTTTTGGTCTTTCTCATCCTGCAGCAGTAGCAAAACTGTAGTTATGTTAGAGGAGTATAGACTTATTGAAGAACAGCCACTTTCCTCCTTGACCAATTTTCTTACTCTAAGTGTAAGCAGCAGCATCAAGAAATTCTGTTGCTGCAAGAGCAACTTCACCATACATTGAAATCTTTTTATGGATTTAGATCTACTATAAATTCAGAACATTCAGTCCAGGTTCCACTTACTTTAAATATAACACTACCAATGAAATTTTAGCTCCATATTTTTGCTGTCAAATACCTTCCAAAAAAGTCCTAATTTTCCTTATATCACTGTTCTTTTATAGGCTATGTGCAGAATTAGTTAATGGACTGTACCCACTACTATCAAGAGAATTTCTTCTTATAGAAGTGAACGATTAGAGTCTTGTCATCAAAATACTGAGGAGATCATGAAACAGTGTATTGAAATACTGCAAATACTACATATTATGCAAGCACTGTTTTCCATACTTAGCTGTCATAAAATTTGCATGTTTACATGTAATTTCCAATTGATTTCCTGTTGGATTTTAAACTTATGCTTTTCTGTGGGCTTCTTCATATGTGTTAAGAGGGGAATAAATAAGCAGATCTTATTATTCCACACCAGAAAAGAGTTCTAAACCTAAACCAGAGCAGTTTTTTTAGACTCCCATTCTGTAACACCAAATTATCCCCCATCTCTGCAATTTGAGACCTTAAATTGCAAGCAGCCTATGCATTAATTTATTAGCTGAAAAACTGCCTCTGAATCTCACTTTTGTGGCTTGAAGTAATTTCTAATTACCCTTCAGAAAGGGGTATGTTCAGATTAAATTTCAATTTTTTTAACAGATTGTTTTGGTCTGTTAATAATGCAGGAATGGTCTCTGAGAAGAAGATATAAATGATGATTGCATTGCAATATAGTTGTAAAAAACTTGTAAATATACTGCACTGTTTCCAAAGTATGTCAAGGAGATCATATAGGGATATAAGATTTCAGACACTGTATCAGCAACTAAAAAATAGGAACTTATTTTTCTCATAGACATATGGTGGAATCCCATCTGTTATATCAAACCAGTCTGAGAATTATAACATGTCCTGTTTTTCAAATTTGTTGAATCTTTATTAGCAACATTGGTAAAATTTTTATATTTGCAATGCAGTAGATAAGTCTGAATTTATGTGTGAATCATGCGAATTGATTTTTACAGAGATATGTAGGTAAAACTTTCAAAATATAATCTATAGTTCTCTTAAAAAAAAAAGAGATAGATGCTTGATTATAAAAATCCATACATGCTCATATATGCGGACAGTGTGGTTGGACAGTGCCCAGGTGGAAAGAGACCTGAGGGTACTGGTTGACAGCCGATTGAACATGAGCCAGCAGTGTGCCCTGGTGGCCAAAAAGGCCAGGACATCCTGGCCTGGATCAGGAGCAGGGTGGCCAGCAGGAGCAGGGTGGTCATTCTTCCCCTGTACTCGGCACTGGTGAGGTCACACCTTGAGTACTGTGTCCAGTTCTGTCCCCTCAGTTTAGGAAGGACATTGAGATGCTTGAGCACATCCAGAGGAGGCAAC